>JAPMLY010000383.1:112500-225297 GCA_026401115.1 Tetraselmis chui | reverse complement strand
AGGTGGGGAGGATGGTAGGGCACGAGGTTAAGGAGTCGGGCGAGAGGGTGGAAGTCAGCAGCAAAAAGGCGGGTGGGCATGAGGGTGGGTTGAGGGGGATGACTTTCAAGAGGGGTGTGGGTGGGTGTGGGGGATGCAAAGGATTTGATGGGTTTGTTACCAAACTCTCCGGTGATGGTCTCCCATCGTCCGCCGTTGTGGCGTTCAATGAGGGAGAGGAGGAGTTGTAGCGCGATGTTGTGGCGGTCCTGTCTTAGGCCAGACATGGTAGGGCAGTTACCGGCTATGTGACCGTCGCTGGTGAATTGGCCATACATGGGGCAACTCATGGTGGGATTGTCGGTGAGTAGGCGGGGACAATTTAAGTGTACTCGTTACTAATTCGATTCGTGCTTTTCCATCGGAACGGCGTACCATGCGGTCACGTCGCTACCGCGATTTAGCGAGGGTATTGTTTTGTATTGCATATTACTAGTCGTACCTTTCGGTACGTTAAGGTACGCACATTTGGATACGTGCGAGAGTGCGTTGATCCAACATCAGCATCATCGCTCATCGGCGCAATGTACATGTAACTATATTTACAACATGTCCCAGTAAAGGCGCCCCCGGGATGTGGGACTAGCAGGTAAACCCACACCGGCACCCTTTACATGCGGCGTTTTGCAAGCACGTCTTAGAGTAGAAGTTCAAAACAAACCTTAGACTCATCATCGATCATGCTCTAAGCTAGGCGACGCTCGTGTGAGCGCACAAAGTATCATTGCACGAGAGCCGTACCGCACTGCGCTAACCCCACACCGAGGCTAGTGTTGGAGTTTTAACGACTAAAAACGGGGAGTTTACTAAGTGCGTTGGATGTAAGGAATAACAACTAGTGATGTACTACGCAGTGGAACAGTAATTCTGGTTTTCTAGGCGCGTAGCATTCTTAAGGTTGCGACCTATGGGTTGGTCGTCATTCTCGCGAGTAACAGTGACTAACATCTTGCCTTCATGTTGCAATAGCCCACCAACGTATGACCCTCTGCCTTACCTTTCTGTTTGTGTTTACGGCGCTCATATTCGCAGCAGCGGACGATGATGACAAAGCGAGCCCATTTGACCACGCCCCGGCCCGACCGGTGACGACAATGTCGGAGCGTTACCTCGCTGGCCTACAATCCCGGATTCAAACCGCGGCCAACACGCTTTCTCTTCTTCAAAAGCGTTTCAATGATAATAAGGACGATCCGGCCGCTGCCGCTGAGGCGAAGCCGGATTTGGACGTAGCTCGGAGCCACCTCCACGAGCTAGAATCACGCATGGACGCGTACATGCTAGAGGCTTCTCGCGCTCGACCGGACTTCCCGGATCGGAACACTGAAAAACGTCAAGCTCCCTCCCGCTCGTCCAAGAGGAGCGCACCCGACGGGTCGGACGATGAGGAGGCATACACGGACGGCCCTGCTCGCCCGCGTGCCCTCCCCCGCACCCTCGCGATGCCTCGCGACGGAAATCTGGACAAATCCGGTAAGGTCAACTACCGCATATGATGAATAGAACATACTATTTCAATTCCTTGTCGCTATTCTATAGGACGCTATGGGTTACTTACGAATCTCTACTTTGGGACGACCACGATTAAGACGAGGCAGTATTTATGTCAGCTATTGTCGACCTTAAGACACTGAGAGACGCTTCAAGGAGCGCTATTACTTTAACTCGCCTGATTCGTAATTGCCTACGTGCTATATATGAGGAAGCTATGGTTCTTTGCCTCACGCATACTTCACGGCAGCCATACATAGAGGCGCCCCGGTATATGGCTGCGATTTGTCTTTAGCACCAACGGTTCGCGCGCAAAAGGTTGCTATGGCCGCACGCGCCGGCCCCGGTGTCTACCCACCTCCTAATCATCCGGGCGCTCCTCATGGACGCGGTAACCGTTTCGCACGTTTGAATGCCGTTGGCCGCCCTAACGGTACTACCCTACCAGGCGCTAAGAGCGCGTTCTTGTCCAACAATCAACCCCTCCTCAGCTCGCCCATGTTCAAGGCGATAGACAACTATGGCCGTGCTTTTCTTACGGTGCTTATATAAAACCTTCAAGAATCCTGCCCGAATGCATATGCTAGACGAGGCTATTTATTTAAGAAGCATTGATTGGCTTGCTTACCATGTGGGTCTCTCCCCCACCGAAAGGACGTATATATACCTATAGCACTCTAAGTGCATAGTTCTCTTCATGTTCGTGTTACATGGTAGAGCTAGATCGCTCTGCCGCGGGTTAGAAGAAGCTCCGGCTTAGATGACATTGTACCATTTGGCAAGCTTGAGACCCATGCTACCTCGTGTAATTGAACGCCTCTGAGGCTCGTGGCCTTGTGACCAAGTTAACTAGCTTTCCTTGCGTGCTACAATCGACACATTCTCTCCGACACGTGCTAACGTTGTGCCCAACAAATCGGTAACATATATTTATCGATTAATGTAGGACCTCGAGCGTTAGACGTCCCTTACCGCTACGGCTCTAGTGAGCTTGATTAAATTGGGCCCTTCTTGGTACCTACACGACAAAGACTCTTTCGTCGAGGGCAGCTCCCTTTATACGGTTGACACATTAAAAGGTCACTCTCCTTTTGGACCATCGTGTGCAACCCTAAGTCTAAGGTTCTGTCGTGGATTCACCACGGTCTCCCGCTCACTCGGAAGGATGCCCCCCTCCATTGACTGATCTTGCTAATTCAGAATCAGCGGACCGGCACTCCGATTTTGTAAACGCGTCTATCCGCGAGATGGTGGCCGCGGGCTAAGTCTCTTAGACCGACACACAATTTGTTGTGATTAGTCCCCTTGGCGCTATAGCTAAGCCTCGGAGCTCCAAGATGCGCTAAATTGTCGACATGCGTCATTTTAACACCTGCATTGACGTCTCTAAGTTCATGTTTGAGGGCCTTCATAACTAAAAAATACCTCCCATCTAAAGGAGATTATATGATTTCATATGATCTTACCTATAGTTTCAGTCACATAGAACTTTATCCCTCAGCCAAAAGGCCCATTGGATTTCGGTGGAGAGGCAAATTATACGTATATAATGTTCTGTCCGTTGGGCTCCGTAGACCCTCGTATGTGCTCGCGAAGACTGTCTCAGTTTTGGTAGCCCGCTAGCGTCAGAGCGGTATTAGAATCTTTCCGTACTTAGACGTACTTAGACATTCTCACGTCACCAAGAGACATACATAGCCCGCTTGGCCCAACGGCTTTGAGCTCATTTACGCAGAGCGGGCTATTGCGTTCACTTAGAGGGAAAACACTACTAATCATGCACGCGATTTTCGCCACTAATGTTTTATGGTTGACTCCGTGCAAGGCACGTTTACCGTGCCCCGTGATCGATGGGACAGACTGCAAGCGTGCGTCATTTACCTAATTGTTGCACGCAAGGGTCGCTTTCGCGCACACTCACTGGCGAGCTTCGTGGGCCAGATGACTTCAATGCGACAAGCGGTGTGCCTTAGTGCCAAGCCTTTTACGACACATTTATATAGAGTCCTGAACTCACGATTATTCGGATGGTCATCGTGGGTAGCCCTCAAGCTTGAACCCATCTATGAACTGCGTCGCTCGCAGTTGTTAACCGTGCCCTCCTCTAATGGAGTTATCTAGCCGACATTTAAAAGATTTTTTAAAAATCTAGAAGCAAACGCTAGCAACATCGACTGAGGTGGCCTAATGGTCCGCAGAGCTGGCGACTTCTATGTCTTGATAACCCACGAGTTCTTCAATCTGTGGGAACGACGCCATTCCTAAATTTACCGAGAATTGGCCGCGGTGTTACGCTGCGTAATGTTCTTGTCGCCCTCTGCGCGGGCGCCTTCGTCATCATTCAGACGAATAGTCGTAAGCTAACTTTCATTGTGGGCCGTGGTTCGCGCAACACGCACGTTAACGACCTAGCAATTAAACTCCACAAGTTCTGCACAAAACATAGTAAGGTTTTGAAGGTTAAGTCGTTGCCTAGAGACCTTAACAAGGCCGCCGATGACATGAACAAAATCTAGGACGTTGACGACTAGATACTCAATCCTAAATATTTTGCGCTTCTGAACTCGCGTCGGGGCCCACACACAACACATATGCTCGTTATTTAGCGGTTTAGACGCTCATGCGAAACCTTTTCCTCGAACATTGGTGCCTTGGCACGTTGGGCATTAATGTTTTGGGTTTTCATGCGAGGAATTCAGTAATTGGATTAACCCGCCATTTTGGGATATTGGCGACGTAACCCGCCAAGGAGTGGATCCGGCTAGGAAAAGTAGGGTTCGAACTCACGAATAAGAGTAGATCCGAGACTATGCGTGCATTATTCATATACGGTTCCTCGTCGTTTCGGGGCTTGCAATTATGGCATGTTTGCTCGGAAGGATCCGGATCCACTCCATGCCCGCCACTTCGCCAGCTGTTCGGCTACGGGTACCGCCACGCTTATTGCCCCGTTTTGGACCTCTTCCTCATGGTGGAATTTGCTAGCACCTAATGAAATTCACTTCCCTGAATTTGTTGTTGATTGGACTTGGATTACAAAAGAGGACTCAGCCCTCTTCTTTCCGGGCCAAAACAATGGTAATTAAAACCCCCACCGGCCACCAGCATGGCATGTTTTAGCAATTCGCCTCAGTTTCGTTCCGCGTTGCGGGCGCTTGTCACCCTCATAAAGCTGGTTCTCGGCTTCGTACTGCCCAACGTGCACTCCCACGCTGGGGAGTGCCCTCCTCCAATTCCTCGCCGAATAGTCCCCGCTAGAACACTATTGGGGTTAATTACGCCGATATAGTAGAAGGGAGTTTAGCTAGCGCTCTACGCAAGTCAGGACATGAAAATGTCGCGTGCATTTTAGCCAATGACAAAGTTGATGGGTGAAAACAGAATGATTACACACTCTACAAGGCGCTGAAGGTCTGTCACCTTCAGCAGTGTCTCATCCTTGTCTATCACAGGACACCGCCCGCGTCCCAATCATGACACGCGCCCACCACATGGTGAGCACACGCCTACCACTATTCTGAGCCCTTAGATCATATCTAACGCTCAGCAACCTGCCACTATCAGCACCCAT
Organism: Tetraselmis chui; assembly: GCA_026401115.1. Lineage (NCBI taxonomy): Eukaryota > Viridiplantae > Chlorophyta > Chlorodendrophyceae > Chlorodendrales > Chlorodendraceae > Tetraselmis > Tetraselmis chui. The sequence goes on along the minus strand of JAPMLY010000383.1, from coordinate 220,196 downwards.
ATCTATTGCATTGCTGAATACCTTATCATCTAGATATGCTGAGTCACAGCTGTCCTATCACTGCAACACTCGTACTGGATATCAATATTGCTGAGTAGCAACTTGATTACCATATCAAACAATGTTGTTCAACACTCCCCCTTGCTACTCGTGCAAACCCATGATCGCAGTGCACAACTTCTTGTGCCTTTCACTCACCAAAGGTTTGGTGAGCGCATCGGCAAGCATGTCCTCTGTTGCACAATACTTGACCTCGATATCGCCGCTCTCCACCTTCTCCCGACATAAGTGATACCTCACATCCATGTGCTTGCTCCGGCCAGTTGTCATGCTGTTCTTGCTGAGTGCAATGCAGCTCTGGTTGTCTTCATGGATAGTGACAGCGGAGCCGGAGTCCTGGTGAATCTCGTGCATCAATTGCCTCAGAAACATCGCCTCTTGAGTAGCGCTGGTCAGCGCCATGTACTCTGCCTCCGCTGTGGACAGTGCCACGGTCTGCTGCCGCTGACTCTTCCAGCTCACTGCCGCACCATTCAGCATGAACACGTATCATGTGCGGGAGCGCCGCCCAGCCACACCGCTCGCATAATCTGAGTCCGACCAGCCTACCAACTCGGATGACTGCACGTTGCTTCCGTACACCAGTGATGCATCAGCGGTGCCTTTGAGATACCGAAGCACTCGCTTGGCCTGCTCCCAATGCGCGTGGCAAGGATTGGCCATGTATCGGCTGAGATGACTGACAGCCATGGTGATGTCTGGTCGGGTGCTCACAGAGGCGTACAACAGGCTTCCAATCAGGCTCTGATAGGGCACCGACCTGGGAGGCAGCTGCGTGACGGATGTCTCGTCCCCGCACTTGCCCACAGCATCTACCGCCATTGGTGAGCTCACTGGCTTGCAGTCCATCATGTTGAAGCGCTCCAGCATGTCGAGCACGTACTGGCGCTGGCCAAGCCTGATGATGCTAGTGCCACGATCCCGCTCCACCGTCATGCCGAGCAGCCACGAGACTGGACCATGGTCTTGTACGTTGAACCTGCTGCCAAATGCAACCTTGAACTCCGGTATGAATCGGCCCGCTGCTCCGGCAATGATGCTGTCGTCCACATAGAGGGCCAGGATGTACAATTGGCCTCCTTTCTGGTAGATGAAAATACACGGATCCACTTTGGACTGGCAGAAGCCATACTCCTCTAGCCAGGCAGTGATAGTCTTGTTCCAGTTTCTGGGAGCTTGCTTTAGGCCGTAGAGGGCCTTTTTCAGCAGACACACAAGCTCTGTCCCTTTGCTGTCACTACTCCGGAAGCCTTCAGGCTGTCGCATGTATATCTCCTCGTCGATGTTGGCCTCCAAGAATGCTGTCACTACATCCAGCTGCTCCACCTCCCAATCATGGAAAGCAGCTAACGCTAGTACCACCCGGATAGAGATAACCCGCAGAGTAGGAGCAAAGGTCTCGTGATAGTCCACGCCATGCTCTTGTGTGAAGCCACGCGCCACTAGTCTTGCCTTGTACCTTGCAATATTACCATCAGAGTCGCGCTTGAGCTTGAACACCCACTTGGAGTCCACTAGCTTTCTACCGGCATGACGGGGAACCAGCTTCCAGGTGTTGCGCGATACAAGCGAGTCATACTCAGTCTTGATGGCTGCTTCCCACTCCGTGGCTTGAGGACCTCGTAGCGCTTGTTTATACGACGCAGGCTCGTGCACGACATTGCTTGGATTGATAGCTGCGGTGTTGCCAACAACCCACCACTGACCCGGAGGACGCCTCGTCCGAAGGCTATACCTTTGTGCAGTTCCATGCTGCTCCGCCGGTGCTGTCTCCCCCAAATTCGCATCCGGCTCGTCCTCAATCGACTGAGAACTGATATCGCTCGACGTATGCTGCTGCGTCTCCCCTACGGAAGTGCTATTGAACCATGCAAACACAGTTAGTGTGGAAGATAACGTACGCAAACGTAGTTACAGTCATAGTCCCGCAAACGGAACAGTTACGGCGACAACCAGCCTACATGCGTGGTGTCGGGACGACAGAAGTGAGAGAGCTGTAGCCTAGCGACAGCTCTGTACCGAGTCAAACAGTTTATCGGTATGTCCGATCTAGACATGTACTAATCATATCTAGAGTAGCTTACAGTAGCTATCTGCAACTAATACGTATGCGGTATTACTTACAACACTCCCCATGAAGGTAGCTACGGGATGAAGCGTTGCATTGGGTCTTGTCCTCCAAGGATCGCACTTCGGTGTCGTGCTAATGCAGGTCCTGGGAGGGGTTTGGTGAGCATGTCAGCCACCATCTGGTCAGTGGGGAGGTACCTCAACTTGATGGTCCCTTGCTCCACGTGGTCTTTGAGAAAGTGCCACTTCAGGCCGATGTGTTTAGCCTTCTCGCTAACGAAGGCATTCTGGGAGTATGCAATGGCGCTTTGGTTGTCCTCCCAGATGGTGGTGGTTTCGGTGATGGGGGAGTCGAAGATTTCCCCCAGGAGTTGTCGGAGGTGGAGTCCCTCCTTGGTGGCGTCAGCCGCAGAGTAGTACTCGGCTTCACACGTGGATTGAGCCACACAAGTCTGTTGTTTGGACTTGTAACTGATTGGCCCGCGTCCGAGGGTGAAGAGATAGCCGGAGCGAGACTTGCGGGTGCTGCTGTCGTTGGCCCAATCAGCGTCGGCAAAGCCTGTGAGTTGGAGACTGTGGTCCAGGCCCCCCCCCAACGTCAGGCGCATGTTGATGGTGCCATGGAGGTAGCGGAGGACCTTTTTCAGACCTTGCAAGTGTGCCTCGGTGGGCGAGGCTTGGGCAGAGCCGAGGATGCTCAACGCCGTGGAGACATCGGGGCGTGTACAAACGGCGGCGTACTGGAGGCTGCCCAGGAGGCTTGGGTAGACGTCCTTGGCCACTCCTGTGAGAGAAGGCGAGTTCAAGTGTGCAAGGCCGGCGAGGAAGCCGGGGTCCATCGGAAGGGACGACGGCTTAGAGTCAGACATGCCGTACTTGGCGAGGATGTCGCGCAGGTACTTGGACTGGTCCAGCGAGATTGTGCGCGTGGAGCGATCGCGGGTAATGTGCATGCCGAGGAGTTGGGAGAGGTCGCCTAGGTCCTTGATTTTGAACCGTGCTCCGAGTTGGTCTTTGAACGATGCGAGCCAGGTGGCATCATTGCAGGCCGCGGGAATGTCATCGACGTACAGGGCGATCATGGCGAAGACGTGGCCGGCGCGATAGATGTAGATGCATGGGTCGGAGACGCATTGTTGCCATCCATGGTCGACGAGCCACGCACGAAGTAGCATGTTGAACTCGCGGGGGGACTGCTTAAGGCCGTAGAGGCAACGCTTGAGGTGACAAACCTTGGACGTTCCATCGGTGAAGCCGAGGGGCTGGCGGATGTACACATCCTCCCGGATGGGGGCGTAGAGAAACGTTGTGTCGATGTCAAGTTGGCAGAGTTCAAGGTCGCGGGCGGCTGCAATGGTCAGGAAGAGACGCAGGCTGGCCATGCGGATGACCGGGGAGAAGGTCTCCGTGTAGTCCAGTCCAGCGCGTTGACTGCACCCCTTGGCGACGAACCGCGCTTTGAAGCGGGAGACGTCGCCGGCTGTATCCGACTTGACTTTAAAGATCCACATGCTGTTAACGACCATGCGGCCGGGGGGGAGGTCCACAAGGTCCCACGTGCCGTTGCTGATGAGGGAAGAATACTCCTGCTGCATAGCGGCTTGCCATTGGGGGGCTTGGGCGCTGTCCAGAGCAGCTCGGTAGGATTTTGGTTCCTGTAGCCCCGGGGTGTCTCAGAGCACCTTTTCTGTATCCTCCACCCAGTGTGGGGCACAAGTCGAGGCCAAGGCCAGGACAGGTGGAGCGCTGCGCTGGTGGGTGATGCGCTAGGCGAGGATAAAAAATAAAAATAAAAGGTAAGCTACGGCTGGCGTGCGACCTGTGGATGCGTATTCACCCGACAGTGCACCCCCCCGTTCTCCAGCTTGGACCTGTGTGCACCCTGTCCACACACGACGAGTGCGTCGGTGTGGGTGGCTGGCTATCTCCGTCGGGTGGCTGACTTAAGAGGGGTGGTGGCGGGTTTTAAAATCGCAGTTTATACTGGCGATACCGCCGACTACAGGTTGAAAGTACTAGGAGTCTAAGGAAACTTGCCTTCTGCGGGAGAGCTGTCGATCGCAGCTCGCCGAACCAGGTTGTCGCGCGTGAGTGACGTGAGGCGGGGGCCCATAACCTATTGAACCATGCAAACACAGTTAGAGTGGAAGATAACGTACGCAAACGTAGTTACAGTCACAGTCCCGCAAACGGAACAGTTAAGGCGACAACCAGCCTACATGCGTGGTGTCGGGACAACAGAAGTGAGAGAGCTGTAGCCTAGCGACAGCTCTGTACCGAGTCAAACAGTTTATCGGTATGTCCGATCTAGACATGTACTAATCATATCTAGAGTAGCTTACATTAGCTATCTGCAACTAATACGTATGCGGTATTACTTACAACAGGCTCCCCCTTCGCCACTTCTGGCACCTCACGAGGAGCCTCATCCACCGGCTGTGTCTCCCCCACGAATGTATCGGGCTTCTCCCTAGCCGCCTCATCAGAGGTGCTGTCATCACCAGCCTCGGCATCCAGCATCTCACGTGCGGGACAGCTCTCCCCCATGGAGATGATAGCACTCTCGTCAAACACCACATTGCGGCTACTCACCACACGTCGAGTGGTGGGGTTGTACACCAGCCAGGCAGGGGACTCGGGTGCGTAGCCCACAAACACGCCTTTCCATGCACGATCGTCCAATTTGCGGCGCTGCGACTTGTCCACGTGGACATAAGCCGGGCAGCCAAACACCCGCATGGAACTCAAGTCAGCCGATCGACCCGTAACAAGCTGATACGGAACGCCACCAGCTCCACTGCTGCACACCCGATTGCGGATGTGCACCGCTGCCGCCATAGCCAACGCCCAATAGGACTTCGGCAGCCCAGCATGCTGAATCATAGACTGTGCCATCGGAACCAATGTGCCCCACTGCCGCTCGATGCGACCATGCTGCCAATGAGCGTAGGGGGCGGTGACCTCTAGGGCGATGTTGAACTCGTCCAATAAGCTCCGGAACGCAGCACCAAGAAACACAGTGTCGTTGTCGACCCGAAGCCGGCGAACTGTGTACCCCAGGGAGCGAATGGTGGTCAGCATCCGGGGGAAACGAAGAAGTAGCCTCGTCCTTGGAGCGCAAGGCATCATGCAGCACGAAGCGGCTGCGGAAGTCAACTGCGCCGAAGCTGTAGCGCCTCCCACCCAAGGATGGAACACTCATCGGGCCACAAAAATCCACACCAATCACCTCAAACAGTCCAACATCTCTGTCCGCAGGAGCACGAGGAATATTGCGGACTTGAGACTTACACACAGCGCAGGTCTCACAGAATCCCAACTTCTCGTGTGATGCATAGCCCAAGCCTTCCACATGACCTGTTAACAGCTCGTCCAGCTGAGGCTCCCCAATGTGACCGAGGCGGGAATGCCACAGCCGCTTCCCCGATGACGCCGTGGCCGCCGAAGCCGTAGCACGCGCTGGAAGAGCAACCGTCGCAGGCAGCCAGATCAAACCGTGGGCTCGCTCCATGGGAATCTTAACACCACCACCATGAGCTGCGTGAAGCTGAAGATGGTCCATAGGATCGGCCAACAACACGCTATGACCCTGCTGCCGCGCCTGAGTGAGGCTAAACAACCGATGATATGTCCAAGACGCACGACGGGACAGCTCGGGAACGTGAAGCACATGGCGCAACGTGGCAGGAATCTTCGTACCGTCTGCAGCCGGCACAGTGATGCGGATAGTGCCGACGCCCACAGCAAAAGCACTGATGCCCTTCACCCACAGCCGGTCAGACAGCGCACGATAGTTCACGAAGTCATCACGTTTGCTTGTCATGTGGTGGCTGGCTCCACTGTCGGCTAGCCACATCCAAGTCTCCCCCTCATTCATCACCATGGCTCGTGCTTCACTGAACGACCTAGCAGGACTGGCAGTGATGTCTACCCCAGCAGGGAAAGCCACGGGAGACTCGAGACTTGCAGAATTGCCACTAGCACGCCTTTCAGGGCACTCTGAGCGGCGATGGCCCTTCTTGCCGCAACTGAAACAAATGCCGCGGAAGGGTCGGACTCCGCCAGCTCCCACAGCCACACCACGTGAGTTCCCAGGGCCATGCATGGATTTTAGCTGCTCCTGAAGATCATGGACTTGGCGCTTCAAGGATTCAGCAGAGGTGTCACCGGAAAAGGCCGGAAAAGCTGCAGGGGGCGGCGCCTCCGTCTGAGTCCTGCCGCGACTCTCAATACGCATGCCCTTCTGTCGAAGGTCGCGCTTGACGGCGTCCATACTGAGGCTGTGGACGTCCCATGTGTCTGTGATGGAGTGGTACTCTTGACGTAGACCCTTCACCAAGTACATGATGACCCGTCGGTCGTGAACGTCCTCCCCCACACGGGCGAGCTGGCGCTGAAGTCGGACCAACCGGTTCAAATACTGGAGACTAGTCTCATCGTCTGCCTGGGCCTTCTCCATATCCTGCAGCAGCTCAGCCAGACGGTAGATGCCATCGTCTTCATAGTGGTCCACCAGCGCAGTCCACGCCTTGAGGCCGCAGTTCTCGTCAACTTCATGGACATTCTCAATAATTGAGAGATCGTCCTCAGGCAGCGCCAGAATCAAAGTAGAGTACAAGTCGAGGTGTTGCTGCGCGGTAGCGGCGTCGTTCTCGAGGAGAGCCGGTGCCCAGCTCTGCATCAATCCAAAGGCACGAAACCTCTTCTTCCAGACATCAAAGTCTCTCCTTTCTCCACTGAACTTGGGAAGTTTGACAGAATCCATGGGTATTATATCTCGACAGCTCCGGAAAGTACCGAAAAAATCGACGGAAAATAGTCACCAACCACTGCCTTGGAAGGCCAGTCGAACGACGTCGTACACAGGTGATAGTAAACTATTGCAAGATGTCTCACCAACTCGCACTCAAACGGCCCAACGACGCAAGGAAAGACGCCAAATACCCAGATATTGGATCCAGTAATATGAAAAACGAAGGCGCAGGCTGAAAATCCAAGGCACAGGCGACAGAACAAGCGTTGTTCAAGCGAGTGGAAACGGTCGGTGGTTTCTAGGCTCCAAGCAACACAGGAAAGTCGCTACCAGCCCGAATTCGAAGGCAAACCACCCAACAAAAGAGAGTCAACCGCTTTTGCGACCCAGCCACACCTGAAGATCGTGTAGCACAACAGAAGCCCAAGACTCACGCAAAAAGAAGCTCAAGGTAACGGTTCCAGTCAAGTGTGTCGACTCCAACCGAGAGCAAAAGGAGGGCCCATAACCTGACAAAGTTGATGGGTGAAAACAGAATGATTACACACTCTACAAGGCGCTGAAGGTCTGTCACCTTCAGCAGTGTCTCATCCTTGTCTATCACAGGACACCGCCCGCGTCCCAATCATGACACGCGCCCACCACATGGTGAGCACACGCCTACCACTATTCTGAGCCCTTAGATCATATCTAACGCTCAGCAGCCTGCCACTATCAGCACCCATATCTATTGCATTGCTGAATACCTTATCATCTAGATATGCTGAGTCACAGCTGTCCTATCACTGCAACACTCGTACTGGATATCAATATTGCTGAGTAGCAACTTGATTACCATATCAAACAATGTTGTTCAACAGCCAAGCAATATTCATGCGCGTGGAAAAAGTTCTTGCGCTGGTGTAGCTCTCTTTAAGACCCTCGCGGTCCCCTCCCGGTGGATGACTTAATGGCAGCTTTATTGTTGCAGGCGGTCGCTTTTAAAACTATCCTCTTTTTGGTAAGTAAAATCGTCTCTGCGGCTATTGCGTTTTTTTCCAAAAATATAGAAGTTCAACGACTTTCCGACCATGTCGCCGCTAACTAATTTTGTACGAGAAGCGGCTAAACATAGAATTGGCACGGCCCCACTTGACGCAAAATGCCTTTTCAGTGGAGAGACATATCAACCTTCGCTTCCGTGTACGCTCCACCTATTAGCAACCCTCCTTAATATCAACTCGTGGTTGTTGTCCTATGTGTCATCACATTGGAGCTACGTGTCGATTTGATGACGCGGCTAACATGGTCCGGTCAAATTCGTGCACAATGGATCCCTTGTCGTTTCTTTTTGAAAACGTTTCATTTACTTCAACCTCGGCGCACCGCCATTTTTTCAATACTGCTTGCCATGCGCGCGGAACTCTACTTGTACGATGTTCCATGCGCGGAGGCTATGGCATTGGCCATGTGATTCGATATTCGAGGTACCCATGGGTGGTCTAGATTAGGGTTAGGTATTTAGGGTTTAATATATTAGGGTTTATCATAATATTGCCCTTCATTTAAAATCATGATGCCAAACAAGCATGCATATATCATATATACCATATACATATGTCGGGGTCAAGATTGGCCGTTTAGTTGGGCATTATCATGTATTTACAAGCCCCCAACACAAATAAATGTAAGAGGTCACATGTGACCCCTTACGATGCCCCCCCCCCCCGAATGTGCTAGAACGGCGAAATTTTGCCGTATGCCATAGAATTTTGTTTTACTCATAGTCACGATGGTACCCATCTATTTCTGCGTACTTTTTATGCCGGGTGACGAAGCTACAATAATTTCCGTAGTATCCCCCCAAAAACCATCATTTCATCCACTCACGCAGCTTACACCCCCGTATACATGTCACTTGCAAGACATCCGAGCTTTTAATATTTGGTCTGAGTGTTTTGAAATAGACACAACTAGCCTAGAGGAGCAACATATTCTAGGTTGAATGAATTATCAGCTTTTTTCGTGTGACTTTAGATGATGGCGCAAACCGAATGGGAGGGGTCACATGTGACCCCTTCCACGCGCAAATAGACAATATGTGTCGTTAGCGATTATGCGTGACCCGTATAATTTCCCGGATGGAAGATTCCTCAACTCCATGCCTATTTGAGACCCTTATGATGTTGAGTCTACTCCACCTATTCAGAATGACAATGGTCATGAAACCACAACTGACCATGTCGTGGAGGGCGTACTTGTCGCTTCGTTCCGGTGGAATTATTCTTAATAGCAACGAAGACCGGTTATAATTCGCTTTAATTTCTGTAAATACTGTATCCACACGACTTCTGGCTCCGCCGATCTTGCTATACTCTCGGTCATAGTGTCATTGCATTGTGAGCCTACCCAACATGTGAGTTGTCGTACCAAGTACCGCCTAATTGTATGGTTCATTGCATAGAAAACGGAGAGTTTTCTGAGTGTATTGGATGTAAGTAGTACGAACTAGTGATGTGCTCCGCACTAGAACGACAGAAGATTTCGGTTTTCTAAGCGCGTAGCACCAAACCTTCTTAAGGCTGCGACATGTGGGTCGGTCGTCATTCTCTCGAGTAATACTAATTGGCATCTTGCCTCCCCCCCCCCCCCCCCCCCCCACACACACACACCTTGTTGAATCATTGGACTTATTCGAGGTTACTAACGCTTGGCGATTGGCCCCAATTTTTTGGATGCGATAGCGCGAACAACATTGATACCCTACTTGCCTTGCGCGTGTAGTGAGGGATCAATGTACGTCCTTCCTTGGAGGTTGTGTCACCCCGGCGGAACACCATACCATACTACTCCCTATAACCACATCAAGCCCGTGAAATCTCCCGGACGTTTTAGGAAGTAAAGCGTGGTGAGCACGTGCGGAGGTTGAAGAGAAGGGACACATTATTACGAGTACGAACTTGCTGGAGGAGCAATCGCACATGGAGTACGTATTTCGAAGTGGCTAGTACTTTTGCAAACTCTGAGATTGTGGACTACAATGGGACATTACTTGCCACCTAGATTCCTTCCTTTTCTTACGCTAATGCCCGTGTTTTGACCACCTCGGTCAATACACTATGAGCCTACCCAACAAGTGAGTTGTCATCGTACCATGTCTTGCCTGATTGCATGGTGCAATGCATTAGTACAAAGGAAACCTTCCAATATATTTATTAATAATTACAAGAAGCACGATAAGGACGTAGACAAGAAAGATGGGGGGAGGGACCTAGCTAGAGGGAAAGAGAAAACCTTGAAATTGATTACAAGAGAATCAACATGAACACAGACAGAGAAAGAGGGACGGGTAATAAAAGGGCAAGAGTGACAAGAGGATCACGGAATTTAAATCACGGCAAAAAGAAGCACCATTAACATGCATCAAATAAACATAAACAAATAAACAAATAAATGGTCATATTAGTAATATAGAGGTTTGAATTACAGGGCTAAATTACGAAGTAACCGGCGTTACCTCAGTTTACATGCGTTACCTCCGACGCTACATCTCCCTAACGGTTCAAGGGCCCACGCGCGCACGGACAGTAAAATGTCCGCACCCTATATAACACACCAGCAGCGATTGTGTATCCACCTTCTGCCTTTTGCGAGAGCTATCGCTCACGCAAACGGCATCGTGGCTCTTGCTAGCCACGCAAGGTGTTGATCACTTGAGTCTCCTGCACGACGCACGAAAACACACTCCTTCAGTCCAAATGGCAGACCGCCTGGTATTGCCTACTGACCTCTACGTTGCGCCCGGTGACGCGCCGGAACAGCAGCCAGACCAGCTGCAATTGCTAACACAGATTGTTCAGCAGTTAGCAGCCCAGGTCGCAACTCTATCCGTCGCAACCGCGTCAACAAAACCAACTACTTCAGCCATCCCCACAGCCGACTCCGACAGCGCTGCGGGTGGACGACTCGAGGTCGACGCTCTACCAGGTGACAGTAAAAACAACCCTCTAGAGTACATCGACCCTTGAGAGTGGTCTGAATTCGCGTCCCGTACGTTCGCGGACTGCCTAACCCCATATGGCACAACAGTCCCGTGCCTGTGGAACCCTCGACACGACGAGGCCGACAATTTCTTTACGGACAACGCGAGAATTTCTTCCCGCGACGAGTATCGACACCTGCTCTGCTATGGTGTGTTTACGGCCGCTGCTAACGCGGCACTCGAAACTGCTATGGAAACGCTTCGCTCGGTCACCTCTACCCCCGACGAAACAACCTACGCCTACTCCCTCGTCGACGCAGCGCTACGTACTCATCAAGCATTGGCCGCAGCGGGGGAAGCGCGACTCACCTACATCAGACGCTTCAAGGCCAAGAAGATTCTCAACGGCGAAGAACGCGTCGCGGAGCGTCTCGTCTACTCACGGTGCTTCGACACGGTTGCCTCCGACCGTGGAGGCAACGTCGTCGACGGACTCTTGGCAGCCCTGGAGGACAAACGACTCGAAGTCAGCATCACAGCAGATGCAAAAGCGCAAGCAGCTGCCCAGTTCAAGGCCGACAAGCCTAGACCAGACAAACCGGACAGGCCGAACGATAAGCCGGACAAGCCGGACAAAACCAAGGCCAAGCCCAAGGACCGCACGAGCGGCCGCCCCCTCCCCCCTACCGACAAGGCACACAAGAAGACCGAGGCCGACAAGGACGAATGACGGGGTGACCCGCCGCGCCGATTCATGCAACCCAGATTCAAACTACATGCGTCATCGCGTGCGGCGAAACTGGCAAGCCTGGAAAGATATCGGCGCGAGCGGACAAGTCTTACGGTGGATCCGGGAGGGCGTTACTATTCCCTTCCTAAACAACCGACCCCCACCCCCGTTCAACCAAGGCACCTCACTGCTGGACGCTACCCCCGAGCAGCTCACCTTTGTCGAGGCCGAGCTCGCGCGCTTCGTGGAGACGGGAGCCTGGGAACGCACCACCTGCAGCAAGTACGTATCAAGACTCTTCTTAGTCGCAAAACCCGGCAACAATCAGTGGCGATTTATCGTAGACCAACGACACCTGAACAGCTTCTGCGTCAGAAAGCGACTACGGATGGAGTCTTTGCTAGGCGTTCGTCATCTGACTCGAAAGGGCGACTACATGTTCTCGTTCGACCTCAAAGACGGGTTCTACGCGCTGGGCATCGTACCAGAGCAGCGCGACTATCTAACAGTAAACGTTCGCGGCCAGCTGTACCGACTAGCTGGACTCCCTATGGGCTGGTCGCTCAGCCCTTACCACTTCTGCGCCTTTACGGACACATTCGTACGACACCTCCGACAACCAGACCCCGGTGGGTTTACGACACAGCACGGGAAGCCTACACAACCCGACAGCGACAGACCGAGCAAGCGCTTCCTCCGACACACGCGGTGGCGCGGAGCCAAAATCTTACCTTATGTGGACGACTTCCTCCTCTTCGCCGCCACTCGTGCGCTCGCTCTCGCGCTCCGGCAGCGCGTCGACCGCCTCCTCACCAATCTCGGCCTTCTCCGCCACCCCTCCAAGGGTTTTTGGGAGCCGACGCAATACGGCCACCACCTGGGCATCGACATCGACACAGCTACAGGTTACTTCTTCGCCCCAGTGGAAAAGCTACAGAAGCTCGCAAAACAAGCTCGTCACCTACTGCAACGTGCAACCCGAACCTGCAGATGGCTACCTGTCAAGGAACTACAGTCATTCGCGGGTCAGGCGCAGTACCTTTTTCTTGCGATTCCAGCGGCAAGATTCTTCCTCCGCGAACTGCACTCCGTACTAGGCGACAAGTGGGGAGGCCGCGTCCGCCTCTCTCCGCAGCTCAGTCGAGATCTACAGTGGTGGACACAAGTACCCAGCCACGCCAACGGCAAGAACATACACCGCCCGGTCGGGTCAGCATACATCCACTGCGACAGTTCGGGGTATGGTTGGGGGGCTGTCCTGAACGGCAGACTCGAAGCGCGCGGCTTCTGGGGAATACAGGACGAAAAGCAGCACATTACCTGGAAAGAACTGAAGGCCGTCCGTCTGGCCGTCCTCAGCTTCTTGCCACACCTGGCTGGCTGCAACGTCCTCCTCCACGAAGACAACCAGGCGGTCTGCCACGTCCTGACCGGCCTGACGTCCCGCTCCCCGGAGATGATGAACGAATTATGCCGTTTGTGGTACCTGTTGGGCACCAACAACATCCACATCAGGGCCAGATACATCCGTTCTGCGGCAAACACGTGGGCAGACAAGCTCAGCCGCCACCTCGACAGCGACGACTGGCAACTCGACCCCTCTGTGTTCCACGAAATGGAGACACACTTCGGCCCACACACAATCGACCGGTTTGCGTCGGCTCTCAACACGCTACTACCCCGCTACAACGCGAACTGGCTAGACCCATCGTGCGAAGCCGTGGACGCCCTTCACCTCGCCGATGCGGATTGGAAAGCAGAAAACAATTGGTGCAACCCGCCCTGGCCCCTGCTACCCGACCTCGCCCAGAAACTACAGCAAAGCGGCGCAGCAGCCACGGTGGTCGCCCCCCGTTGGCAAGGGAAAGCGTGGCATCATGCCCTTACCGAATTGGCATGCCACGAGACAGTCCTTCCGGCCCGACCTCACTTGTTCCGTCCCGGGCGGCGGCACGGACGCGGTACGGTCGGCAAGCCTCATTGGCCCGTCACTGTATTCCGGATTCCCTCCCGGCCTGGTTGTACCTCCGCCGGGGCGCGGTCAGTGCTACTCTGACCCTGTTCAACACACGGCACATCAGGCAAGCAGTCCAAGCCTACCCCACCAGACCAGCAAAGGTCCGCTACAAGGTGGAGGTGGCAGGCTGCAACAACCCATGGGTCGCTTCGATGCGCCCCTACATGCAACGCCTACTGGGCACTGACAGCCTTGGAGCAAAAACGCTCGACTTACTGACCGCCGCCTAGGCGAAAAGCACGTCCGACACGTACAACAGCGCAATCAAGCCTTACTTCCAGTTCTGCGAGGAGCAAGGCCTACCGCCGCTGGCAGCAACAACCGCTACCATGGCCCGCTACATTGCATGGATCGGAGAACGTGGCACCATTAAGGCTACCAGTCTACAGCCGTACCTTTCAGCCGTGAACGGGTTTTTCAAAGACCACGGCGCAGAACCAGTCGCACAAGGCGATTTGGTCGCCAAGGTCCGGCGGGGTCTCGCAGCGTCCCAAGTTTCCCCCCCGCCCAGCCGCACACGCCTGTACCTCCCAGCCCGGATTCTTGTAGCATCGCTACGCCTGGCCAAGGACCTCCGCACACAGCTGACAGACACGTGGACTCAGACTCAAGCAGACCTCATTCTGCTGTTCCGAGCGTGTCTAGCGACGGTGCTACTGGCCGCATTTTTTGTCGAGGTGGTGCGGGAGTTGAGCGCCGGTCTGGAGACCTGTTGTGTACTCCGACCGGCGGAATCCTCCTATACCACGGAACGAGAAAAGGTCAACGGGGTACTTCCACGGAGCGAAAACTCCTATGTGAACTACCGGCCTCGGCTCACCCGGACATCGCGGAACTACTACAGTACTTCGACGCTGCCCGTACCAGGTTCTCCGCCGGGAAGATGCCGGACAGACGATGGGCCATTAGTGCACGCGAGCCTACGACAAACTGGACCGCGGACACCCTGACAGCTTGGCTACAACGCGTACTTCGTGCAGTACACGAACAACCTCCGGACGGTTTCGCGTGGACTTCGCACTCCCTCCGAAAGGGTGCAGCTACTGTTGCGTACAGTATCGGTACCCCAATGCAGAAGATCAAGTTCTTCGGCGGTTGGGCGCGAGAGTCGGACGTAGTCCTCGACTACATCGACCCAACAGTGCTCCCGTGCCCGGGAGCTTGGCAACTCTTTGGGTGGATGACCCTTGGCGGGCCCCCACCCAACGTTACACGCCAGTCGGCGACAGATGGCATAAGTGAGCCCCAACACAGCTTAAATGGTCATATTAGTAATATAGAGGTTTGAATTACAGGGCTAAATTACGAAGTAACCGGCGTTACCTCAGTTTACATGCGTTACCTCCGACGCTACATCTCCCTAACGGTTCAAGCGCCCACGCGCGCACGGACAGTAAAATGTCCGCACCCTATATAACACACCAGCAGCGATTGTGTGTCCACCTCCTGCCTTTTGCGAGAGCTATCGCTCACGCAAACCCACCCACCCGATTCCCTCTCACATTGCGTGTAGGGTGGCCCAAGGGCCACCAAATCCAAATTCTGTAAGTGATCCACATCTTTGGCATAAGTGAGCCCCAACACAGCTTAAACAACTAAATAACTACGGGCAGTAATCCATACTACCCGGTGCCGTACTGCGTTGCTACGGGTCCTTGCGCTTAGCCTTAGCACCGGCTTCGCCCGGTCTGGAGCACTGAAGCATCATCGCTACTGATACCCGTCAGTCGTCGAGGTCAGCCCGCGAGCTCGACTCGAAGTTCCACAGCTACTGCCGCTCTCTTGATCATATCCACTACCGTCATCACTCAGCGTCAACGATTCGCCTGCCTTGAGCGATTGGGCGACCCGTGATTGGATCCAGCACGGTGCTGTCCGCCTCGTTGGAACCAGACTACCTCCATCCGTTGCCCCGACTCGCCTCGGAAACGCGTGAGAGCGAGTGCGGTGCAGTGCGTACTGAGTGGCTGGCCCGCGTGAGCGACGAGCGCATACCAGTCACGGAGACGCAGCGAAGGGCAGCCGGCGCAGCGCTCCTGGTCGGCCCGAATACATACGGTAGTCCCCGCCGACGAAATGGGCAGCGAGCTGCGGCCATCAGAACGGGCGGAGAGACCCAGATCTCCCCTCCAAAGCCACGAGCT
This sequence comes from Tetraselmis chui, assembly GCA_026401115.1. Taxonomy (NCBI): domain Eukaryota; kingdom Viridiplantae; phylum Chlorophyta; class Chlorodendrophyceae; order Chlorodendrales; family Chlorodendraceae; genus Tetraselmis; species Tetraselmis chui. The sequence continues at coordinate 204,461 of JAPMLY010000383.1, read as the reverse complement.
CACACGGAGACACGCACACATACACACACACACCCACAGTTTCACACAACCAATAGATACACATCCGTACATCAACTGTCGTGCGCGCGCACACACACACACACACACACACACACACACACACACACACACACACACACACACGTAAGCACAAAACAACACATTGCACATAAACAAACGCGAATAAATAAGCGCATAAACTAACACGAACACACTCGTACACACACATACATACTCACACATACACACACACACACACACACACACACACACACACACACACACATTGCACCTACAAACTCACGCAGACTCAAAGAGATGTACAGGTTGCCAGACACCACGTATACATAGCCACAGTGTGAGTCGGAAGGGGAGAAGCACACCCCTGCATAGCCATATCTACACAAACTCACGATATGCATAGTAGCACTCCGTTGCTCTATGCCGTCTATGCTGTCTTAACTCAACTATCTGCTGTTGTGGTTTGTGCTGGCCTTCAAGATTTAGGTTAGGTGGGGCATGGTGAGGGCATAGTTCGGTGGCACAGAGAGGAGGTGACACTTTACAGTTGTGAAGGTTACAGTCGGAGGGTTCAGAGACGGAGAGGGGAGCAAGGGGGGCGTGGTAGTGTGCAGCAGCGTGGATCGGTAAAATGAACACTGCGCTGGGGCTCACGCGAAACCGAACCGAAAAATATCTGAGTTACCGCAAGGCGGCGCAGCGAGGGACGAGGCTAAATGAAAGGTGAGCTGCATTCTCCTGTGCTCTCCTGCCCCATCGGTCAGAACCCTTCACTTGCTCATTGAGCAACACAGAGCGTAAACGCACAGGCGTGTGGGCTCACACACACACACACACACACACACAAACTTAAACATATCCATAACGTAATTGGAACTCCTCTACTATATCCTTCATTACAGTATTGTTTGCCCCTGCCTTTCCACTGAGGCACGTGTGTGTGTGCGTGTGTGTCAGCGCGGCGGGAGCGCGGCTGCTCGAGGTGGCAATTGACAACGCTGGGGGTGGGAGTGGGGTCGAGGGTAGCGCGGCGGTCGCTGCTAGCCTTCCCCCTCGATGGGTGGACTTGACTGCAGACATCAGGGAAGAAATCGTGACAGTGCGGCAGAAAATGACCGAGCTGAAAGGGTGAAGCCGCTTCTTCTATGCCGCTTCTTCTGTCCCGCATGGAGGCGCGATCGCTTTGCTGCAATGCCACCCAAACTTGCTTGCCTGACGTGTGTGATTGGCCGGCTCTGTCGCAGAATATACGGCAAGACGCTACTGACCACCTTTGACGACCACCACCCCGATGAGGCCACCATCGAAGTAATCACAGCAGATATAACGCGGCGCTTCCGAAAGGCGCAGGGGCGGCTGAAGATCCTGAGTCAAGTGCCAGGCTCTGCTGATGACGTGAAGGTAGGCTCAGCGTTGGAAATGATGTGTCGTTCAGCGACTTTGTTACAGAGGGCTTGACACAGCTGGGCTGGGCTGTTGTTCGTGCGTGCGTGAAGGTGCGCACGAATGTGCAGCGCTCGTTAGCGATGGAGCTGAGTCAGTTGAGTATGGAGTTCCGAAAGCAGCAGAAGGCATACCTGGCCAAGATGAAGCAGACCAAGGAGGGGGTAGCTATGGGGGTCGACCCACTGGACCAGCAGGGGCAAAAGTGGCAGTGGAGTGACGAGGAGGAGGATGCGGGGATGTCCTCAGTGCAGGTGGGGGCTGTTGAGGTTGAGAGGGTTCTAACTGTGGCAACTCTGTGGGGGGGGGGTTGACCTGAACGTGACCCCGCATGCATGGCTGCACAGATTCAGCAGATCGACGACATGTCTGCCCTGGTGCTGGAGCGAGACAATGAGATTGCGAAGGTGATGCAGTCCATTCAGGACTTGGCACAGATCATGCAGGACCTCTCTGTGATGGTCATCGACCAGGGCACCATTCTGGACCGCATTGATTACAACATGGAGCAGGTGTGGGCCTCTCCCCATCTCTCTCCAGCTACACCCTCTCTGCCGCGCGTGGCTCCCCCCCACCCGTTACTGTGGCTCTGACGGGCTGCAAAAACGTTGCGCGTCTAGGTTGCTTTAAAAATCGACGAGGGCGTGAAGCAGATAGTCAAGGCGGAGAAGAAGCAGAAGAGCAGCTGCCGCATCCTGTGCATCATGGTCCTCTTTGTGGCGGTGGTGCTGATGCTTATCGTGCTTGTGGTTAAGAACTTGCTGTTCTGATGACTGCGGGCAGACAGTGACGGCCCGTCCGCCTTCCGTGTAATTCGCTCTTGAGCACACATGCAACCACTCTGCGGCTGGTGACCGCTCACATCGCTTCTTCTCATCCTTGTGGATGAGAGTATTGGATAAAGAAGTTGTGTTCTGACCCTAGCCTCACCCTCCGCACGTCTGCGTCGGAGGCCCTCAGCGATGAGAGCGCCTTCAGGAGGGGTGGATGCGAGGGGCAGTGCGCCCTCCATGAGCCATCAGTGTACCGGACGAACCACGCTTCGCTGTCTGGCGAGAGCGACACCTGCATGAGCACAGAATCGGGGGTTCAGCGTCTGGTGCTGTTGTGAGGGTGTTGGATTAGGTGAGGGTTTGATGGTGGGGAGCTGACGCACCGAGCACACGTTGGGCATGGTCCTGCGCCCTCTTGGTCCTTTGTCGGTATGGAGCAGCTTATGGAGCCCCTGTCACCATTTGGGGAATGTGTGGCATGAGGCACAGAGGGGGGCTGTGCCTAAGACATGGCATGTGTTTTTGCTTTGAGAGTGGAGACGAAGGTAGGTAGGTAGACGATGCGTTGCTGCTGGTGGTATATAATGCAAGCACGGAGCAGCGCTTGCAAAGTTTTGGGTAAGAGGGGGCGGGGCAGCGCACTGGGGCATGGGTAGACGGACCTCAGGGACGCCACACCATGAGGTTGTCCCATCCTCAAAGGTTATCACCCATGTGCCCCACTGCCCGAGCGCGACCTCCAGCACTCGCGTATCGCGGGCGTGGATGGCCTCCGTGAAGCTATCCGGCGCTTGCCAAACCGTCTGCCCGTCCACAAACTGCACGTAACACTGCCCTTGCGGCCCTGCAAAATCCCCATCCAGCCATAGACGCCGCGCCATAATCAGCATGCCTGGCCACTCACGTGCACGAAATAGTCTCGGTAATAGGTTGTGGTAATCAAGTAGCGGTACCTGCTGTCAGGTAAGTGGGAGCAGGGCGACCAGCGAGTAACTCCTCGACCTTGGGCTGAAGTTTAGTAGGGCAGTTGATGAAAATAGGGGCCCTTTCCTCCCGTAGCCCCACGACACCCTCGCCCCACAGGGCGAAGTCCTCGACGAGCTCCGAGCCGAACTGGCGCAACCGTCGAAGAGTGGCAGAGGCGGCGAGGTTGACCATCGAACGGCAGTCGGGCCGCAAATACCGTACGACAGTTCCGTCCCGCTGGAACGAGCCACTCTGCAGCATCGTTTACAGTCGATCTTTCATTTGCACGAACGCAGTTGTCGGGTATCCAGTTCAACGTCATCCTTCTAGTGATGAAGGTGTTGATGACGGGCCCTTATATTCGTCTTGCGGTCAGGCGTGCGCGGCGTTCATCTCTGGCAGCGGGTCGCAGAGTCCGTTTACGACCGATTTGATTACAAGCATGAGAAATGTGTTCGGCATAATGATAAACAATTTACCCTAGGAAAAGTTTGCCAAATATGCCAGTTTGCTAACAATTTTTGGCCAGGGGGACTATTAGCGCATAATCATTATATGGCAGGGAGGGTGGGTTCGCGCGAAGCCTAGATTGGCTGAGCGCGAAAGCAGAGAGCGCCAAGCTCTTACCTAGTTTCGGCTTATGAGGCGAGGGCTAGTTAGGGCTGACCGTTGGGGAAGTCATTTGGTCGTTGGTTGGGCCTTACCGCTTGTACAAGTTGGTTGTCATCGAGGTTCGACGCGCCGTTATTGTAACGGTAACAATAACCGCGGGGCCACTATCATGTACACATGGGAGTTGGGTTTGCAAGCCTCTATATTTAAAACAATATGACAATGTACCCTAGGGTATGTTTGCAAGTAACCTAAAGCCAAAGGCTTGCACATCCTAGTCCTAGTGTTGTTTGGCGAACGGAGTGAGCAAACCATAGAAACGGGAAGAAAATGCAGATGGGGGCATGGTTGGGTCGATGTATTTGCCTGCTAGGGTTAGGGTTTAGGACCATGCAATTCGCAAAGTTGGACATCGTCTGCAAAGTAACCAAAGGTTGAAGAGTAAACTTGTTAAAACTCGACGTCCAACTAATTGGAAAATGGCCGATTCGGCCTTTACTCCCTTGCACGAACAATTCTCTTTCACCTTGCAGGGGGGGTGCTTATGATGAGGGGTTAAATGTGCACGGGGATTTATTTCATTGTTCTCCTAGGGACTCAATCTTAGCGAGATACTTGGTTGGCGAGCGAGTTTTCACTACTCCACTTCGGGAGCTCGAGGACGAAATCGGACAACATTTTGAACAATGTCGGCGTACAACGTTACAGTCCACTCTCACCATCTTCGCTTGACCTAAGTGAGCTAAGTTCAACAAGCGCACAGCGAGCTATAATTTGTACCAAGAGTTTCATGTCCCCATGCAGTTGTTTACTCGACAGTCTACGCCGAGCGCTTCGCTTCACGAGACGGTAACACTTGCTCCATGGCATGTCTAGTTTTGGCTTGTGGATTCGGAATGTCCGCTTCGACGACCCTTGATGTAACACCGACGGAGAATCTACAAGTATCAACAGACGAGAATTTGGACTTCATCGCTACCAAACGACTAGCGCAGACTGTTGCTCTTGTTGTTTTGACGGACTACACCGAAATTCGTTATGTTCCGCGAATTATTTTGTCGATTTCTACATCGGCTGGCCATCGACATCAGACAGCGTTGGTGGATTGCGCTGCGTCGCTGAATTTTGTGTAGGAAGACTTTGTTACGCGCATGGATGTACGTATGCGTAAGTCGTCTACCATTACACATGTGCGATTAACTAAAGGTCAGCGAGTGTCTTTGACTAAGGTGTGTGACATCTCTTTCACGATCGATGAACATGATTGTGTACGTACGTTTCACGCCCTTTGTGACTTTCGTGCTGCCGATGTCGTGCTGGATTTACCATGGTTGGACGATGAGCAAGCGACACTTAAGTTTGGTACCGAGCGACTTTTACCATGATAGATGGAGCTGTGATCGAAAACCAAGTCATCGAAAGACGCCCGAGTATCTACTTTTGTCGTCGACGACGATACAAAAGGTGATGCGGGAGTCTACTCGAGGTACGGGCCGGACTCCAGAATTTTTCACGGTACATTTGATGACTGCTGAACAACAACCTCTATCCGAATTTCATCTTGGTGACGAACTCAGCAACGAACATCGTGAGGACTTGCGGAAGATGTTGTTTGACGATTTTCCGGAGCTTTTTCAACCTGTGTACTCCCCTCATGTTAGTCGACCCAAAGATGATCCGATCGACACTACTAGACCAATGCGGCTTAAAGGCTTCATCGTTTGTCGCCAGCTAATCGAGGAGAGTTAAATCGACAGCTAAAGGACGTTGTTGATGTTGGCTTGGCTTGACCAAGTCGCGGGGAATCCAGTTCGCCAATTCTGGTCGTTCGAAAGGCTGATGGCTCTCTTCGCATGTTCATCGACTACAGTGTCCTTAATGAGGTAACTCGTAAGAACTCTTACCCGGTACCTCGTGTTGATGACACCTTCGACGAGTCAAAGGTCGCAATTTTATACACGCAATTGGATTTGGCGTCGTAGTTCGAGTCAAGGACGAAGATGTTCACATGACCACCTCTCAAACTCCTTATTGTTTGATGGGATGGGTGACCATGCCTTTTGGCTTGTGCAACGCTCCGGCGACCCTCCAACGGATGATGAACGAGAATATACGGGACTTTTACACAAGTTTGTTACGGTGTACCTCGATGACATATGCATCTACATTTGAACACTAGAGGAACACATGAAAAATTTGCGTCTTGTTTTACAACGCTTCAAGGAGGAGAATTCCAAGCTGCGTCTTTAAAAATGTTTCTTTGGATTGCAAGAGATGGGGACCTTGGCTACACTGTCACCGGCGGGAAGGTTACCTCTCTGTATCGACAAAGAAATTCGAGGCCGTCAAGGAGTGGTACCTAAGACACAACGTGAAGTTCGCAGTTTCGTTCAGTTCTACAATTCTTACGCAAAGTTCATTCATCGCTTCAGTGATATGTCGGCGCCGTCTAGAGACTGGTTGAGGAAGTCTCAGCCGCCGAAGATTGTGATGACGCCTTCAAGTGTGGAAGCCTTTGAGACTCTCAAGCTATTTATAATTTCCGCGCCATGTCTGGTTCTTCCGGAGGTCAGCTCGGACGCGACGTTTGCCATGGCCACAAGTGCGTCGGTAGTGGACATTGTAGATGTCTTACTGCAAGATCACGGAGGAGGTCTTCAACCACCCTCTTACTTGGCGCGTAAACTTAACATTGTTGTGCGTAGTAAATATTATTCCGAGAACGATTTGGAAGCTTAAGCTGTTTGCGAAGCTATGGAGATGTTACTTGAAAGCATGTTTCAATTCATGGCGGTCTCGGACCACGACGCACTGCACCATCTACACAAGCACCCGATCGAAATGTTCAAAAATCACCATACACGTTATGTACGCGACTTACAATCGTGTACGATGACAACGATCGCAAGGGTTCTAGGAGAGAGGTTGACCCTTTGAGTCGACGGGCGGATTTCTACGCACAAGCCAGTCTCCCATTGTTTTGAAATGGTGATGTGCCACATAGTCTAAATCCTCAAGAACATTTTGAGCTGCCTAGAAGCTACGACGCCCGATGGCTTCATAAAGTTTGGACGTCAGTTTAAGAAGTTTAACTGCACATGTTTTGTAGATGTAATACCCGGAACTAAGTGAGATGGCTAGTCTGGGTTACACCAAAGACTCGTTTTATAGGGATGAGGGTGGGTGGACAAAGGGTGGATATATTGATAATGCCCGCGATGGTTGTTTCTGGAGAAATGCAAGATTGCGCATTCCGAATGAAATGAGGTTGCTTACAACAATTACCGAGTTAATGGCTATTGTTTTCGGGCGCCCATGTGATCATGTCTCCTAGAGTACCGTTTTAATCTTAGGATATACGCCATGACACCACTAATCCCAACCTCTCCAATGGTAGTAACAATACAATCATATTCATGCTAGTCGACAGTAAATGTGCAGTAGTACAAATTTATCGCTAGTCTCCACGATGCGCAGTCTGCTCCAGCTGCAGCGAGAGCGTTGAGCAACGAAGTTTATCAACAGTTTATCAATAGCAACGAAGTTTATCAACATGCGCTCGCTGCGACATGCCTACCTAACCTCTCCTCTTGTGCGTTCCGGTCGTGCCGGAGATGGGGGGGGGGGGGGGGGGGGGGGGGGGGAGATAAGAGAAACAACCCCTCGCACGTGTCGTCGACGGTCCTGTCCCCATCCGCGCGCTCCCCCGTATGAGATATCGCTCCTCACTTCGCAGCTCGCCTCCTAGCGTAGACTTCCCGACTCCTCCCGGAGCTGGGGAGAAAGGAAGTCCAGAGCCGCAGACGGTGTCTAAATGGCGCTCCTTCCTCCGTGCCAGATTTTCTCATATTCCCGGTCCGTCTCCTTCTGTTTCCGATACCCATTTGATCGAGCGAAATCCGCCCGTACCCTCCCCAGTGGTTTTTGTTGTCATGGAGCCGCCTCTATAAGCAAAGTGCCGTTGCGATAACCTTAGGCGCCCTGCCTTAGGCAGCCTATCGATAAATGGATACCGACCGGGGGAGGGGCTGGTCAAAATCGCTGATCGAGTCGACACTCCAGAAAAGATATCGGGTGCGGAAATATTTATTCAAAACCCCTCCGAAGTGGGTTTTCCCGGCGGCGGTCGATCATGTGGGCCTCCGCCGCCAGACCGTGTCGCTCCTACGGTTGCCACCTTATTCCTTCGCCATGCGTAGCTTCGATCCTCGCCCCCAAGAGAGACTCGAAATAACATAGGGATGGACGACTATTAGCGAACGCCTTGCCATAGCGCTGCTTTCCGGCCAACGGCTGCCAACTACAACACCCACGTCCCACCGTTGATCCGTCGGTACCCCTTTCGCCAAAACATTATTTCGCAAACGCCGCCCCCGCCCCCTTGTTGATAGAGTATCTGCGAGTATTCTGTCGCGAAAAAACATATCGGACTGGCCGAGCGGGAGATCCTAGTGTTGGGGCACGGATATTTTGATTTCCAAAACCCTCCGTACACGGGCACACGGCTTCCCGACAGTTGTTGATCACGCGGATCGCAGCTGCGGGTACCTCGTTTAGCCCCCTACCGTGCCAAGTATGGCACGGCTACATGGTTACCAGCGCTCACCGCGTGGAGAAAGAGGTAGGTGCCGACGTGCATGCGAGCGCACCCCCCTCCGGGGCCTCCGCTGCAGTGCCGCCGGCGGGGGTCCATTGTGAATGACTAAGTATTGAAACGGAAGATGTTGTTTGAGTTGCACGACAAAGGATATGCATGTCATAGAGGCTACGCAAGTAAGTTAGCTAAGGGTCTAAACAAGTTTTGGTGGCGTCGCATTCGATAGGACGCTAACGTTTAATGTCAAAGATGGGTTGTTTGTCGTCGCGCCAAAGAGCGACCCCACATGGCGGCTGTTCTAGACCCATGATATGTTCCGCCTCGACCATAGCACACAATTGGTTTACACGGAGATATTCCGGGTACATTTACGCCACACTAAAGCATCAACGGAAACGCGCGAAAATCGCGATATCCCGTACCGCGCGTCCGCGCAAACTACTTGTTAGGCGCTTACACCCTTCCGGCCCCTACACGCCAATCCGAGCGCGTTGGTAGGACCGAACCACTTAAAATCTTAACGATGCTAGCCAAACACCAAATCTTGTCAGCACTGGGTTCCATGTATCATGTAGTTGCTTGTAGTATCATCTATAGGGCCGCGATGGCGAGTTGAATGGGATGCGCGCATTGATCGTCGGTTGAACACTCACTCACCTCCTCTTAAAAGCGAAGTAAGCTCGCTACCGGCAATCGTTGTCTATAGGAGCCGCTTTATGAGGTTCCCTAAACATATAGTTACATAGCTGCCGGGGTAGTTTTTTTAGTAGCGCCTCCGACGCGTAGCACACGAAGTAGAGTGGCGATCCACCATTGCGCTTTTGTGTACCGTTACGGTGTGAATCGGGCGCCCGCTCTACAGTCTTCGTGCATTCACTACAAGGTTTTTAGCCCTCCCGTTACCTCCCAAGCTTTTTTGCTCGCACGACACACCATTTCTTATTAAGGGTAATATGCAATTCATGCTACTACTCGAGGTTTCGGAATCGAGCCGGGTGGGGGTTATTCTTGTGGAATGGGCAAGCACGTGGTCGAGAGGGGGTGATGGTAGCGGAGAGCACAAAGGGGTGCAATTGGCCATGCATAATCCCGATACCAATCGGGCCCGCAGGACGCCTAGCTACCTATGAGGAGCGCGGGATATAAGAAAAGAAGAATACTAATTTGCGCATAGGTTAGAGGGAGCCGGCTCTAGCTGGAGGGTGTTCCGTTGAGGGGGCGCGTAAGGGTGATTTGTAAGCATTAAAGAAATAGATTAAAAGGTTGTTGTGCGGGGGGTGAATTGTGGTGTATACCACCTCAATCGAACCCCAGAACTAGCAAGTTGTAGCTGTAACAACTGTCTCATGTCGTTGTGCTGGTCCCATGTGCATATGCAACCATGGTCGTCTCATTTTTGTTGCATGTATAGTCGCACAACTCATCATGTGGAAGGGTTACACGGAAGTGCCATCACCGGGAATCGATCCCGGCACCTCCGTGTCCGGAGCCGTACGCCGTAACCAAGTACCGCGCCTAAAAGTCGGTACCCATTGGGGATATATCTCATATATATACCCCCGTACTGCCCGAGCAACGGGCTCCCGCAGTACATCCACTATTGGCGAGATAGTAGGGCCAAGACTCCCCCGGAGTACAACGTACGGATGTGTCCATTATCATGCCCACCACGGGGATCTCACAACACTCCCCCTAATGGACACCATCCCATCGACTCCGGACAAACCCTACAAACCCGCGTCATACGCGGAGGGCCCATAACCTGTGGAAGGGTTAAACGGAAATGCCATCACAGGGGATCGAACCCGGCACCTCCGTGTCCGGAGCCGTACGCCGTAACCAAGTACCGCGCCTAAAAGTCGGTACCCATTGGGGATGGATATATCTCATATATATACCCCCGTACTGCCCGAGCAACGGGCTCCCGCAGTACATCCACTATTGGCGAGATAGTAGGGCCAAGACTCCCCCGGAGTACAACGTACGGATGTGTCCATTATCATGCCCACCACGGGGATCTCACAACACATCATATTACATGTCACTGCTGTTACTTATGCTTGCTGACTTGATTATTGCAGTTGTTGTTGTTGAAGCTGCATGTTTAAGTTGTTACTCCAAATCAGATTTATTGAATTATCGATGCTTATGATAGAATAATAGCTAATGTTTGTGTTAGCGTACACACACACACACACACACACACACACACACACACACACACACACACACACACACACACACACACACACACACGCGCGCACACACGCACGCACGCACACGCACGCACACACACGCGCGCGCGCACATACACACGCACAAGCACACGCACACATGCGTACTCACGTACTCATACACACACATGCGCACTCATTCTTATAATATATACGCCGACATGGAAAATATGCAAATGGTCTATATCGTTTCCGTTATTGCTTATACTTTGGATGTAGCTATCGTTGTTCTTAATTATTGTATGCTTATACTTCAATATATGTTATTGTTGTTCCTACTGTTGTTGTTGTTTTTAATTCACGCACAAACAAACACGCACACCCACACACCTCCACATACACACACAAACGCACACACAGACAGAAAGGCACACACACACACACACACACACACACACACACACACACACACAGAAAGGCACACACACACACATACACACACACATGCACGAAGCCACAAGCATCGTAGACACGCCGACAATGTAAATATACATGCGGTTTGCGTCGTTGCTGTTGTTGCTTCTACTTATGTAGATGTCGTTGTACTTATTTATTTCATGCTTCTACGTAAGCATAGTTATTGCTGCTACTATTGGTGTTGTCGTTCATACTGCTGCTATAAATGTTTGTGCACCTGCTATTGTTGCGTTTACCCGTTCGTATGCTAGAGCGCCATACTGAAATACTTTCTTCTCTTGCTATCCGTTGATGTACGATTAGTTAGCGAGCAAAACCCTTATTTTGGACAACATTTCAGGTAAAATGGCATTACGTTATCATTACACCAGGGTTTGAGGCGCGGTTTCGTCAAAGAGAAAGCCCTAGTGCTAGCCTAAGTACGTGCAAAGTTTTAGCCACTGATTCCGTTTGTAGCGGTGCTGTCGGCTGTGACAAGATGAGTCGGTGAAGATGGGCGAAAACTGCCGGTGGCCCTATTTTGGACAACAACTCCTGAAGCTCACTACAATGACCTCACATGCCCCCCCAAAACACTCCAAGCTGCCTACAACTCTTCAAGTAGCTTGGCTAAGCCTCTGGGAGCACGTTCTTCAAAAGGAGGCTCGGCGGAAGGCGAAGACTCGCCACGGGAGCCGCCACGATGAGGCGCGTCCATGTCGGTACTTCCCGCTCCCACAGCAAGTTCCATGCTATCACTCGCTTTTGCTGCTGACAGTAGGACACTTGCGCCGTTCTTGATAATTGGGGTAGGCTCGTAGATAGCGGGGCTATTGTTTTGAGTGTTGGTGACGTCCTCGAGAGCCATACGCTTGGATGCTTGTTGGGTTGCCATTATAGCGTGTCGCTTGCGGGCCGCAACGGCATCGGCCTTTTTAGTAACCGCCCGGTTCACGAGTTCCTCTTCACACTCCCCGCACATAAGCTCCACTTCAACCACAGCGGCCTCAATACGCTCCAAATCGATTGTTGCGTTGTCGCAAAGTGTCTCTGTATCAGCGTATAGGTTAGGGTCCGTGTTCTTTGGGTGGTCCAATGGCTCCTTGCCCGCGCATTGTAAAAGGTAGTCGTACTTGTCGTGATAAGTATCAACAGTCGAGCGGGCACCCTCCACTGCATACAACAGGTCAGGAACGCCATCCATATGCTTGTCTGCTTCTGCCTTTAGCTTGACGAGTGTGCTTTTCTCTTTTGCTATGCTTTTCAGGGCGGCACGTACGGGACCGAGTTGTCCAGCGTCGGCAAATTCTTCTGCTCGCGCGATGAACCTCTCCACCTTTCCCCTGATCACGTCGGCTTGCCGCACCTTTTTGTGGACCGCTTCCCAAGTGGACTTCAACCGCCTTATTTCCATTTTCAGGGTAGTCACGGCGCTCGATAGGAGTGCCTTTAGGTCAGCAGGCCCATCCCTTCTCAGTTTATCCATGTTCTCTGTTAGAAGTACATTCTCCTCACATGTGAAAACCTGTGCGTGTTGTGCCTCAGCGCGTCCCTTCCGGCCGACAACCAAAGGATCATGCCACAAAATGTCTTCCGCTGTGGGCTGCCAAGTATCCATGCCTGACAGCGCCTCCATGTCCCTCTTTGCTTGATCCGCCATCCGAGTGTACATGAGGTAGCGCCTTGCTGCCTCTTCCATTGGAAGCTCTTGGGTTGGAGGAGCCTGGCTTCTTCCAGTGCTGTTGGCGCGGATATCTTGGGCCTCTGCTATAGCAGCGGCTCTTTCTGGCGCCTGGATTTGGGCTCTACTAGCCCCGGGGTCGTTGCTGGCCACGTTGCTTCCGCTGCTTGTGGAGTGAAGGGAAGAGGAGCCTGGAGGTGAAATATCTTGACGGTACGCCAATCCCTTAACCTTGTTGTAGTCCAGTGGCCAAACACCAACGTCCTGGAAAGCATACATTATATTGTGTGATCTTAGTGCCTTGCTGAAACAGTTATAGGGCTTGCCTGTTGCTGATCTGCCATGGCACTCGTAGTACTTGAATAAGCAAATTATAAGGTCTTTCTCTTTGATTCCCCCTCCCCCCTCCAGGTTCTTGTACGCGGCGAGCGCTTTGTCCATGTGCTTCTTGAAGGGAAGCATGATGCCAACGTCCAACGCTTGAAGAAGGTGAGAGCTGTGGGGCGGTAGAGTAACCACTTTTACATGGTTGTCTACAAGCTTCCTTAGTACTTCATGGTTGATGTGCGCTCCAAAATTATCCATTAGCAACAACAATGGCGTTTCCGCTGACCTTTTGCTTGCTGTGTAGGGTAGAAACAATTCCTCAATCCACTTCAAGAAAATTGAAGTGTCCATCCAAGCGTTGCCCTGAACGGTTAAGCCTGCTTGGACTTGGCCAGCGGAACGGAGCGCACCCACTACAACAGGATCGTGAAACCAAGGTGGGGAGTACTTCTTTCCTTTGACGATGAAGAAGGGAGGCATGCTCGTACCATCTGCAAAGATGGTCATCAAACATGTGAGACTGAAACGGCACTCATTCCCTTTTGCGTGGCTACGCCTCGCTCCTTTAGGCGCCCACACTTTCTTTTTCTTGGGTAATGGTTGTAGACCTGTCTCATCAAGATTGCAAATGTTGCCTGGCGGCAGGTTCGGAAACTCGTGGAAGATATTGTGGAGCTGGTCGAAGAAGTCCTTCACTGCTGACTCTGGCACCCGAGCGCGTTGCGGGTCGAGGTGGTCGACCACACGTGGGCGGAGGACGTCACGGTGTCGATTGAAGAAAAGACGGGCCCACTTCCTCGACGGGCCCACCCCATCGCGCCACTTCTTGGCGAGTGTGGTTTGGCAATATCCAGGGACGTGTTGTATTAATTGGTTTATTTTGTAAATGATATCATCTGTTGTAAGACACTGGCCAACTGAATGATGCACCACCACAGATTGCACAAGGGCATCCTCTTGCTCTTTCGTAAGTCCACTTCGTTTGTCAAGCTTAGGTTTTCCAAGGTCGGGGGTTTTCAGGGTGCGTCGGAGGGTCGGCCATGGGATACCGTGCTTTGCTGCGATTGCCGAGAGATAGTAACCTTCAGTACCGGCCTTGCCACTCGCAATTGCTCGACGACCTTCGTCGACTGCCTTGGCGAGGCTTTCTTGAGTGTAGGCTCGATATTTGCCTCGAGCGGGAAGGGAGCCGCTGCCCATAGCGGAGATCGATAGCGAATAGCGGGGATCGCTGCGAAGTCGACGTTGTTGTTGAAAAATTTGAAAATCGAAAAAAGGGGGGCTGTATGTACCGATACCCAAACACCGGCAAGCGGGCGCACCATGAGCAGATACGCGCAACAACCGACAAGAGGCTCGCCAATGACTTGTATGACGGGTGGGTGGGTAGTATGGGGAGATTCAAGCCACTATTAAGTGATTTGCACGCTTCTCGAGTGGGTTGGTCGAAATTTATAGGTGCTTTTGGTGCGATTTGGTCAGCATGTCCCATCACATGCGCTCTCTCTGCGGACCAACGCGACGAGCTCGACCAACCGCCAAAACAGCCCCATCAGAGGGTCTCTGAGGGGGTTCTATGATAGGGTTTGTGTCTTGAAATGACCTCGTCTAGGCGGGCTAGGGTAGGTCTAAACCGCTATTTGTTCAAAATAGGTTCATGTCCAAAATAAGGGTTTTGCTCGCTATTGTTGAAGGAGTTAGTACGGCGGTCTACATTTGTTCCTCTATGTATAGATTTCTTGGAGACGTGCATTTCTTACAAGAGGACGGTGCAGCTGCTTTTGCCTGCCTTTCTGCTCCAAGGGCTCAAGCTTCTGTCATTTTGTGCCAATTTTCTTTTCTTGCTTGCTAGTGCATCCGACTACTTTATTTGAAATCAAAATACGGCATTAATAAATGTTATAGCAAACTAATGTGAAATAATGACGATGGCGGGTGAATTTCCAGCTCCTCCCATCCTCCCCTCCCCCCTCATCGGGGGCGCCCAGGTATATTCGTATGCAACATTTCGTTCGTCGAACTACTTCTGTTCCTTTTCGGCGTTTTTGAGGGGATTTGCGGCGAAAATTCGTGCAACGTCTATCTAGCGCTCTTCATGATACTCCGTGATCCTATCTCCGCGACGCTTTGCATGAGGGTAGTGCTGATGCTGGGGCATGCCTTCCTGTTCCTCGGGCTTCGGTTTTTTCCTCTTTTCTTCTTTTTGCTTGGTAGTCTCCACTGCTTTTTCTTGTCGGGATTATTTTTTAAATAATGAAGATAGCCATCTATAGTATCTCTCAACCTAGGGTACGGGTACTTAATACCTGTAGTGAACCTGTAGCGCCGTCGATTAGCGCGCGCTGGCTTCAGCAAGAGTACGGGTATACGTCGCAACTTGAGAGCGCTTGACGACCATTACAGGTGCCCGGATGTACGGGAGTCGCATTATGAATTGAAAATCTCCATCAGCGCCATAGGGATCTGCTTCAAGAGAAAAATGTCTATCGAACGGTAGGGTGCTGATAAAATATCACAGGTTACAAGAAACACTAGATGAGCACGTACATCTTTACTTTAGTATGGGATCTGCTCCTCCATAACCAGTGCCCATATGATGTCTGTAGCAATTTAGTCTGCTAATGAGTACTCATTGTGTTGTCCGCTTAGGACGATTACTTGCTTCATATTATATTCGCGACAGAACCAGGGCCGGATGTACGGGAGTCGCATGATAAATTGAAAAGCTCCATCAGCGCCATACCAGGGAGGGATCTGCTTCTTGACAGCAATGGCACTACGATATCTATAGTAATCCCACGGGCTTATGGGTTTTTTCCTTAGTTCTGCTTCTTTTTCCTTGGTGGCTTCTGCCATCTATTTATATTTATTTTATAGTAATTGCGTCCGCTAAGGATTACTCGTTGCGTAGTCCGCTAAGGATTGCTTGTTTCATTATTCGCAACACCAGGACCCGCATCTTTCGGGACATACAAGACAAGGTCGCGTGTACGGTACGACGACAGGCATTAGCGATATTGCACATATCGTCGAGGATAACAATAAGCCAAGGCGTTCAACCGCGCCCGCCGTCCTTCCGGGCTTAGGTGTCCACTGTCACAAATTTACCTGTCCGTAAATTGATGAAGTCCAATAAGGTCGACGCCGAGTCGAGTGGCGGCACCACGGGTCTGACCGATGGCACTGGCGCTCACTACGCCGCACCCCTCCGCGGGTCGCGTCGCGTGTGGGTTATTATTAGCCTCTCAGTCGCGATCAGCATCGCGGTTGCCCTAGCTGTGGCTGTGCCCCTTGTTATTATTCGGGGTGACGATGACACGGACGCGGATGACGGCGCCGCTCTCGCGGGCAATCCCTTCCCCCCTCCAGATTCCATGATGTCTGCGCCTCCCCCGGCTTCTTTGTCGAGCGGTACTACAACTACACCGTCGGCCGTTATAACAGGTAAAGCAGTACCATTACCTTCGACTACACCTCGGCCTCCCGTCGTACCCTTTACTACAACCACACCTGTGGGGGAGCAGCCCACAACCCGCAGCCCAACGACAGAGGCACCCACCGCACCTTCTACAGGCATACCCGGAACAACTGCTGCTGCGCCGCCTACGACCCTCCCCATGCCGCAGCCGTTATTCGACGTACGGTTCCCGGTTTACCGCGCGGCTGACTTTCCGGACGCGGGTGGACTAATTTCCGAAGTTTGCGACGACTTGCCTTTGGACAACGAAGACTGGCGTATTGCGGGGCCGGGTTTGGAATCGCAGCAGGATATCTCTGCTCTACCTGGCTACCTGACCCTTGGAGGCTGCCTCTCCTGCTGCGGTGGTGGCTGCCAGGCGTATGGGCGGGCTATGCGGGGACGAGACTGCGTTGCTGAGGGGGAGACGCCGTCCGTAACAGTAATAACAAGCGACGACGACGCACCACCTGCATCGGCCCCCGATACGACTGATGACCCATATTGGTTGCTTCGCCCCCCAGAGGGCGAGAACAGCTACACATGCCAGGTCTTCCAAACGGGATTCCCTGCGCACACCAGCTGCCAAAATAGTAGTACTTCGACTCCATCGTCTTCGTCGCTATTATTATCGTGGGAGTGCTCTAAGTTCACCACAGTGTCGGCGTGCTTCGCCTGCTGCGGCGCATGCTCGGTGGACGGCGCTGCGCTGGACCAGCTCAATGGGCGAGACTGCTTGCCTCCCAGCGAATGGATAGTCGCGCTAGAGGGCCGTCCATTTATCGACGCGGCGTCTGGCCTCGCGGTTACGGCACCGCTTATCGTGACCAATGACTCGAAGTGGGCGACGACGACTCTAGTTAAAGATAAGCATAATCTTGGAGCCCGGTTTAATAATGATCCCGACGCTGATTATGCTGATGATTATGTCGTTACGAAGCAGCAACGGCGAGATATCTCAGCCGCCGCGGCGGCGACCGCCTGGGAGCGTGCTGCACAGGGAGAGCACGCCTCTGTGGCGTCCTTCGCCTGGCATGGGTTGCAGCTGATGGCGCTTGGCGGCGCCCCGCCAGACATTTTGGAGGGTGTGGTGACGGCGGCAGCGGATGAAGTTCGTCACGCCGCGGCTAGTTTGTCAGTAGCGTCACTCCTGCGAGGCCCCGCCGAGCCAGCCAAGTCGCCTGGCCCACTTCCACTGCACCTTCCTACAAGTGAGAGCCCCAGTATATGTGGCCTCGTGGCGGCGGTACTTCACGAAGGCTGCGTCGAGGAGACCGTGAGCGCGGCGTTGGCGGTGGCGTCGAAGTTAGGCGAGCGAAACGACACCGGCGCTAAAGGCGCGGCGCTCTCCGCTGCGAGAGATACCGTAACGGCTATCGCGCGTGAAGAAGCGGAGCATTCGGCACTGGCATGGCGGACGCTGACATGGGGCATGGCGTCAGGGACTGATGATGAGGAGGTTCGCGATGAAATCTTGGAAGCTGTGAGGCATGCCGTTGACCGCCTGACGAAGCAACTGCACGTGTCCGTGTCAGAACCGCCACGTGACGATCATGGAGGCAACGGGGGCGGTGCCTGTGTTATGACGCGGCCCAGCTACGGGCTGCTGACTCGGGCGGAGGACGTACAGAGCGTGAGACAAGCGGTGGTTCGGGGGCTTGTGCTACCTTGGCTTGAAAAGCTCATTCGGGGGGAAGGCCTCCCGGAGACCGTCGTCGGTCCAGACAGCATCTCCATGGCTGACGTGCTGGCGAATGTGCTGACGAGCGGGTGCAGTGATGCTTACCGTAGTAATGACTGGTATTCTTTCGCCACGAATGCCAGTAGGATTGCATCAGTAGCGGGTGCGGGGCTGCGGCAGGACAATACCTACACACATCCACGTACTCGTAGAGTGTCTTCAGGACGAGCGGGAAGCCACTTTGCTGCTGGAGTTGGGCAGCCTCATCTCGAGACGGAGCTGTGATGGGGTTGGGGAAGAAGTGAGCCTTTCGGAGCCCCGTGATCCTTGACATTCCAAAACAATTGACAGTACCTTCAAATCATCTGCAATCTTCACTTGTAGAAGCCATAAAAAAAGTACAAGACATGCACTCCTGGCTGGCTTATGAGCAGCATCATACTATTCCCAGGCCTCAATAAGAATCTGTAATGAAGCCAACATAATTCGTATATTCAATGCGAAATGTCTCGCGCCCGCTCGCTGTGTGCACTCATCCAATTCGATTTGTCCATGCAGATTGCTGGATAGTACATAAGTCATAATTGTGTGCGTTTTGAGAAGCATGCATGTGACGCTGTGTTTGATGCAATCATACTGATGGGATGTCTCCGAAATCAACCTTTTTTCCCAACGCACTCGATACAGAATATGTACATTATTCCTGACAAGCGCATTAAGCCTAGGACTTCGAAGGGGGGGGGGGGGGGGGGGGGGGGGGGGGGGGGGAAGGGGCCGAGCGAGACAAGATATAATGAAGCATAGCCTGATCTGCTTTGAGCTCAATTTCAATTTTGCAAGACACGGAACGATGAGCATTGTTCTTAATCAAGACCTCTGATCATCGACGAGGCGCCATCAAATTTTGATATTGCGTGTTAGATGCCGAAAACGGGGAGTGGGGGGGGATTTTAAAGGCCGAAATAAAAACCAATAATCAAGCAGGGCATAACGTAGTTCCCATCCTTATTGGCATCCGCTACGTCGGTGCTTGTTTAAGGTTTAGCGTTTGCTGATTTTGGGTTTAAGGACTAGGATATAAGGTTTACAAAAATCTATCCTCCATTGTGTTCATTAACAATACTTTGAAGTGCATGTGAAGCCATCCACATGTCAACAACCATGTCGTGCCCCGCCCCCTCGCACAACCATCTCACATGCCAATAACCGACGAAGTCTCTTAGACTCTAGTGGCCGAGCCGGGGGTACTCAAACTCATCAAGCTAACCCGCCCTATGATCGCGCTCACCATGGCCGTATCCACAACCACTAACAAAAATATCGAGGAGGCTAACATGCGCTGGGGAGTCAAGCCACTCCCCAACAACGTTCGTATCTGCTCCCGGCCCAATCCCCTCGCACCCAAGACACCCGACAAACGTCGTAACCTTAGTGAGACAAGCGGTGGTACGGGGGCTTGTGCTACCTTGGCTTGGAAAGCTCATTCGGGGGGAAGGCCTCCCGGAGACCGTCGTCGGTCCAGACAGCATCTCCATGGCTGACGTGCTGGCGAATGTGCTGACGAGCGGGTGCAGTGATGCTAACCGTAGTAATGACTGGTATTCTTTCGCCACGAATGCCAGTAGGATTGCATCAGTAGCGGGTGCAAGGCTGCGGCTGGACAATACCCACACACATCCACGTACTCGTGGAGTGTCTTCATGACGAGCGGGAAGCCACTTTGCTGTTGGAGTTGGGCAACCTCATCTCGAGACGGAGCTGTGATGGAGTTGGGGAAGAAGTGAGCCTTTCGGAGCTTCGTGATCCTTGACATTCCAAAACAATTGACAGTACCTTCAAATCATCTGCAATCTTCACTTGTAGAAGCCATAAAAAAAGTACAAGACATGCACTCCTGGCTGGCTTATGAGCAGCATCATACTATTCCCAGGCCTCAATAAGAATCTGTAATGAAGCCAACATAATTCGTATATTCAATGCGAAATGTCTCGCGCCCGCTCGCTGTGTGCACTCATCCAATTCGATTTGTCCATGCATATTGCTGGATAGTACATAAGTCATAATTGTGTGCGTTTTGAGAAGCATGCATGTGACGCTGTGTTTGATGCATGACCTGAAATCATACTGATGGGATGTCTCCGAAATCAACCTTTTTTCCCAACGCACTCGATACAGAATATGTACATTATTCCTGACAAGCGCAATAAGCCTAGGACTTCGAAAGGGGGGGGGGGGGGGGGGGCAAAGGGGCCGAGCGAGACAAGATATAATGAAGCATAGCCTGATCTGCTTTGAGCTCAATTTCAATTTTGCAAGACACGGACCGATGAGCATTGTTCTTAATCAAGACCTCTGATCATCGACGAGGCGCCATCAAATTTTTATAATGCGTTTTAGATGCCGAAAAAAGAGGATGGGGGGAGGGGGGATTTTAAAGGCCTAAATAAAAACCAATCATTAAGGGCCTCCGCTACGCTGGTGCTTGTTTAAGGTTTATCGTTTGCTGATTTTGGGTTTAAGGATTAGGATATAAGGTTTACAAAAGTCTATCCTCCATTGTGCTTATTGACAATACTTTGCAGTGCATGTGAAGCCATCCACATGTCAACAACCATGTTGTGCCCCGCCCCCTCGCACAACCATCTCGCGTGCCAATAACCGACGAAGTCTCTTAGACTCTAGTGGCCGACCCGGTGGTACTCAAACTCATCAAGCTAACCCGCCCTATGATCGCGCTCACCAAGGCCGTATCCACAACCACTAACAAAAATATCGAGGAGGCTAACATGCGTTGGGGAATCAAGCCACTCCCCAACAACGTTCGCATCTGCTCCCCCTCCCCCCCCCTCCGAGACTATCGGCACATTACTCATCCGCCTCAACCGCAAACAAGTAGCCAAAGAACTCCTCCGTCGCCAAAGCCACTCCCACGACCACAGTCGGGTCCTAACATACCACAAAGGCGGACCATGCGAAACCTCTACACAAGACTTCCCCCACATGAATGACGCCGAGAAAGGGGGACACCACATCTAGCTATCCAATCCCGAACCCAAAGGCCTCAACAACATCAAGTCAAAGACCTTCTCCTCTCGGCTCTAGCACACCTCTAGGACGACGGCAGCGCTCAACTTCAAGACGTCGAGAACCCTCTACGTTGCGACAGACGAGGCATGGAAAGATTACGAGGCCACAGACACCCCCCTTCCCCAACCATGTGGTCTATCCTCCCCGCGGAATTGTCATGCATGCCTTCGAACAGCGAGATGTCTACAACCCTCACCGACCTAGCCCGGTGGTCCGACTCGAGCTCGTGTCGGCACAATACGCTCACTGCCTGATCGACGCCCTAGAAGGTAAACTTCTAGCCTTCCCTATGGGGGATAGATTCGTCCACTTCATAGTGAGCGACAAGGCCCCCCTTCGCGAAACGCTACCGGACTACACCCCTACAATTGATCGAAAGTTCTACATATGGGGGCTCACCTGCTGTGTGGTCAAACTCTCCGACTCTACATGTTTTATCCTACCCCCGGCCGACCACATGGCTACAACATTCACCGATTCCCTTAACTACCAAATTGAAATTGTTTACAACATGTACTGTATGCGCCGGGCGCCCGCCGGCGGCGCAGCGGCGGCGGCCCCGGAGGGGGGTGCGCTCGCATGCCCGTCGGCACCTACCTCTACCTCCACGCGTTGGGCGCTGGTAACCCCATAGCCGTGCCAGGCATGGCACGGTAGGGGGCTGAACGAGGTACCGACAGCTGCGATCCGCGGGATCAGCAGCTGTCGGGAAGTCATGTACGGAGGGTTTTGGAAAAACATAATATCCGTACACCGGCACAGGGATCTCCCGCTCGGCCAGTCCGATATGTCTTTTCCGCGACTAAATACTCGCAGATACTCTCCCGACAATGGGGCGGGGGCGGCGTTTGCGAAATATTTTTTGGCGAAGAGGGGTACGGACGGATCAGCGGAGGGACGAGGGTGTTGGAGCTGGCGGCGGACAGCTGGGAAGCAGCGCTAGGGACGGCGCTCGCTAGCAGTCGCCAGCCCTGCGAGAGCCTTAGGTCTCCCTTGGGGGCGAGGCCTAATGCTACGCAGGACGGAGGTTGGTCGCAGCCGGAGGAGCGGCACGGTCTGGCGGCGGCGATCCCTAGGATCGCCCGCCGCCGGAAAAGCCCGGTACGGGGGGGTTTTGGAAAAATTCCCGCACCCACCATCTTTTGAGGACCGGCGACTCGATCCCTGTGTTCTTCCAACCCCTTCCCTAGTCAGTACCCGGTTATCGACAGGCTGCCTCAAGCACTGTGCCTAGGGTTATCGTAACGGCACACTGCTCGTAAAGGCGGCCCCCTAACAACGTAAACCACCGGGGGAGGGTACGGACGGCCACAACGCGATCATATAGGTGTTGGAAACAGACGGGGAAAGGACATGGGACATGAGAAAACTGGCTCGGGGGCATGAGAGCCAGCCGGACACCATCTGCAGCCTAGTTCTTTTCTCTTCTCAGCCCCCGCAGGAGGAGAGAAGACTCGGCTAGGTGGCGAACTTCGTCGAGAGGAGCGGCTAATACCTCGGGCGGGGTTGGGCACGGATCGAGGCGGGACCGACGACGACCTATGCGAGGGGGGTTTTTCACCTGCCTTTCCCCCCTAGCTCCGGCACGACCGGAGTCGCACAGGAGCCGAGGTCAGGCAGGTTCGCCTCGACCAGCTCAAGCTGAACAGCCTTGCTGATCAGCGACCCCGCAGCGGCTGGAGCAGACCGCGTATCGTGGAGACTAGCGACATTTCTTATTTCATACTGTATCCAAAAAAACACGTATAGATCAGAAAATAATAAATACCTTGATACGGGTATGTTTTAGACGGTATTGTTACTGCCATTGGAGAGGTTGCGATTAGTGGTTCAACGGTCTACCTCACGCTTCTAAGTCCAGTTAGGCATAGCATAAGGGGGGGCCCAGAGACTCCAGCCAGTTTTACTGGTATTGGAGTAAAATATTTCAATTTCGTATGCGCCGGTTTACAACAATTACCGTATGCGCCGGTTGCTGTCTCTGGGCCCTCCCAACTATGCCATATAGGAAACTCAAAGGTCAGGGCTAGACCATTAACCACCTAAATCCAACCTCTCCATGGGTGTTCGGGGGTTTTACTCCCCCCCGGGGAGAGTGCGATGCGAGGTGACGACGGCTTGCAATCATGGGCGTGCAAAGGTGCAGTGTGCGGGGGCGCGGCGAGAGGTCGTGCGAAATTTGATGCGATATACAGGTAGGAGATGATGTAGCCATTGGATAGTGTGCGTGTGGAGTTGTGCAAGGATGCGAGACGTGTCGAGTCGTGCTTTGGAGATGAGTTTGTCAGGAGGGTCGGTGCGGAGGGTGAGTAGAGAGGTGAGACTTGTGATAGTGGATGAGTGCGGTGTGCCCGTGCGACTCATGACCATGGGAAGGATGTCGACCTCGGTACCTGGCCAGTGGCTGCGGATGACATTTGCGAGGGGTGTGTATTTGGCACGAATCAATTGGGCTATTTGGGTGAGATTGTGGTCCGTGCAGTACTTCCACTTCCCTATCTGAATCTTTTTAATTGATGAGTGTCGGCGGCGACCGTTTGTGTGACCGACGAATCGAGGTTCGAGGAGGCAGATAAAGTCGGGTTTGTGCGCCGGGGGCCGGAGCGCGTGGTGGATAATCTTAGGTGGGAGTCGGGCGAGAGACCCTCGTCAACAGCAACAAGGTAGGGTGGGCATGTGGGTGGGGTGAGGGGGGTGACAGTCAAGAGGGGTGTGGGTGGGTGTGGGGGATGTGAATGACTTGATGGGTTTGTTACCGAAGTATGCAGTGATGGTCTCCCATCGTCCGCCGTTGTGGCGTTCCATGAGGGAGAGTAGGAGTTGCAGCGCGTTGTTGTGGCGGTCTTGTCTTCGCCCAGACATGGTAGGGCAGTTACCGGCCATGTGGCCGTTGCTAGTGAATTTGCCACACATGAGGCATCGCAGGGTGGGGTTGTGTGTGAGGAGGCAGGTGTTGTTGACTCCCCACATGAATTCTTGCTTGTGGGTGAATTGGATGTTGGTGAGTATTGCTGTGTGTTTTTTGTGGAAAGAGAAGTCGGCGCCGTCCTCCGCGGCGCGGGCGAGGAGGGCACCGTGTTTGGATGTTTGTGAGAGGGGTGTGTGAGTGTGTTTGGTGCTGTAGGTGTGAGCGTCAGTTTTGAGGTTGGTGTATCTGTAGGGTATGGGCTCCCCTAGGGTTTGTGGAATGAGGGTGTATGGCTAGGTCTAGTGGCCCATCGATACGTCAGAACCTGTGGTGTATGTTGTGTCGGGTGAGTGTCCGTCTACAACTTGGTTAGGTAGTGTGTCTGCGAGGTCGTTTCCTAGTGAGTGGTTGTGTGCTTTAACTTTGCCGAGGTGTGTGCGGATGCCTGCGTTGCGGCGGGTTTTGAGTGTGTGTGTGATGGGAAGGAGCGTTTCGCGGTGGATGTTGTGTATGTAAGCGGAAGGGCAGTTCAAGTAGCCTTGTATGGGGCGGAGGGAGCACGCACTGTCTCTAAGGAGGTGAGTATGGCCTAGTTGGAGGCCTATGTCTATGCCAACTAATTCAGCGCGGTTGATGGTGTGTGAGGGAGGGGTAGAGGTCACCAGAATTTTGATGCGGGTGTCCGAGGTGGGGTGGGTGGCGACTGCTCCGAGGGGGGAGTTGCCTCCCTTTTTGGAGCCGTTTGTGTATACGAAGTCATGCCATTTCCATGCAAGATTGCCTCTGGTGGGGGAGTATGTTAGTTTCGTGCGTTCCGGGAGGGGATAAGTAAGGGGATGGGAGGGGTTGGGGGGGAGATGGTAGATGCCTGCCGAGTGGGGTGAGTAGGTGTCGAAGAGGTGTGGAGGTGGGATGGTGATGGTGGGGTTGGGGAAGTTTTTGTTGTATATAGACTCTATTGTGTTGTGGAGGGCGGTCATGGCTATGTGTGAAGGTAAGGTGGAGAGTGCGAGGGGGTTGGCGACGAGGTAGATGTCGACCATCCAGCGTGTGCCGAATGGGGTGGGGGTAGGGATGCCTATGTGTTGGTCGGGGGGTAGGAAGGTGTTTGCGTCGTTGAGAAGGGTGTAAAGGTGGTGGGTGTAGGGGGAGTCGATGTATTTGGATGTCGGTATGGTATGTGTTCCCATCGAGGGAGTATGAGGATGGTGGCGCTGGGTGTGTGTGAGGCTGTGAGGTGGGCGCTGGTGATTGCGTGTTCCATTGGGCGGTGCATGCATTCGTGGTCGTATTCCGGGTTGACGATGTTGGTGCCGTGCCAAGTATTTGGGGCGTTGATGCCGCTGGATGAGAAGACTGTGTCTTCGGGGTATAGTGAGTGGTAGGTGTGAGAGTGGAGTGATTTGTTAAGGGGGTCTAAATAGAGCTCTGTTTGAATGTGAAATGTGTTGCGGAGTGCTGTGAGTAGGTCCTCTCTAGTGGCCCATCTATTGCGGGTGGTGGTGGTGGGTGTAGGGGGAGTCGATGTATTTGGAATGTCGGTATGGTGTGTGTTCCCATCGAGGGAGTATGAGGATGGTTGCGCTGGGTGTGTGTGAGGCTGTAAGGTGGGCGCTGGTGATTGTGTGTTCCATTGCGCGGCGCATGCATTCGTGGTCGTATTCCGGGTTGACGATGTTGGTGCCGTGCCAAGTATTTGGGGCGTTGATGCCGCTGGATGAGAAGACTGTGTCTTCGGGGTATAGTGAGTGGTAGGTGTGAGAGTGGAGTGATTTGTTAAGGGGGTCTAAATAGAGCTCTGTTTGAATGTGAAATGTGTTGCGGAGTGCTGTGAGTAGGTCCTCTCTAGTGGCCCATCTATTGCGGGTGGTGGTGGTGGGTGTAGGGGGAGTCGATGTATTTGGAATGTCGGTATGGTGTGTGTTCCCATCGAGGGAGTATGAGGATGGTGGCGCTGGGTGTGTGTGAGGCTGTGAGGTGGGCGCTAGTGATTGCGTGTTCCATTGCGCGGCGCATGCATTCGTGGTCGTATTCCGGGTTGACGATGTTGGTGCCGTGCCAAGTATTTGGGGCGTTGATGTCGCTGGATGAGAAGACTGTGTCTTCGGGGTATATATGTTTTTGACGGCATATATGTCTTGGCCATGTACGTGGACGACAACATCATTGTCGGATCATCGGGTATATGCATATCAAAGTTCAAAAAAGCTTTTGGCCGGAGGTTCAACGTGCAAGACATGGATATAGTACCTGTGGTAGGTGAGAGTGGTAGGTCTGAGTGGTAGAGGAGTGTGGTAGGTGTGAGAGGTAGAGTGAGAGTGGTAGGTGTGAGAGTGGAGTGATTTGTTAAGAGGGTATGAATAGAGTTATGTTTGGATGTGAAATGTGTTGCGGAGTGCTGTGAGTAGGTCCTATCTAGTGGTTAATCTGTTGTGGGTGAGTGGGTTTCTGAACGGGAACCTAGGCGAGTGATGAGGTGGTAGACCTCCTCTTCAAACGAGTGTTTCGTGAGGTCGGGGCGAAAGAGTTGAAATAGGTGACGGACTCGGGGGCCGTTGCGGGAAGTGACCGCGCGGCCGTAGAGGGTGCAAAGGAGGGTGGTGTCATGTAGTGTTGGGTGGGCGTGTATGGTGAATTTGCCGGTGGGGAGCATGTCGATGTCGGGGTGGATAGGGTCGTGGTTAAATGTGATGAGGGGGTGTGTCCATGGAGGGGGTCCGGGGGCGGGGAGGATGGGTGTTGTGGAGGGGACAAAGCCTGGGTTAAATGCGGTGAGGGCGGTGGGGCCGGAGGGGGTCTCACTGATGGTGTCGTGGAGCTGTAGGCAAGGGGTCGAGTGGACCTCGTGGAGGGGGGTGAGGTCGTGTTGTTGGCCGCGGTCGCACAAGTCGCATTGCCACTTGACGGGTCCCTGAGCGGGGCGGCATTGGGAATGGACGGCAAAGTGCGGGCACGTGCAATAGGTGGTGGTGGGGTATGTGTGTAGGGGTTCATGGCAAACGTAGCAAGTGGTGGGGGAGGGGGGGGAGGCACACCGATGTGGGGGTGGAGGAGATGAGGCGGAAGCCGTCGTCAAGTTGGAGTTGGATGTCCCACTCCGTGAGCTGTTCCGGGGCCCATTCTACTATGTACTGGGTTTGGCCACATTCCGTGTCTTTGTGTTTTGAAATGATGCGTGTGACGTCGCAAGGAGGGTAGTGGTGGTCTGAAGGTGAGAGGTATTCAGTTTCGAAGTGTGGGGTGGGTGCCAAGGAAGAGGGGGTTTTGGTGCGAGGGGTATGGATGCCGGATGACCCTAAACTACCACGTGTTGTAAGTAATACCTTCTAGTTATTAGTTGCAGATAGCTAGTGGAAGAGCTATTCTAGATATGATTAGTACATGTCTAGATCGGACATACCGATACTCTGTTTGATTCGGTACATAGCTGTCGCTAGGCTACAGTTTTAACACTTCCTTTGTCCCGACACCACGCCTCGGGGTGGTTGTCTCTGTGAGTGTCCTATTTGCGTGACTATGATTATAAATACGTTTCCGTTAGTTACCTTCCATACTGGACTTGTCTGCACGGTTCAACCACTTCTGGGCCTCTGCCTCAAGTCACTCACACGCGACAAACTTTTTTCGGCGAGCGGCGATCAACGACTCTCCCTCGGAAGGCAAGTTATTCTAGCTCACTAGTACTTAAATCTTATAGTCGGCGTTAACGCCAGTATAACCTGCGTGATAGAACCCACCACCAACCCATTTTCGTTAGCTGCTCCAGGACGATTGCCAGTCACCCACACCGGCGCACTCGCCGTGTGTGGACATGGTGCACGCATGTCCAAGCTGGAGGAACGGGGGGGGGGGGGGGGGGGGGGGGAGCACATGTGGGTGAATACGCATATACAAGGTGCACGACAGCTCGTAATGGTCAGCCTCGTTAGCAACATCTAGCGCTCAGCCGCCAGCAATTAGCTCCACTTGGCATGGCCGTGGCCTCGACTTGTGCCCCACACTGGAAGGAGGACATAGGAAAGGTACATTGAGACACCCCGGGGCTACATGCCGAGGGGTCGGCGGGCATCATGCCGTCTCTATGAAGCCGCTCTTAGGCACTAGTCCGGCTGGTGGTTCTAACCGCTGCTTGTCGTTTCTCGTCTGTCGCCATGGCACCGAAAACTCGCTCCGACGACCCTCCGCCCCACGCGCATGTTGACACTTCTGATTACATCTCTCAACAAAGCTCTCTCGCCCCAAACCATGATATGCTCGCCCTTGTACTCAAGCAAATGGCGCTCATCAACGCCCGTCTGGACGCGCAAACCGCCAACACTGCTGCTCAGCGCCGCCGTGATGGGCAGCGTGACTTTCGGGAAGCCCCAATAAGGAGGGATTTACATATTGATAGATGAACACCAACGCCAAGATTTCCCGCTCGGGCCTTCCGATATTTATTTTCAAAGCCATATGCCCCTCGTTTTCTTTCTTGTTAGGAGAGCGGGACTAGTATCTCAAGACTTTTGGCGGAGAGGAGGGTACGGACATATGTGCGGCGGAAGGCGGGCACTATAGCTAGCGGCGGACAATCGGGAAGCAATGCCATGAAAGGGCACTCGCTAGACGACGACTAGCCCCGTTCATGGATGATAAGCCCCCCATGGGAGCGAGGCACGACGCGACGCATGTTGGAGGAGAGTCGCAGCCGGAGTAGCGACATAGTTTAGCGGCGAAGATCCTCATGATCGGCCGGGGCATGCATCTTGATCATCATCCGGGGCATCGGTCGCATCGATGCATTTCCTGTATTTGAAAAACAAAAAAGAACTCTAGAAGTCAATAGCAATACTAAATTATTGCTAAAGTATAGACACGGCTACCATCCGGTAATAATCCGGAATATAATTTCATATCAATTGTATGTGTGAGAAGACCGTTGCTTATGGATCAATGCATTCGCCCCGCATTACTCCCATCAATGCACGTATGAATTAGTGCCCTACTTAATCGATGCGTCCATGAATTAGTGCCCTAATTAATCAATGCGCCCACGAATTAGTGCCACATTTAAGCGATGCATCTATGAATTAGTTACCCAAACGAAAATGAAAATGATTTACAACTATACCAACAAATTGGACCGGTTGCTTTCTAACGGCTATCATCTGCTCAACCATTAAGGACACTTCAGAGCGAAGATTGGGCCGGGTACTCTTCGACCACGTACACTTATCGGCACACCAATATGCAAGGTGTGTTGACATTGCTCGGAGGCTAAAAACTACACGCAAGCGCATTAATTGCCAAAGTCCCGCCGCTTGAGCAGTAACAACATAAATAATTTCTGTAATTAAAAAGCACATCTACAAAGATAGAGCCACTTGTCAGGAAATGCAAAATGAAATTGCTGCTCGACCTTCACGATGCACGGCCCGCTCCCACCGAACCGGGGTGCCGACTGGCCTAGGTCGATCGGCGTTCGAGAGGGGCGACGGGCCAACCTAATCTAGCTCCCGCATGACTTCAGTCTTGCCGGAGAAAGGAGGTGACATGCTAGCGAAAAACTTCTCCTTGCGCGGTTGCTCGTCGATCCCGCCGTCGTATCCCGGGAGCACCGCCCCAATGTCGTAACGGCTCCTCCCGTCGCGACTTTCCTCCTAGTGGAGGTCCCCCGTCACCTTGAGGGCGGGTGGGGACTGAGACAACCAGACAGAAAAAGCTAGCGCTCCTCCCGCCGTGCCGAAAAGCATTCCCGGCCATTTCCCCGGCTTCTTCTTGTATGGTACCCGGGTACTCGCGTACCCGTCGGGAAAACCAGCAAGCGGCCGTACCCTCCACCGACCGATCGCGCGTCCGTCGAGCACACTTGTTTCGAGTGCGAGCCTCCCCTCAGACCCGGACTCGCACTCTCTACTTATATTAGGCGTGCTTTGTCGATAGTGAGTAGCGATGGGGTAGGGCATGGTCACCATTGCCGAATCCACAAAGGCGGCGAGGGTGCAGAAATTATTAAGACCCTCCGCACAAAGTTTTCCGGCGGCGGTTTATCCTATTGGATAACCCCGCCGCTAGCCTCGCCGCTCATCCCGTCGCGACTGTTCTCCGAGGTGCCGATGTCGTGCTGCCCTCCCTGGGTCAGCTCGACGTCAACATGCCGGTCGACGTGTAGCGAGCGCCCTTCCCTAGCGATGCTTCCCACCTGTCCGCCGCCATCTCCAACACCCTAAAACCGCCGCTAATCCGCCCGTACCTCCCTCGCCAAAACGTATTTCACAGATACATGCCTCATCCCCCCAAATGGGACGGTATCAAAGGAGTATAAAGGAGCAAAAACACACATATCGGACGGCCCGAGCGGGAGATCTTACTATCTTAGTGTTGGTGTACGGATATCATGATTTTCCAAAACCTTCCGTACAAGGCTTCCCGATAGCTGTTGATCTCACGGATCGAAGCTGCCGGTACCTCGTGTAGCTCCCCACCATGCCAAGCATGGCAGTGCATGAGGTATATGAGCGCCCACCGCGTGGAGAAAGAGGTAGGTGCCGACGTGCATGCGAGTGCACCCCCCTCCGGGCCGCCGCCGATGCGCCGCCGGCGGGGGCCATTACCCATTTAATCGGTGCATCCACGAATTGGTGTCCTACTTAATTGATGCGTCCACGGATTAAACAAATAATAAAACGGATGATGCATAAACGTTTGATGCGTTGCAATTGATGCTTAATCTTCATTTACCGAGGCCGATGCGGAGCCTTAATAGCGACATGCATTGCGCGGATTCTTGTCGCATCCCGCCGCGCGGGAAGCGCTTCCTACATGTCCTTCTCCGCATACTTGTCCTTCGATTCCACGGATTTGTTTCAGTCGCGATATGGGTTGCAGGTTTCGTCTTCTACCCATCCCGTTGCGCGGGAAGTCCGGGAATGAGGTGTGAGTGGTGAAGTGGTTAAAGTTTTCATAAACCTCCGTCGTTGGTTAATTTAGCAAGCGCGCGGGGCGTCACTCATCTTGGCTTCTTCGAGCTACGTCGGTGATAGTATACCGCATGTATGGTCGTCGTTCATGGTATCGGTCCACCTTCTTTGCAATGTCTCTCCCCGTTGTTTTTCAACAACTTCCATTCACTACCTCTCAAGATGACCGCTTGTATATTATTTTCCCTATCTCTTCGCTTTTATTTTCCAGTTACAATTTCCCAATGAGCTCTGCTCTTCTTACATGGATGTTTACTCCGGCTTTTACTCTTAATGTTTGTAATCATTTTTTGGAAGACTTCATGTATGCTGTTCCTGGATGTACTGCACATGTACGTCATGCAATATCAGTAGCCACATCAGTATCCGCAGTCATCGCGTATAGGGACAGCTCATCACGTTTCCCATGCAGCAGGGGCGGCCCTCCAACGCGCTTCCCCAATAACAGCCAGGCCGTCGCACCTGTCGCGTCGGAGTCGTGAATCCTGTCGCTCTGGCTGGCCGGCTACCTCTCCACGCGGAACGCAACGCGAAGAGCCGAAACCTTTTTTCGATATCTGCTTCAGGTGCGCAGCTCGAGCCTTCGTTCTGATGATACGGAGTTGCGGCAGCTGCGGTGCTGACGTGTTTTTAAAAATAATATCAAACCCGCAGTTTGGCGGACTCACCTGATGTGCTACTGTTGGGAACTTGGCTCCTACACACGCAAGTACCTGTACATAGCCTTCGCGTAACTCACCTAGCTCGCAACCCCCGCGACGCTACGTCGCTACTTAAAACCGGAGCCTGTCTCTCTCCCTGACTACCGTCTGTCTGGGGTTTTCGAAAGCCGTGTGTAGCATAACGGCGGCGGCTCCCGTTGTAGCACTACGTCCTGCTTATAACGTGCAGCTAGTTAAAGAGCGAGACGGCAAACGGAGCGGAGCAGCGCAGCGCGTCGGCCTGCGTGCTATATCGCTTAAAAAACCTCTACAAACACGCTCGAATCTTCTGGTGACATTCCAAGTCTGGCTAATGTCTCATCCTTGTCTCCCTTCAGCAAAATTTCTCTGCCCCTCACCCTGATCGCGTTATGATTTTGCATCGTAACCTGAGATTCACAAATTCGATGTCGCCTGCGTCCTTCCCCAACCTCCCTCAAACCCCCGAAACCCTAGTACATGCGCCCGTGTTACCCGTCGCGTAATCTCATCCGCGCTAGCTTCTACTGTCGTATTGTTTTCACTATCGCCACATGAGCTGAACGAAACTGATTCGACGAATTATGCGACGTCGTTTTGGAGTGCAGTCGGAGGAGGAGCAACGCAAGGAGCGCGGCGTCTTTCTGTCCATCCCGCCGGCCCTCACTATAGGTCGCCGGCATGGGGGGCTTCGGCGGCTCCTATCATAACCTAAGCGCGCTCGCCGATGGGGACGTCAGCATGATCCCAGACGGACGGCAGTGCCTGGAGGAGGGCGGCCCGCTGGCGTTTACCCTCTCTCGCCTCGGAAGGACGAAAATCAGCCGCTCCTCGCTTGACAACGTGCCCGGTGAGGACAGCAAAGAAAGGTGAGGCAGGCGAGGAACCATTCCAGAACCCATTTGCTACATTTGTCATTAGCAACAGGAAGAGGTGTGTATGTGTGTCTGAGTGTGTGTGTGTTTGAGAGAGAGAGAGAGGGAGGGAGGGAGGGAGGGAGGGAGAGAGAGAGGGAGTGAGAATAGAGGAGAGTGAGAAAGAGTTTTGGGGGGAGGGGGCATTTGGGGAGGAGATCACGCGTGATATGCTGTGCTATAGGGTGGTGATTGTGGCCAATCAACTGCCTCTGAGGGCGAAGAGGAGCCAGGACGATTCGTCGTGGGACTTTGAATGGGATGACGATGCTCTCATTGCACAGGCAAAGGCAAGTCGCAGCTTTTCTACCCCTGTCCTGATCTTACTTCCCATTGCGCAGCTCTTGCGCGTTGGGGGGGGGGGGGGGGGGGGGGGTCTCTCGGGCACGTTAAGTTGTGGGCGGCGATGGGGAGGGGGCAGGGACGAGTTTCGTGGCGACGGGCTGGAGCTGATCGCTGTGCTGGTTGATTACTGTCCAACAGGAGGGCATGCCAACGGATACCGTTGTGCTCTACTTGGGATGCCTTTCTGTCGAGATCGACCCTCGCGATGAGGAGGTACAGACCCATGTCAAAGCGCACACACACACACACACACACACACACACACACACACACACACACAAACGCGAAACACGCATCGAAACGCGAAATCACTGATTGATAGCTACTTATTCACTTGTTCATATGCTTAAACTCGTCAATATAGGCACGCACGCACAATTCTTGAACCACCGCTCCTTCTCTAAGTACCCCCCCTCTTACACACACACACACACAAATAATCCTGTCTCTCCTTTTGATTTCTACATTGTATGCAATAGCCAAGCTTCCTGTACTTGGGTGACATATGTAATGGAGTTGGAGCTGTGAGTTGCTGAGTTTCTTACCGAGAGTGGTGGCGCGACGTGGGGTTGCAGAGCGTTCAGGACGTCTTGGTGCAGGAGTTCAACTGCGTGCCGGTGTTTTTGGGGAAAGATCTAAAGGAGCGCTACTACAAAGGGTTTTGCAAGCTGCAGCTGTGGCCGCTGTTCCACTACAACCTCCCCCTCTCCCCCCTCAGCACCGGCCGCTTCAACCCCGACATGTGGCAGGCGTACGTGAAGGCCAACAAAGCCTTTGCGGACAGGCTGGTGGAGTTCGTGAGCGTGGAAGACGATTTTGTTTGGATCCACGACTACCACCTCCTCGTCCTCCCTTCGCTCCTCCGCCGCCGTCTCAACAAAGCACGCCCCTGACCTCTTCCCCTCCCCAGCAGGTCGTGTTTTGTGCATTGTGTTGCTGTTTCATTTATGCGAAAGTGATGTCGCCCTGTAACAGGTCCGCTGTGGGCTGTTCCTCCATTCCCCCTTCCCCTCCTCGGAGATCTTCCGCACCTTCCCCAAGCGCGAGGACGTTCTTCGCTCCTTGCTCAACGCCGACCTCCTGGGCTTCCACACCTTCGACTACGCTCGCCATTTTCTGTCGTGCTGTAGCCGCATGCTCGGCCTCGAGCACGTCACCTCCAGGGGTTCCATCATGATTGAATACTACGGCCGCAATGTGGGCATCAAGGTCTCCCTCCCCCATTTTCCACGCCTCCCTCTTTTTATGTTAGTCTCTCCCACCTCCAAATAAGTTTATGGTGTGGATGGCTATCTGTGAGGTGTCTTCGCTGTCTCCATTCTCCAGTTGAGGGGTCTCGGATTTGGCCGAAGTATTTGATATCGACATACAGAAACCTTGGAGCTAACGGTGTCAGTGTGCTTTGGAATTTTGATCTTCATGGTGTCGATGTTTTTGGTATTTATGGCCGATTTCGTCTCCGATGTATCGACATTTCGAGGTGTTTTGCGGTGATTTGTGCCCGTACAGTGGTTTTCAACTCGAGGTGATTGTTTAAAAGTGGTTGCATAAAGGGAGCTCTGTTCTGACGGTGATGCCATCGATGCTAGAGATTAGCACCTGAATTTCTCTTTTGTATGACTTCGATTGATGAAATGGTAATATTTCCTATTTATATTGATATTTTTACGCTGATGATTTTCATGGCTGATGTACTCGCTGGTTGTAAGCTAGACCGTGTTGGTTAACTGGTCATTATACCTTCCTTTGTTGCGCCAGCGCTTGTCAGTGTTATGTTTCGAGATTTGAGACATTGTGGTGACACTTCTATCGTCGTGATGGCATCGATGTCATATTCTATCGGCACTTGAAACTGATGACGTGACAGTCCATGATCTATGCATGGTTGGCTTATGGCCCTTCCGCTTGTCATCTCATTGCTCCTGCCCTCACTCACTCCCTTCTTGTCTGGCACTCCCTTTGTCCCGTCTCACACAGATTATGCCCACCGGTGTGCGCCCCGAGCGCTTCCTTGCCGGCTTTGCATGGGATGAGTTCAAGTGGAGGCGGGGAGAGCTGCTGCACCAGTTTGAAGGGAAAACAGTAATGATGGGTATCGACGACATGGACGTCTTTAAAGGGATTGAGCTGAAGCTGCAGGCGCTTGAGCGGCTGCTGCAGCAGCACGCGGAGTGGCGTGGACGGCTTGTGCTTGTGCAGGTGTGCAATGGGGCGGAGTACGTGATCGATGATTTTTTTGTTTGGCGTACGTGTGTGTTGATGGTCAGTGAATTGTTTTATGGAAGCGCTGTCTGAAGGGTGTGTGTGTGTGTGTGTGTGTAGATATGCAACCCTGCTCGCTCCAGTGGGCGCGACATCCAGGAGCTGCGTGAAGAGGTCATCCGGTGCACTGAGCGCATTAACGCCAAATTCGGCAGCGCGCAGTACAAGCCCATCATCCTCATCGAGCGCAGCGTCCCACTCTACGAGAAGATCGCATACTACAGCGTCGCGGAGTGCGTGGTGGTAACAGCGCTACGGGATGGCATGAATCTTGTGCCGTACGAGTATATTGTCTCTCGTCAGGTGCGTGCGTCATCCGCTCTCGCTGTTTTGGCGTGCAATTCAATCTGGCCGGAATGTTTCGATTTATGAAGGGTTTACTTAGGGTATGGATGGTAGGGATAGGAATCAAGGCTTAGTAGAGTCTGGTGGGTGGCGGTGGGTTTGCAGGGCCCTGACGGGACAGTCACGCCGGAGGAGCGCAACTCCATGCTGGTGGTCAGCGAATTTGTGGGCTGTTCTCCATCTCTTAGCGGCGCCATCCGTGTCAACCCCTGGAGTCTGGAGGTAAGCGACACGCGACACCCCCCACTTGTCCACACTCAGAGCAAGCATCATGGTTCACCTGGCGATGGATGGGCGAGGTCATGTTGTGGTAAGGACTTGCGCACTCCCCTCTTTCCTCTCCCCCTTGTGCTGCAGGCGGTGTCGGACGGCATGTACGCATGCATCAAAATGCCACTGGCAGACCGTATGTTGCGCCACGAAAAGCACTGGCGCTACGTCTCTCGCCACACCGTCTCCTTTTGGGCGCAGTCCTACCTGCGCGACCTGAAGGTAAGCCCTTGTCATAATACTCGAAGACATTGTCAAGTACAGGAGCCCCCATTCTGTTTTACTTTCATTATGTCGTTGTTTTCTTGAAGGGTATGTATTAGCTGCTTTTGCTGATTTCGCGTTGGCACTTTCTGTTTTCTTGTAGTCCTTCACAGAGAAGCACAGCGACTTTAAGTGCTACGCGCTCGGCCTCGGGCTGGATAGCTTCCGAATGGTGGCGCTCGACAAGAACTTTCGGAAGTTGGAATTCAGCGTGCTGCAGCACATGTACAACAGCTCGCGAAACCGCGTGTTCCTGCTCGACTACGACGGAACTCTCGTCACGCAGAGCTCCATCAGCAGCACGCCCGACCCCCTTGTGCTCGACACGCTGCGCGCGCTGTGCGCTGACCAACACAACTCGGTACACATCATCAGCGACTGCTGCCGCAAAGACCTCGAGGCCTGGTTCCCTGATATGGTGCCCCCCTCTTCCGCCTACAATATTTCGTGCTGCGTGGCCCGTTATTGAAGTCACCTTTCAAATCAATTTGGGTATTGAAAACTTTTGATATAGTATGAGATGCCGCTGGATTAATCCATAAGCGTTTGATATAGAGCCGGTACTTCACGAGTCGGGTGGCTGAGACGGGTTGCCGTATGCAGGAGAACCTTGGGCTGGCGGCCGAGCATGGCTACTTTGTGCGCGAGAGGGGCTCGTCGATGTGGAAGTGCACAGCGCCGCAGAACACGGAAGAGTCAGCCTGGAAGGTTTGTGCCAAGAAGTCGCCTATCTCTTCACTCTTTCTGCCGATTATGTTTACTCATTAGATGTGCTGGCCTGGCTGCGCACTGTAACTAGCTGCCGTTGCCCTATGAGTATTATTGGAAAGACGTTATTGATTTTGCGATTTCCGAGTCTTTCTTATTCTTGGTGCGCCGTTTTGGTGCCGATTTAACAAGGATTACTCTCTGCCGGTACGGGTACATGTAGTCTTGAAGTCTGTAGTTTGTACATATCTGTAGATCGGTGGTTTGCAATTAACAATTGTATCCGTACTAAAGAACCAAACATTTGAAAGCACGCTTCTGTTACCATCGGTGCTTTCTATAATGAAACGTGGTGCTGCGTTGAATATTAATCAGCATTTGTGCAAGTCCACTTGACATGTGACGCTTCGTCTTATGACCGTTTTTTTCATTTAACGTGCAGTCTATGCGCCTGCCTTACTACCTGTAATGCGCCTGCGCAGGACCTTGCGGGCCCGATCATGGACCTTTACTCTGAGTCCACGGACGGCAGCTACGTGGAGCGCAAGGAGAGCGCGCTGGTGTGGCACTACCGCGACGCAGACCCCGACTTTGGGCACTGGCAGGCCAAGGAGCTGCTGGATCATCTGGAGCACACGCTGAGCAACGAGGCCGTCGACGTGGTGGCGGGGCCGATGCTGGTGGAGGTCAAGCCCAGCGGCTGCTCCAAGGGACAGATGGTGGAGGAGCTGCTGACGAAACTGACGGGCGACGGGCACGACGACGTCGTCGATTTCATCCTCTGCATCGGAAACGACCGCTCGGACGAGAACATGTTCACCGCCATCGAAAACGTCCACTTTTCACCGCACATGCCGGCGGAGGTCGTCGCCTGCACGGTTGGACAGAAACCCAGCCGCGCGCCCTATTACCTGAACGACACGCAAGAAGTTGTGGAGATCCTGTCGAAGCTCGTCAATGTCAGTCACGGCGTATCCAATTTCACGGACCGGACCGCCTTCGCTGTCATGCAAGCGGACCACGCGATGGGGACGGCCGCTACGCCTGCGGGGATTCCGCGCGGCCTGAAGCGCACCAAGTGAGCTACGACCATCGACGACCTTCTACGTCCTCGTCCCCCCTCCTCCCCCTCCCCTCTACCGCCGTTTTCTGTCGCCTCCCCTGCCTCCCCAGTTGCGCGGAACCGCGCGTAGTTAGCGACTGCGCTACGTTCCGTGAGGAACGGTGTTGCTGGGACGAGGCCGCCCTCTCGAAGCGGCAGTCGCAGTCGACGTTCGTGTCGCACCTCTGCCAATCGCTCCATTTTTTGTAACCACGACGATCAGCGACGCGTACTGCACATACAGCTATGACCTTCTCACTCATCCAAATCTCGAGTCACAAGTTTTTGGGTTTGAGGCTCTGGCTCCTACAATATTTAAGCACCAGCGTGTCGTTGATAAAGAAAGCCAAATTAATGTCGTTCACATTAATTTCCAACAGGAGTTTCTAACAAGAGGTCCGACCTATCATAGGATAGCGCCATTACTGGCGGAGGTGTTTTCTATTTCGGTAATGCTAAAACTACCCATCGAAGTACTTCTACTCGGAGAGCATGAAAGCGCACAGATGGGGAGGAGCGCGAGAGTGACGTCAAGGTCACGACGACTTCTTGATCGTCCGTTACTGTGAGAGTTTCTAGCGGCCATCCATCATATTATGTACTGATTTCTTTGACATTGTCTATTGACGATAGGCTGCACTCGTTCGATTCGAAAGCAGCGATCAGCTCATGGTATGTCATGCAAGAGGTTTTGAGCTAACTTGTCTGACAAGTTACTTGAGAAAGTGTGTCATTTGAGACGGAGAATTCCCTCTCACAAAGAAATACTCATCACTCGGCCTCCTCCAGCGCATTTATCTATTTACACTAAGTACGAAGGCCGCCCATGATAATTCGCCTCACACTCGTCAAAGGTATTACAGAGACTCCGGTGTCGATCCAGAGAATAAAAACATACACGATGGTCAATCGGGAGGGTGTTGACAACCGACGGTCAGCGCAAGCAGTGTATTTTGTATATCAGTTTTGGTCGTTCGGAGGGGGATATAGTTTGCGGGGACTTATCTTCATATGTTTTAGGGTTTGAGCGGGCGCATGGGCTTGCTTTAATCCGGTATCTTCGGGCAACAACACTCGCAAACGTTACATCGTTATTATCGCACGCAAAAAGCGCGCGTATTATAGCATTGGGCGCCGAAACTCCTGCCGTACCTAGTCATTACTAACCTGCTCCAAAGAAATGAGCCCTTCAGTGAACCCCATCGCCTCAAGGGCTTGAGCGCGCACACCATATTTTGATAACGAGTGCCCGCTAGTAAAATAGACGATAAATTCCGGCACATGCTCTGTAATAGTGCCCCATGAGCTATGGACGAAGGTTAAAATTATTGGCGCAGACTCAGTAAACATGTAGATCCGCCACGTCTCATGTACTTTGGCGATAACTTTTACTTCGAAACGTTATTGTAGGCTATGATAGATAATGTTGTGCTTGCAAATGCACCTCGCTCTGTGGATATCCTTCTACCGTTGACAAACCGAGTAAGCCCAATTGCGATGTTATGGTAGCCCCCTCAGACATTACTCCTTTTAGGAGTGGAAAGGCTAAAGTAATTTAGCAACAGCGTTTTGGCTGTAAAAATCAGGCGAGGAATTTTCTCGGACTGGCAAGTCGGAAATTGTAATTGCATATGTATGATACATTGATTGCATAACTGTAATAGCTAAATTGCAAAGGCCCGCGAAGAAATACCACCCAAACGATGGAACAGTCGAACAATTGATGGGGATTTATCGCTTGCACGTAAACGAGTTTCTTTTATAAGGCCTTTCCGGAGTTTAAGAAAGTTTCTGCTCGTTGAGCATGTCAATTTTTTCCCCTGTTCAGGCATACCATGCCGATATGTTCCCGCTCGTCCTCAATAACGAAAAGCCAATTCATGGCAATGCATGTATCGTAAAGGTTTTGGTGACGAGGGCCCCGCGAAGCTCGGGAACGACAGTATATCGCAGCGGGACAAGCCCGAGCCGCCGCTCGAGCTCCTTGGTACACGCAAAACATTGACGCAAGTAAAACAAGCCATGCAAGGTTGAATGCCCTTGGGGGAGGGGGGGGGGGGGCGAAACGATGGCTCGTCGAGATGACAGGCCAGCAAAAACATGAGACTTTGAGGTGGAGAAGCAAAATATTTCGAGATCCCATTACTTCCTTTGTTGAATATATTTACTACTACCCTATCTATGCCACAAGTTTTTCTGGGAATGCCATTATATTATATGCGTAGTAGGAAAATATACTACACCACTAACATCGATTCTTGTATTTCAATTAATTGTTAAAGAAATTCTCTCCCGCGCTAATGTGCGCTCGCTTAAATTCACACCCCAAAAATGACGCCGCCATAAAAACCTGAACAATGGCAAGACCTACATAGGGTTTGGACGTGGGAGAGACCCAACACAACATCCACATGCGGCTCGCACGTGTTGTAGTAAATAATCTTCACTTCTCCATGATTATAATGTTGAAACTCCAAAGCAATGAATGACCGGTTGAGCATGTACGACGCCATATGGGTGCCGTATTTGTTTGCCCATCAAGTAGTATCCGAAGTCACTTCCAATGCGGAGTGCATGTTCGCCTTCTTCACTCATGGTATCATCTTGCAAGTAGGTACCACAATTGAAGGTTTCACGCTACTCGCTACCCCTTCGTCTTCCCTTTCCCCTTCCCCAACGCTCCAGCCACAAACGCGTTTTCCTTGCGCGCCGCCTTCCGTTGCCCCTTCACCACCGCCTCCAACCGCACGAGCGACTCGCGGTCCGCCTCCTCGCCGGGGTAGTGGCCAGGGTGAGGCGGGCGCGGGGGCGGCGGGGGGGGCGAGGGCGGAGGGGGCGGCGAGGGTGGCGGCGATGGGGGTGGAGGCGGTCGAGGAGGGGAAGGTGGCGGCGGACTAATGTACAACTTGGCGTCCAAATATGCTTTTGTGTCTAATTTGAATCGGACGGCTTTTCCGACCGCGAGCGGCGGCGGCGGCGGCGATCGGTGCATCGACGCCATCTTTTCAAAGGCGTCGCTCAATGAGGCCTCCACTCGCGCAATGTGCCCCTCGACGTCACCCGTGCCCTCGCTATCCATGTCATCCTCGGGCGTCACGCGTTGCGAGCACCGCCACGGCCTCGCGCGGCACATCACAAAC
Organism: Tetraselmis chui; assembly: GCA_026401115.1. Lineage (NCBI taxonomy): Eukaryota > Viridiplantae > Chlorophyta > Chlorodendrophyceae > Chlorodendrales > Chlorodendraceae > Tetraselmis > Tetraselmis chui. The sequence goes on along the minus strand of JAPMLY010000383.1, from coordinate 163,289 downwards.
TCGCGCGCATCGGAGAGTAACAACGCCGCTCCCGCTAAAACAATCTGCGCGCGACGGTAACAAACGCCGACTCAAATATCACCCATTACCCCACAACGTAATAAATATCATCCATCCCACATACCCTTAGATTACTTACACCAACACCGTACCCAACCCATGGTAAAGCCAATTCATCACACATGCTCCGAAAACAATGCCCCATCCCCAATTAACTAAAACCTCACGCGTTTTATCCCACATATCCTTTCCTTACTGTAACAACTCGTAATTTAACTCACGCTAACCCACCTAATCTTAAATGCCCCACCAAAAAATGTTCCATTCCGCAGTCGATGAGACCTCACATGTTCCATTCCACTGACCCTTCTTTACTAATATCAACACCTAAACAAGCTCGTACCAAACCAACACATACTACATGATCTACAAACAATATTCGTTCCAGGCGTTCCGTCACACAAGACAGCACAACAACGCAACTCCCAAGTCATGTCGCTACACGCGGCGTATTCCATCAAACACACACTTATTTACATCAACACCATATCCAACACATGTGTAGCCAACACATACTGCATGCTCCAAAAACGTGTGTTCCATTCCGCATTCGATCAGATCTCGCATGTCTTATCATCCCTTACAACAACAATAAAATCCAACTCACAATGAGTAGATAACAGTGTTCCATTCGGTATTTCATTAGACCTCACATGTTTCCGTCCCACATACCATTATAGCAACATGAAACTGCAACTCACGTTTCTCCAACCCATATCGCACACCCCATCTCAACATTGCAGGTTCCGCCCCTTAAATCAAACTACATCATCATGGGGACAAAGTGCCTGTTGTGCATCGCCACAACCACACCTGTTTGAATTGGTCGCATTCGGTTCCCATTTCCCAGTGTAAACAAGCATATTCAATCATAAAAAAGTTCTGCACTTAGATTGATTGCCAAAGTGTGTGCATAAGTAAGAGAGAGTGAGTGTGCGTGTGTGTGTGTGGGGGGGGGGGGGGGGGGGGGGGAGAATGCGTGTGTGTGTGTGTGTGTGTGTGTGTGTGTGTGTGTGTGTGTGTGTGTGTGTGTGTGTGTGTGTGTTTATTTGTCTATGTCAAGGTGTGTGTTCAATATGTATCTGTGCGCATGTACTATAGTCAGTCTATCATTTTGCGTGCGTGTGAAAGTGGAGATACATATTGAACTCACACCGTGACATAGAAAAATAAACACACACACACACACACACACACACGCACACGCATTCACCCCCCCCCACACACACACACACGCACACACACTCTATCTCACTTATGAACACACTTTGGCAATCAATCTAAGTGCCGCCGAAAAGCAATTGTTAATACTCACCGTGAGAGAGTGTGTTTATATAAGCGTTTTAAGTCCTTGTGTGTGTATGTGTGTGTGTGTGTGTGTGTGTGAGGGTGTGCGCGTTTTTGTCTGTGTCAAAGTGTGCATTCACTATATCTGTGCGCATGTATTTGTGTTAGTCCATATCATTTGTGTTTGCGTGCGCGATTTTTTCTGTGACACCGTGATGTTTTATGTGTGTGTGTGTATGTGTGTGTGTGTGTGTGTGTGTGTGTGTGTGCGTAGTGTGCACGTAGTGCTCATTTATGTGTGTGTACCTATGTGAGGCAGTGGGTGGATAAAATGGTTGAAGAATTCTAAACACCAGCTGTAAACGCAAGCACGCTGAAATGCTCTTATGCGTGGGTAGGAGGCAGGTCGACTGCATCTCACGCCCACCCCTTTGTTTGTTATCAATAGTGCTACATCAACACCAAAAGGAGGGAACCTGAGCTTATTGCGAAAGTGACAGCAACGACGGCGTCACATATTGGCAGACGCGCAACCCGAGTACGCCGACCTTTCGGTCTAAAGGTAAGGGGTGGTGTGGGGGGAGATAGCCCGCGCGCAGGATGAGGAGAGGCACTCACCACTAGTAGCACCGTCGCCAGAAGGTGTTGCGTCCCTCTCTGCGGCTGCGAGAACACCAGCATAACGCCCTTCTCGCGGCGGGAGGAGGGTGTCGTTGAGGTTGACTGTTCACTACCCGCGACGCGCAGCACCGCGCATGCCTGCAGGACCGTCGACGGAGAACTCACAGCAAGCCTTGGCTGAATTAACGTGGACTCCACGAAGCACTCACAGGCCGTCGCTGCGTCCGAAGCGGAGCGGACTCACGGGTGCAAAAATATGAGCACGAGATAGAAGTCCTTCGTGTTTTTCAAGACAGATCGCACGCGAGACGACCGTTTATTTGCTCCGAAAAGGGCGAAAAGGCAGTGTCGCCGTGTGTTCGCTATCTGTTCGTGTAACTTGCGGAAAAGGTCACGTTGTTCAGCAAGGGACCGAGTGGCTTGAGCACAGCGCCTGGATTTGCGAAATACAGGCGACACTGTTATTGCCAAGTGATGACAGCAGTGCCCTGACTAACGGAGGTGGGGAGTGTGACCACGTTGGCCGGTCAGGCGCTGAGAGTGTGCGAGAAAGCACCGCCGCGCCGATACTGCTGACGAGGAGGGGCCGCCCTCCGCCAAGTGGCGCTTGCCGGTCAAGGCCACTCACAGGTACTGTCCAGGTACAGGTACCGTACAACATTAATTAAACGATATATATACCATAAATAATTGCATCTCATCACATGCCCGTACCAGAACATCTTACTTCTTCACATATTAGTAAATTGTGTGGGGTTAGCGCAGTACGGTACGGTTCTCGTACAATGGTACTTAATGCACTCACACGAGCGTCGCCTACCCGGGAGCATGATCGATGATGAGTTGAGGTTTGTTTCGAACTTCTGCTCTCAGTCATGCTTGCAAAACGCCGCCTGTAGAGGGTGCCGGTGCGGGTTCCCTGCCAGTCCCTGCCAGTCCCCAAAAAAAAAAAAAAAAAAAAAAGTAAATTGTAATCAAATGCAATCATTTGCAGATAACGCTTTCAAGCTATCTATCAAATTCAGTAGGAAGAATGGCATGGGTGCTGCTGACTCTCGCTCCTTGCGCTCCGACAGTTATGTCCGTATGCAGCATTTCGTTCGTCGATCTACTTATGTTCCTTTACGGCGCTTTTGGGGGGATGTGCGACGTGAATTCACGCAACGTCTTTCTGTAGCTCTTCATGGCACTCTGGGTTCTTTCTTATCTCCGCGACGCTTTTCAGGAGGGCATTGCTGATGCTGTTGCATATCTTCCTATCCTCAGGCTTGGGTTTTTTCCTCTTTTCTTCTTTTTGCTTGGTGGTCTCCGCTGCTTTTCCTTGTAAGAAAATCTACTTTTGACATCTTACAAGCATGGAGAACCTCACATGAAAGGTTGGAAGACTGATGAAACGAGAAAACATGACCGTCACTGTCACGCTGGAGAGCGATGGATGGAAAATTGTTGTTGTTAAATGAAATGTCACATAAAATAGAACAAAAGTGGTTTACTGTAAGGATTACTTTATAAGCTTGTTCTGTGTTTTCAATTTTTGTGAGTGGTGATTGGAATTTTTGTATAATAGCTTTGATAGCTTGATGTTCTTCTTGCAATCCAGTGACTTTGATAGCTTTAAAGCGTCAGCGGCAAATGTTATCTGCTCTGCCATCGGGGGTAAATTCACACATCCGGCTGATCAATCAACCAGCTAATAACAATTCATCATTACTACCGGTGTTGATCCCCACGTTTTGTTTCTGATATGATTATTTCGAAAATGGCCTTACTCTACGCAGCATTTTTTCTTCTTCCCCTCAATGCTAATCAATGTGCACAGCCTTCCAGGCAACAGAGGCACCGCGCGCTTTACAGTCCCCATGTTCATATCCCTTACGACAGCTGCCCACCGAATTTCTGATGTATGCAACGTAATAAAAGGCATCGCCATCACATCGCCGTCCGCTCATAATGTGCCATCCGCGTAAACTATTGTGGCAACCGAAGAAAGTAAAGAGTTAACAGCACACGCGCCTACTGCCGCCGTGTGAGACCCACATTCCGTTCCTTCCTCATCGAACCCTCACCATTTAACAAACTCCTCGCCTCACTAGTAATCGTCGGCTTCCTTCTCCTCACGGCGCCGCCCACCCGCCACCTGACAACAGATGACAACCAAAACCACCGTGGATATGTGCGCACATAGGAAGCAACCGGGGCATGCAAGCGCTGACGCTTATGAGTGCGACGATGTGTGAGTCCGAGAGCACGAATGCGTGTATAGCATGCCCATGCGAAGGGAAATTTATCGAAGGGCGCGCGAGCGAGCGCTCGCGCGCGCGCGTATGTGTGTGTGTGTGTGTGTGAGAGAGAGAGAGAGAGAGAGAGAGAGAGAGAGAGAGAGAGAGAGAGAGAGAGAGAGAGAGAGAGAGAAAGCTAGAGACATAACTGGTGACTGCTTGAGAACAAATGAGGGAACATGGCAATATAACTGAGAGAAAATACGCTTGCGAGTAAATGACATGAAAAAAGAAATAAGCATGATTAAGTACAAATGTGTGCGTGTGTGCATAAAGTTACGCACGCGCGCGCGCGCGCGTGTGTGTGTGTGTGTGTGTGTGTGTGTGTGTGTGTGTGTGTGTGGCTTGAACGGGCGGGTGTGTACGTGTGTTTGCGCAAATTGATGACGACATGAATGCACATGACCCTGGTATTGTGCCAGGAAGGCGATTGATGGTCTAGGCAATGTTAAGTGGGCAGACAGTCCTGAGGGCCTCACGCACCTTAGCATCACCTTTGGTGTCAGTACCTTGCGCATCGCTGTCGGGCTCATCCGCGGCCTTCTCCCGTGGCGAGTGGTCATGCCTGCGGACGGGGGAGCGGGAGCGAGAGCGACGGGAGGCGCCGCGCTCCTCCGTCTCCTTGTCCGACGTTGTCGTGCGAGGCTCCGGCCCAATCGGCCCGGATGCTTCATCTGCCGACGTCGCGGCCGCGTTCGAGTGGGCGGCCGCCACCTGTTGAGCCTGTTTCGCCATCTGCGCGTGAAAGGAAGCACCACTCACGATTTTTGTGTGATAACGGAGCTTCCAATGGTTAATAAAGGAACACACAACAAACACACATACACAAACACACACACACTCTCTCTCTCTCTCTCATATCCCCAGAAAATGACTGTGGAAATATTCATTTCAGCTTAGAATTTTTGGGGGTTCTGGATTTTGGCTAATTCTCTTAACCCTAAAAGAACGACACCATAAAGCTTTTATTTCAGTTCTGGGTGGGGTTGGTTTAGTTTGACTGACGGACCGCGTTGACATGTTTGACATTTGGGTTCTAGCTTCACACATCGCCTTTTCCAAAGATGAGTGTTTGCGGCCTTTAAAACATATTACGTGTCGAGTGCGTGCAGAAAGCAGTACACATAAAGAATCACATGCACCCCGGGAAAAGTTATAGATGTAGGGGGGGAAAACAACGAAAAGCTACTGTCTGTGATATGGCCGTGTATCATCAGCTCTGCAATATTTTAAGAACACCCCCGTAACGACAATCTTCATTCTTGTCATCATGACCGACAACCCCCCCACTCCCCCCCCCCCCCCCCCCCCCCCCCCCCCCCCCCCCCCCCCCCCCCCCCCCGACAATCATACGCCCAATAAACATACTAAGGTGACTAATACCCCAGCGCCTTTTCGGTCTATCAAAATTGGACGTCTACGAAAACCCAAAACACTACCCTTTTGCAAGAGGGAACCTCAGCTGAATCGACAAACGAAAACAGATAATTTTAGCCTCAGCTTTATTGTAGTCCTTGCAAATCATCAAAATTGCGTGCGCTTTAACTACCCGCTACGTCATTATCTAAAAAATGCACATGAGGTAATGGCACTTGTGCCTGAGTATGCATATGATGATACATTGGTCCTTTCTGGCTATGATCCACAAGAAACTTTTCTGATTTTTGTGACAGGTCAGTCAAAAGAACGCGCATAATTCCGACAAATCATGGAAAACACAACGATCCCAACAAATACAATGTTCTTCATTAGCATATTTGCTAATCATCACTGATGGTTTATCGCATTATATAATACCCCTCAAGTTCGCCAGGGGCAGAGCAGCATCCCGCTACTTTTCCCTTCTCCTAACCAACCTGACAACAAAAACAATACAACAAAAAGGCTGCCCTGCCCGTTGGCGCGCTCACCTCCTGCTGCATTGCGGGAGTGATGGTCAGGCCGTTTGTGTGGATGACGGACTTGGAGGGGGTGATACGGATGGGCAGCATGCCCAGCGTCTGGTTGTCCATCTGAAACGCCGCCTGAGCCGCCGGTCCGTTCTGAAACTCCACCCAAGCCTTACGTTTCCCCATGCTGGGGTTGCCGGCCAGCCGGACCGCGATCACGGGGCCAAAGACACCGAAAAACTGAGCCATCTGAAACTCCGTGATCGCCGAGTCCACGTTGTCCACGTGGATCGTCTTGGCGATGCGCTCCGCCTCCTGTGGGGTGGGCATCTTGAATCTGCCGCCACCCCCACCTCCGCCGCCCATCATCCCCGCGTAACTCATCCCCCCATATGCCGCAGCGCCCGCAAAGCCGTACATCCCAGCCTGCATGCCATACATCCCCATATTCGCAGCTGACATCCCGCCAGAATTGCTAGACTGCTTTGCCATGCTGACCCGGATGTCCCGGTCCGCAAGATGCAGCCCATTCAGGCTAAGTGCCTGTAGCGCTTGCCTACACAAACACAGAATCACATCACACCATATTACACACAGACGCACGTACACACACACACACACACACACGCGTGCGCGCGCACATAGGCCTAAATCACATCACATCGCATCCTATCACACCCATCCCCCCAACCCCTCCCCCCAACACACACACACACACACACACACACACACGCACACACACACACAGGGTCATATGACATCACACATACAAACAATCGCAGGATCATACCACACACACACACAAACACACATACACACACAGGGTCACATCACATCACACACACAATAACAAGACCGTTGAGACATAACGTTCCCATAACAGAGGGGGTGAAACAAGAATGGGACATATAGCTGCCATGATAATAAAGCCGGGCTGTGGACGCACTGCTCAGTCTGAAACTCCACAAAGGCATACTTCGAGTTGTAGTTAGGCTGCCTGTGAAGCAGAGCACATGCGGAGTCAGGGGAGAGAGGTCGGATTGCTGATGAGTTCCAGAGTCGGGATCAACGTAGGGGTGGCAGATTTGGGGTGTATTTCCCACCCTGCGATGCGGACCTCCGTCACCGCTCCAAAGTGCTGAAACAGCGCGCGGAGGCTGTTCTCATCGATGGCCGCACTGACATTGCCGACGTAAATGGTCCGAGACTGGCGCAAACAGACGCAACTTCACAACCCATCAACAAGTATGCGCTGACACACTCGTGGTGCGGACTGTAGGGTGAGCACCATTTTACGATGGTTTGTAATGGATGATACATTTTATTTCTGCACCCTTCCCTCTCTCACCCTTCCCCTGAGGTCTATATAAAACAGACAAGAAAAAACTACCAACCAAAACCCTAGAACCACGAGTGCGCAATAATCATTGAGCAAGAATTTACACACTCAGGAGGAGAGAGACAGAGAGGGAGGAGGTAGAAGGATGGGTGAAGGGGAAGGTGGGAGGGAAAAGGAGAAGGAAATGGGAAAGGGGAAGGAGAAGCGGGGGAAAAGGGGACAAAGGGCAGGGCAAGTCCTGTAAGCAGCCAACCTGCCGCGCGAAGGCACCCGCTTCCACCTGTCAGCCATGCTCACCCGACCACCCTATGCCGTGGCCTTTGCCGCACTTACAAATCCCCTCCTATGAGGGGTGAGACAGGGTAGGGAGGGGAGGGGAGGGGAGGGGAGGGGAGAGGAAACGGGGGGGGGGTACAAAAAGAGGAGGGAGGGCGGGGAGGGCGGGAGCGTCAGGCTTTCTCAGCTAGTTGTGGTGGTAGCCACACGAATGATACAGGGTACTTATGGAAGAAGAGGGGAGGGGGGGGGGGGGGGGAGGGGGGGGGGACTTCGCGACTAGCGGCGGGTGCTGGTAGTGGCGGGCCGACGATGTGCATACCATTGCAGATGAGGGCGGACGTCACTCTCGTCAGAGCCGAGAAAAAAAAAATTAGCACCGCCTGATTAGAGGCTCGCGATGGCGCGATCCACAACGTTGCTATCCAACAGACAGCCCCTTCGCTCTGAATGTCTTCAAGTGTCCTAGTAATCTTGCAGCAAGCTGTTCGTAGGGATTGATAGGCAACGTAGTAAGATGGTTTGATGGGTTCGGTCACTGGTGCTGCTGCCGCGTGCCGCTGCGTATCCCGCTTTATATTGTCTTCTGTAATTACTTACACGCTCTTCTGCACCGCTGCTTCTGCAGGACGCCCCACTACAAGGTATACAGGTACGCGGTTTGTGCAGCACGGCACGGTGCCACCGTTGCAGTACCTGTACCCGTACGGGCATATTGAACCAGCAGGAACAGCAGGAAAGAGACCCACAGTGAACTTGCTTACAATTTCAAAATTGTCGATGATGATGGCTGTACAGCGCAAGCTTTAGTTAGAGGCAAGTACGGTAGCAGCGGCGGTACGCAGTCCGGAAACCCTGTCTTCAACGGTCGAACATTCTGATTTAAGTACTGCAAAGTTACGACTTGCATCGCGGAACAGGCTACTGAGCAGCAAATTCCGAGTGGAGACGAGTGACCGAGGAATGCCCAACAGTCTTGACGACACGAGGACCAGTAGCTTCCCGTCGTCGAAAGACCCAGATGAGCAGTGCTAACCGAATTTAGAACCCGTGACCATTTATCGACAGCTTTCCTGATTACGGGGCAGTTCCACCGCTTCAACATCGCGTGGCCCGACACAGGATTATTGCACCGACCAAGAAGCGGAACCAGGTACGGGTGAGAGTGCGCTCGGTATACACAGCGCCAACACCTTCGACCTCTAAAAAACTTACATGATTTGTGCATCGCCTATGTAATCAAAGCTCCTGACCGGTCTTAAACTTGGTTCGGTTGGCGGCGGTGGCGACGAGTCAGATGAGGGGCGCAAGGAGCGCCGCCCTCCGCGGCGTCGTAATCCTTCTCGTCCTTGCCTTCATGTACGTCGCCGACACAGGGACGCCACAAAGTACCGCCTCGACGACCCCCTTCCGTTTCCGAGAAGCACACAGGTACGCATGCCAGCCCCTTAGAAACGTAACTTAATGACGCACAGATTTATGCGACGGAAAAGGAGCTGAGAGATAAAATACTGAGCGGACTCTCGCGTTTCTAACTCTTTGGGCTTCAGGAAGCTGCTGCAACAGCCGACGAATCCCATCCACAGGGCATGGCTAGGCACCGAGGCGTCGATAGTGAACCAGGTGGGAGGTTTCATGCACTGGATGTCCAGCCTGCTGTCATTTCAACTCCAGGGCCCACCTCCCGCCTCCCCTGACAGCCCACCACAGCGCACACGACCCACTCCAATGTAGAAAGGAACTACGATCACATGAACACCCTCCGCTGGCCTTGATAGCGCCGCAGACAACCCCATACTCGCATGACAAGACCCTCCTCACAATACATACTTTGCAGTTAAGCCTGAACTCTCGCTGTAAGGATCTCCACATAACAAAACGCACAGCCAGAGAGCCCACAATTCCGCACTCGCACTTTTTATTCAAATAGGATATCCAAATTCCACGGCACTCCACACTTTCTCCCTTCCACAACGAAAAGGAGGAATGTACCGCTCCTATGGCTTTTCCGTATGAGTGTCTGGCCTGGGTGTGGTGCCCGAGCCGATAGGTGGGAGCGCCCCGGATTGGTACCCCGTTTGCAGAGCGTCCATTTTGGTGAGAATCTCATGCAGGTCACTTTCCCACGCCACCACCTCACTCTCCTCCAGCTCCTTGTCCAGATCCGCAAGCTCCGCCTACACTCAGTACCACAACAAAGCAAGTCATGCCCAGTCAAATTAAGCACAGTATGTCCCACACAGCATCATACTCCACCACCCACGGATGCCCGCATTTAAGGTGAAAGGGTAATTGTGGGTGACTGACCTCCAGTTCCGCCAGCAGTTGATCCCCTCTGCTGACTGTCTGCTCACCCTCTTGCGTGCGTTGCCCGGATGAGGAGGGAGCTGTGCTGACCCTGGGCCTGCGCCTGTCGAAAGTCATGTCCATCGATTCTGCAGAGTCATCACCCAACGATCAATGTAAAACGACAAACTTGCATAATGACATAGACAGCGAAAAAAAAAGGAGCACAAGGAAAGGCACCCACGTCGCAAGAGGTCCATCTCCTGTGGAATAAGTGCCCTCGACTTCGCTGTGGCAGTGGAAGGACGGCTGGGAGCTGCGGTTTGTGGTCTCGCAGGCAGCTCATCCGCAACCAAATGATTGAGTGCGGAGGTAATCGTCACCGCCGCTGCAGCCGTGCCAGGCCGATGAAGCTCCCTCTGACCGCCACAACGACACAAAACACAACCGTCAGACTTGGTGGCAATACCAAATCTAGAAAAAAACATAATGCGGTTGCGCAGGTGCCCCTTTAACTCCCATGGCCGCACCGCTTCTCGACTGCGCCGATAATCCTTCCTGTCGCCCGTCTCTATCCCATCACCACCACCGCCACCGGCTCCACTGGGCCCCGCTCCATCCGCAGACTAACGGTGCCACAGGCACAACAAGTGTCGACCCCATTCAACCCGCCCCATCCCACCCACCGCCCATTGCTATGTGCATGCTAGACAGGCATGCATACGCGGCTACGCACCTTTCGCCTTTCCCGCCAAAGGTATAGCTCCTCAAACTCGTCCATTTCTTTCCTTCTCAGTGTTGCCTGTCATTAGTAAGACGGCACATCAGGATTGCATTAACACAAAGCGCGCCCAGTTTCCACACCCACTCCGCCCTGTCTTCTTCCAGATGCATATCCGTGGTACGGCAATATGCTTTACAGGGATGGCGTGTGTTTGTGTGTGTGTGTTGGTGGTGGGGGGGGGGGGGGGGGAGGGGGGGGGGTTGAGAGTGTGTGCGCGCGTGCATATGTGTGTGTGTGTGTGTGTGTGTGTATGGGCATGTGAAGTAGGGGCTTACCATTTGCTGCTCGTGCCTGCTCTGCCACGAGTGCAGTCTCGAAAGGGCGTTATCCATATCACGTATCGTGTTACTGGCCGACTGCAGTCCCAGTGGTCCTTTCGACATGTCATGCCTGATCCCCAGCGGTGTGATCGTGCCAGGCCTACAAGAACCACCATAGAGACAGACATAAGTGATGGAATGAACCGTTTGCACGACGACGTTGGTGTAACCTATGCATACACCAGGGGCACTGGCAATATGGAGAGCAGGGCACCCTACCTCGGCCTACGCGGTGGGCTGGGCTCATCAGGAGAAATAGCCCCGTTCTGCCAGCCTTTGCTCCCCCCTGAATAATGACTCTGAATGCTATTGACATCGACTCTTGGGCGCTCAGCCATAGCTCACTCCCCCACACACCCCCCTCCTTTCCCACCCTGTGCTCTATCCTTCCCTCACTACAGAGCACTTGATCGCAGGCGCGCCCTGTGCACATGCCAACCAGAAGCACTGCCAGTCAGTGTCACAGGCATTGATCCAACACATATTCGAAAAAAGAGGAAAGGGAACAGTCGTGCTGGAAAAAGGGGGAAATTGAGGAAAAGCGGGGAAATATGGCGGTGCGACGGAAAAGAGTGGCACGCACGGCGTAACAGAGCACGATACCTTACAGAATGCACCCTTGACGCTTGGAGAGTTCTGATAGAAACGGTGTGGCTGTTCAGCCGGAAGCGGAACAGCGTATCAGCTGACTCTTTATCGCTTCCATGTGACGTCTCGGCTGTTGGTCGCCCGTCACGCGGCGTCTCGACGCGACTGTCGCTGCTCCTTTTCCCCCTCAGCCGCTACAGCTGCTCCCAGCCCTGAGCGCCAGTCCCGATTCAAGCCCTTCCTAAATATTCGTCTTGCTGACGGGAGACCTGGGACGGCAGATCCGACGGGGCCGCGAGTCGGCCTCAGGTCACTGTCTCACGAGGCATTAGGTCGAGACAGCGGTGCTTTATTGATGGACGAGTGTACTCGGCTGCGCGACTTGATTATCAGACGGGCGATTATAATCCTGGACGAACGAGTCTGACGGAAAAGCGCGCGATAACGCGCGCGAAGGGTTTAGTAAACCAGAGCAAAATCCTAATGGATTACAAGAAGAACCACATGAGCACGGTCAGGGAAACAAATGGGAGGGGAAATAAAAGGGCAAGAGTGAGAAGAGGATCACGGAATCCAAAGCACGGGAAAAGGAAGCACTGCATTGTGCACAAACCTAGCAGATTAAACTAAGGAAACTCCTAGGCAACGCCGAGAATGCAACACGCGTGGATGAGGCGACAGCGGCGCCTCACGCGCCGCTCGAGGAAGCACGGGGACGCTCGCGGCCCATGCCGCGGGTGAAGAGCGCCGTGGTATGAGAAGGCATCCCAGCCGCCGAGGAAGAAGCGCGCCAATGACTTGGAGTAGACACGGCAGCAAGTGGTGCCCAAATGAATATGCTTTGCAAATGCATGATAGTAATATTGTGGCACCGCTCAAGAGTGCTCTACTTGAGCGGATTGATGAATGCCAAGCCATCGGCAACGGCACGTATTTTATCAGCATTGTTGTAAGTGACATTTACACGGTAGTTGTGGGACAAGAGACATCCAAATTGTTGCCGGTTCCAATATAGTAGGTAGTCGTTAGAAGCCTTCCATCGCATATGTCATTACATGTAGACGAATAAATCAATAGAGTAGAATGGTGACAATTATAGATGGAAGTGCCTTATAATTTAACATTCATGCCCGCCCTTCACTTGTCATATCAGTTTGCATGCAAGCCCATCCAACAGTCGCATATGCACATACAAAAATAGTCAAACACACAATTGCATGCATGAAGCAATAGAAGCATGCGTGTGTTTTATATGCGGTATATATGCAGCCGAATTCAAGAGCCTTCAAGATAGCATGTGGCGTATATACAATCTATCCAGCGCTGCGCATGCATGACAACATTACATTACGCCGAATATCAATCGCTCGCGTCGGCTAAACATTTTCTTAAGTGATGCGCGCAAACTCACCGGAATTGAACAACTTACACTCGCCGAGACCTTTCGAACGACGTGCGACGTGTCCGAAAAAACTGGTAGATGAAGAAATTATTTTTCTATTGATCCAACCAAGTTGGGAAATCAGGGGGTATGGGCTTGACTGGGCCGACTACCAGGGACATGATTGGGGAAAAACATTCTAGCGCGGAAGCATGAGCGCGAGCTATATTCATCATTGTATGCAAGTTTGCCCCCCCCCCCCCCCCCCCCCCCCCCGCTTGCGCTCGAGGCGAAGGGGATACCCGACAAGGTGGAGCTCGCCCGGAGGAGCAAAGCGCGATCTCATAGCGGGGCATACGGAGTGTGACGGCGGGATTGAAGGGCGACTACGTGAGGAGGTTTTTTTCGCCAGCCTTCCCCATGCTATCTCATGCAAGACCGAAGTCACGCGGGAGCTAGATTAAGCTAGTCCATCGCGCCTCTCGAACGCCGACCGGCCTAGCTAGTTTCGGCGGGAGCGGGCTGTGCATCGCGAAGGTCAAGTGACAACTTCCATTTTGCATTTTGGTCAAGCGATTTTTTTGAGTATCTAAATTTCTTGGTTACAGACTTCTTTGATGTTTATTGCTTTGGGGGGGGGGGGGGGGGGGGGGGGCACTTACTGTGGCTACATTCAGTTTCTTAACCCCGGGGAATGTCGGCACACACTATTGAATATAGGCGTGTCAACAAGTGAACATGGTGGCAGAGTGCCCGGTCCAATGGTTGCTCCTAGCTCGTAAGTGTCCTTGATGGCAGAGTATTTGATGGTAGTTAAAAATACTCGGTCATGTTCGCCGGTATTGTAGTTGTAAATTGATTTTTTCTTTCTACCTCCGCTCCCTTCCGTCACTTCTTGGGTGGTGTGCAGCGGGAGTTCATGCGACGTCGGTTTCCGGTTGTTCTCTGTGGTAGTTTTGGTCCCTATCGGAATCGGGAACGGATAGTTACACGAAGATCGTGCCGGCCCCACAAAGGGGCCGGGTGTGGTGACTAGAGAAGTGAGAAGGAGAGAGATGGCGGCCGGCGAAGGCACTGGCAAGGCCGGCCGACCGCCACTAATAGGGAATAGAGTACCGCTAATAGCATAAAACTAAGTATTGGGATGGCAAATATCTACCTTGTACATAAGCACTTTAGGCAACGGGATGCTAGTGCTAACACCCCCCTCAAGGTAACCGAGGTCTTGACATCGTCCTAGCTTGCGTCGAGGAAGGTGCCATCTTGGTCGAAGGTGTAGTGCTTGTAGTGTGTGTCTCAAGCCAGGTAGGTGTAGCGACATGCGCTCACATGATCGTGCCGCTACCGGCGCGTTGCCGATTTGAAACGGTTCCAAAATACTGCGTAATGTACTAGTCTAACATGTAGCGGGAAAAACAATCCACGGGCGAATTAGCCGACGCATGGGAGACCGGCGAGGAAGAAGCAAAGCGAACAAGGCTGTTAGGAGCGTGTAGGCACGCAAAAACATAGACATGCGCTGTTTGTATTGACTCCCCCCTTTCGCCGTGGGGAAGGTTTAAAAGGTTAGCTCCTCGCTAAGTTAGGTTAGCGTTGCGGTGTTGCCTCGGGAAAAAGTAACAATACTAATTAAAGTCCGCACGGGTCGAATCTTCGCGGGTCGGTTTTAAACAACAACATCCGGTCGAGAGCATCGGTAGGGCGAAGGCTAGGTGAGACTGAAAATTGGGTGGGGCGAGCGTGGCGCCGGGCGCTTTACACACGCTCTTCTCCTTTATACGTGGGAAATGGTAGGACAGTCGCGGACAACCAGGTCGAAGGCGAAGCGTGGTATCGGTTGGACGATGAATTACTAGCGTGGCGCCGAGCGCTTTACACGCACTATACTTCTTTTTACGTGGGAGTAGGTAGGACTAGCGTGGCGCCGAGCGCTTTACACATGCTCTTCTCTAGTGTAGCATGGTGGAGGGCCGATAACCTATCGGAATTGGGAACGGATAGTTACACGTAGGTCGTGCCGGCCACACAAGGGGGCCGGGTGTGGTGACTAGAGAAGTGAGATGGAGAGGGATGGCGGCCGGCGAAGGCACCGGCACGGCCGGCCGACCGCCACTAATAGGGAATAGAGTACCGCTAATAGCATAACACTAAGTACTAGGGTGACAAGTAGCTATCATGTACATAAGCACTAGGCAACGGGATGTTAGTGCTTATATGTTGCCCTTGTGTCGTTGCGTGCTTTATTACTGCTCCGCGGCTTTATCATTCTCGTTTTGCCCCCTCCTCTTTGTGATGTTCGGTTTCGACGGATTTCTTTGTAATTGCTTAAATTGTGCAAGTTTTTGCAGTGTTTACTTGTATCGGTATCATTGAGATGGACGGTAGTTTGGAATGCGCTCACTCCCATGTACACATGCTTAGCGGGGAATGATGGATGGGGTGGTAGGAAATGACTGGACGGCGCGTATGTACCCCCGTACATACTTATGTAGGGAATCTCATCCACGACGAGACCACAAGACCCCGCCCATTTTGACATACGGCATTCATACTGCAGTCGTCGCTAGTTAGGCTGATAAAGTAAGGCCGCGAAGGGGGTAGCTTTAAGCTCCCGATGACAATAACCGTGTCAATGTGTGTGGATATAATCTAGTTATCTCATCGACATAAGCCGGCGAGTACAGCAAACGGAGATCACGTGCATCACCGCACGTATCCAAGACTTTGCAATAATGATATCGGGTGCTTGAGGAAACATTCTCACAGAGACCAACATCATTTTTGCCTTGCGTCACAACCACGGGGACTAGCATTATTAATGATTAATGGATTGTTTTAGGCTTGCCACATGCGGCACTCCTACGCATGCCGCGCTTTGATAGAAATGCATGGGCGATGGTATTAATCATGCAGCGGTGCGTGCCGGGCTTGTTACGGGGGGGGCGAGGCTAGACGGGGTGGTATGATAGCTGCGATCCGCGCCAAACGTAGTTCTCGCGGAAAAGCTATGTACGGGATGGTTTTCAATAATAATGTGTGTGTAGAGTAGTACCAAGGTCGCCCGCTGGATCCATCAGAAATTGCAATTCCCCACCGGGTATTACGGGTTCGTCTCACTCATGATACGGAAGCGCGTGGGAACAACATCTCATGGGCATACGGGGGAGAGGAGGGTTTGAGCGGATTTGGAGCGAAGGCAAGGATAGTCGTGTATGATATCGCGGTGAGCTCGGGTGGCAATGCGCTCGTTACTTGCTTATGAGGTCCATTGACGTCAAGTTTGCCATTGGGGGTGGAGCCCGACGACGCCGGCAGCGAAGAAGGCAGCCGCAGTCGGACGAGCGGCTCGGTATATACCGCGGTTGGGTATGCGCCTCAGCATGTGGGGCGGGGGCGATTCTCCGGTTTGGCCGCCGCTGGATAAACCATGTGAAGAGGGTTTTGGAGAAAGGCGTCCGCCTACCCGACACTTTTACCGGATGGTGTTTGCGCTTTGGCATTTACTTGCTCTCATGAAGGATTTTATTTGCCGCTATATTTTTGTTCCCTTCGGCCGTTTCCTTGGGGATATGTGTCGAGAGAGTAATTTATGCAACATATTTTTGTGGTTCTTCATGGTACTTCAGGCTCTTATCGTGAGGAAGCTTTGCATGAAGTCATCGTAGATGCGGTTGCTTGCCTTCTTGCCCCGCGGCGGAATTAGTCATGTGGTCTTTTTCCCCTTTTCCTCTTTCTCGATTAGTGGGTTTCCACTACCATTCTTGTAGTTAAAATACAAGTAGACCTATTTTCGTCCACTTACTTCTTTCTTATTCATACGCTTGATATAATCACAAGCACTTCATCACACCGACACACACACACACACACACACACACACACACACACACACACACACACACACACACACACACACACACACACACACACACACACACAAAAGTACCCGAAGCCTTTGTTATAATGTCAATTCGTCAGTGGCATTTTACCAACAACGATCTAAATATGTACCTCAATATGTCGTCATCCCTCATTTGCGAAAGGCGGGTAATTGCCTCATTGTCTCCCAGCATTTTTGTGCAATATTGTGTATATATACATTGAAAGCATATTGAGTGCATATTGAGAGCATCAATTATCGATGATATCTTTCGTCCATCATCAGCATTGATGGAGCAAGCTATAGCAAAAATGAGGTGGCGAGAAGTCGCTAAAGTACTGCAAATGTCGCAGCAACAATAGCAATGACTAATAGCTCGCATAAACTGCGACGGTGCGACCTCGATGGACGGACGATGTGGGACAGCCTTCTGATGCTGTAGCATGCCTTCCTGTTCCTTGGGCTTAGGTTTTTCCCTCTTTTCTTCTTTTTGCTTGGTGGCTTATTATGCTGCTTTTTCTTGTAAGAATTTAATCAATGTGTGGGACAGCCCGTCCCACGGTACGTCATTGGAAGTAAACAAACGAATTTCTAACAGCAATAAACGGCCAGACTGCTATTCTCTACGTGCGGCGGTTGAAAACTCTATATATATTGAGTAGATAGATGCTCGCATTTCCTGTCCGGAGATAAGTACTATAAGAGTCGAGATTTTACATATTAATTCCTGTATAGTACTTAATCGTCAGTTCCTCAAAAATCGTTTTGGAGATAAACTGTGTAATATACTGTTTCGGAGGTGTGCGGGGCGTCTTGCCGTTGATCTTTACGTACAAATGTACTAGTACAAGTACATATCGGCCTGGGTGGTTTGCCGCTGACGGGGCTCACCGTCTCAACGCTGTACTTTGTCGTCGGCCATCTCTAGGCACAGCACCGTTCACCAACGATATGCGGCTGCACGCCTGCTCCCTCCACCAGTTTGTGGAGGCGACAAAGCCTGCGTCCCTCGTGACATCCTGCGGGTTGTCGTTCCTGACGGTACTGCACACATAACTCGCCGCTAATCACAGCTGCCGCCGCGACTCGCTCAGCAGTCACCGCTAAGCGGGGGACTACATACGTTCTTTTGTCTACCTACTTCGCTTCACCACCTCGTTAGCGTGAACTCGCGTTGCGTATTCCATCTGGTGTGCCTCTGCCGTTCACTTCTCGCTACCGGTCGGTGACGTGCTTTCAGGTCTACACGTTTACTTCCAACGAACGCACTCGCCGCTGTTGTCGACCTCTCGTGCACCCTGCAACACCTCATCCCTTCTTCACTGAGCCGCGTCGACACATACCTGCGGCCTACCAGCCGCTTCGCGTTTTTCCACGCGCCTACCAAATCTGTCGCGGTAGGGAAGGGGCCGAAGGCGTGTGTTCGGTACAGTAAAACGGGGCGTCTTGTGCTTTTTCACGACAGCTGCCGAGGAGAACCGTTCGATTGTCGCCGTGGCCTGAAACTAGGAGACAGCTTCATACTGGCAATACGAGCATGCGTTCTTGAGTGACGTGGCCCTTTTGCTTATCTACTCCGTCATCTGATTCAGGAGGTAAGTCGTGCCGGCAATGGCTCCTGCGATGCAACCCCCGCTTGCTTTATTGACGGGATTTACTTTTAGTGCGACGAGCTTGTTACGACGCCCCGCTCATTGGTTCATACTCGTCAGGCAATGTGCCAGAGTCCGAATATTCCACGAAAAGAGGGATTTGAAAGCTGTCGGGAGCGAGAAAATAGCTTGGCAGTGCGACAACGCAGTTGCAACCAGGTCTCTTTCCTTTGTAACTTTCTGCTTGCAATACGGGGGGTGCCGAGGAAAGGGCGGTGGGGCTGGCGAACCGCCTGCTTCAATAAGAGGTTGCGCCGACTTGAGTCGCGAGGAATGCAGTTTCACAACTCGGGTCTGAGATACGGAACAGTACCGGGCCTACAAATGACTACTATCGGGTCGAGAGTTTTATTATTTTGGGGTTTTTATCATTAGCCTTCGTTGAACGAAATTCTACGCTTATCATCGAGACAGGTAGACGGATTTGAGACTAGTTGCGAGGGGGGAGCAGGTTCGGAAAGCTGACGATAGCTTGTTGTGTACTTGTGTGGGTACAGATTGGAATAAAGGGCAGTCGAGACGATGCCGCCCTCGTCTAACAGTCTCCAGCATCAGCACTCAATGCCGCAAAGCCAAAAGACCTCAAATACCGCTGGGGCGTCGTCCTATTACTGCACTATGGAGCACGCGCAGTCTTCTCCTATGCTGGGCGCAGCGACACCGTCGAAGTCACCGATGGCGCACCGAGTGGAGTATGTCGCCTCCCCCGTCTCACACCCCGTTCCCGGATCGCCCATGAGTCACCAGAACAGCCCAAAGCCGGCGACAAGGACAGTTGACTCACCGGCAAAGCCACCGAGTAACTCTCGAATGATTGCGGTCGCACCTTTCTGCCCACCGCAGATGCGCCGACTGGAGTCATGGTGAGTGCCGGCAAATTACTATAAACCTTAATCATAAACCCTAAATCTAGATGTTATCTTATTCGGCTACTCGCTATCGACTCGACTCGCGGTACACCGGAATTCTCGCTCGGGCTTTTCAACCCCCTTCATTTCTGCAGGTCGTTGAAGGACTATGCGCTGGTGAAAGAGATTGGCGCTGGGGCGGCGTCCGTCGTGTACCACGCATTTTGCCGCAAGTCGGCGATGCCGGTGGCACTAAAGATTTACAAAAAGCGGAAACTGGGCGTGCTCAACTTGCGACAGGTGGAGCGTGAAATTCAGATCCACATCCAGATCCAGCACTCCCACATCATTGACCTGGTTTGCACCTTCGGCCTGTGCTGTTGCTATCCCTGCCCTGTCTGGAGTAGTTCCGGGTCATCTTGTTTTCAAATAATTGCCTCCTCGAGTGCTGAACGACGGTCGTTATCGGAATCAAATTACAGTATGGTGCATTTGAGGACGACAGTCGGATTTATCTCGTGATGCAATACGCCGCGGGTGGCGACCTTTTCGACGAGCTGCGTCGCCTTGGGGGTCGGATGTGCGAGAAGGACACCGTGTGTACGGTTCTGGTACCTTTTCTGAAAGCAATGTCGCACCTTCACGAGCGGGGCGTGATTCACCGGGACATCAAGCCGGAGAACACGCTGTTCGACCAGAACCGAACGCTGAAGATTGCAGGTTAGTATCTCGCCACTGCTAATCAATAAATACAATAATTTCTAAATTCGTGGATGATATTGACCATTATCGCTACTTTTGCAGATATATTTGTTTTATCACTTAATTCTGCCCGCGTTTGCTTCAATATAGATTTCGGACTTTCTATCAACTCGGTTGAGGAGCGGCCTGTAACACGACTCGGCACGCTGGACTACATGGCACCCGAGGTACTGATATGCCCAGACAAGAAACGACCAGAGGACAATAAAGACAACCCGTCGCTCGCATACGGCGGCGAAGTTGACGCCTGGGGCGTCGGCGTCCTCACTTACGAGCTCCTTGTCGGGCGACCCCCTTTCGCAATGGTAAGCCGCTCTCCATAACGTGGTCAAAATATCCCGGGACTTTTTACTATCGAACCCCGGAGAACTCTATGTATCGATAATATTAGCGCAACACTCGCGCAGAGCATCTGACACATGCTGAAACGACTGCAACTATTGTAGGCTGTAAGGGACAGCACGATGGATGCCATCATGACCAAGGACCCCAGGTTTCCAAACTGGATGTCGGAAGGTGCAAAGGACTTTGTCCGAAGGGCGCTGGACAAGACGCCCGCGATGCGACCCACGGTGCATAGAATGCTCCGTCACCCCTGGATCCTCTCCTACTGTGGCCCTCCACGCGCTATGGTGCAAGTTTGCTGGGGGAATAGCGTGGACGCGGCGTCGGGTATGATCCCGGGACACCAAGTATCTGCGCAACGGGTGGTCGCGGCGGCCGCGGCGCGCTCTAGCGCGCAGGAGATGGAAGACGCGCGACGAATGAAGGTGGACGCGCAGCAAAAGAAGCCGGGCCATCCTGGGCAAGGGCAAGGACAGGGTCAGCCGATGCATCTGCCTGTTACGGTTCTCGTTGGGGAGCAGAGGCCAGGGCACAACAAACGCATGGACTCGCTCCACTGCAGTTTCAGCTCGATGAATATGGTAAGTAAGCACTATATACTATTTGTGAAAAAAAAACAAAAGAAACAATGAGCCATCATTTTATCAGTGTCGGCTTCGACACAGCTATCTCTGTCGACTCTAACGACACGATATCTTGTTTTCTCCTGCAGAGCGATTCACAATCGAAGCTTTCTTTTCGTCGCGGCGATAAGGTGTCGCAAGACGCAACGGGAATGCGCGGAGTGAACAATTCGGCTGCGAGTCCGACGAACCTGAAGCCGCTGCCGGGAAATGGCCGTCAACAGGCGGGGGGTGCCGTCCTCGACGGAATGGGAGCGAATGAAAGAAGGGGGGGTAATCACCAGGTGGCACAGCAGGAGAAGGGCGGCGCATCGATTACGAAGACGCTAAAAAAACAATTCAAAGGCGGCCCATATAAGAATTTTCTCAACAGCTTTCGCGAGTTGAGTAAAAAGGGCCGCGCCGCCGCAGCATCCTCGCCGCGCACCGCGATGCAGCAGACGCCGCTGCTGACGGGCGAAGGGGGACAGCAGCATAATCGTCAGTCGCTAAGAGCAGGCGCCGTTGGAGCCTCCTCTTTCACGCACAAGGTACGGCCCATCCTTTTGTCCGCGTGGCTCCGCTGTCGATAAAGGAAAAAATAACAATTGTCTTTGCTTACTTACAAAACAAAAATATGGGACTGACTGCAATTCAATTTGCCATCTTTTCAAAAACTAACAATGCACAGCTTCCTATCGCGAAACTGTCTGAAATTCTTATGGTTTCCCTTTCTCCTCCTTACCAGCCACTTTCACAGTGACCCGTCCTCTGATAAATCCTAAAGCGTTACCCAAATGTAATCACGACACAGCGAAATATTTGTAATCGATCCGTTTTCCATCACAGAACGAACTAACCTCGTGCTGCCCCCTTTTTCTACACACCTGACAACCTCCCTTCTTCCCCTTGTTGCCCACTGCAGAATACCGCAGTACACTCTTCCCTCAACATGACCAACCCTCGACGCAAAGAGGCGATGACGGCCGCGGCGGAGGCAGCGCAGGTCGAGCGCGCCACTGCTCGTCTGATGGCGGGACGCACCGACGCGGTCGTGCACATCCGAAACTCATTCACCGCGGCGCCACCCAACCAAACGTTTGGCACCCAGCAGCAGCATCAGGTGCAGCATCAGCAACATAATCATGCGAAAGGGAAGGGGAACCTTATGTCGCCGGGAAGCATCGCTGCGTACCATCCGACCACAGCGGCGGGAGACGACAGTCTGCAACTCGTGGAAAACTCCACCACATCCTAAAGGGGGGGCACCTCTACGACTTGGCACCACGTCAACAGCAAACCTTTGGAACCCTCTGCCCCCCCTCCACGAACTTCCCTACCTGGCTGAAACACGCCAGGCTTTGAAGAAAGGAAAGGAGGGGGGGGAGAGCGAGAGTTGAGGCGACGAACTCATGCGTCGCTGGAGTTTTTTCTTTAGTTGGAGGCGCTTGGTTGTGGGTTACTTTCGTGGTGGGGGCGAGTAAAGGTGGAATAAATGTTTGGAGAGTTGTGAAGGAGGAGATGGAGAGAAGGAATAGGGACAACCAGGCGCAAATAATGACCCCCATAGTGTTAGACCCCCTTTTGTTGCTTGATGAGGAAGTGATTGGTACTCCCTTGGCTGAAAACTGTAATAAGACACACAAATGCCATTCCCTAATGCGCTGTGAGGAGCGTCGAGGGTGCGATACACTCTGCGGTGGGTGGTGGTGAACATGTTGTTAAAGGGAGGTTGGTGCTAGGGGTGTCTATTTACGAAGGGGTGTTTAGGGCGCGGGAGGGAGGGGAGGCAGCGGTAGTGGGTCGCCATTGCCCTGCGCACAAAAAAGTAAGACCACAGGCCATCAGCGCTCTTCTCATTCAATAATGAAAAACGCAAAATAAAACCATGAATGGGAAACCATGAAAAAGGGGATGAGGAAGGAAGAAGGGGCAAACAAAATGATGGCTTCACAACACACTTGACCTTGACGAGCCTATGCTTAAACCCGTTAATCCTAAAGAGGCTTCTTAAACATACCTTTAGTTGTATACATTAAAAAAATGTGTCTGAGTGGTTGAGGTTAAATGAGTTTGCGAGTGGAGGGGTGAGAGAAAATTATCATGCAGGTGTGTTGAGGGGCTGTGTATGTGTGTGTGTGTGTGTGTGTGTGTGTGTGGCGGTGGAATAAGTGAGTGAACGCGGGCTTGTGCGTGAGAGGAAATGAGTGATTTATGTGCGCGATTAAACGTGTGTATATGTTTGTGTGAAAGAGAGCGCGCGTGCGCGCGCGCGCGCGTGTGTGTGTGTGTGTGTGTGTGTGTGTGTGTGTGTGTGTGTGTGTGTGTGTGTGTGTGTGTGTGTGTGTGTGCTTGTGTGTGTATTGAAATGTGTGCTATTATATTTGCGTTCAAGAGCGCCTGAATACTTGCAACCCTGTGTGAAGTGTGTGTATGTGCCTGTGTGTATAAGATGTGAGAACTTTTGAAGAAAAACAGAGGAAAAGAGAGTGTGATAGAGGAAGACTGTGTAACTGTGTGTGTGTGTGTGTGTGTGTGTGTGTGTGTGTGTGTGTGTGTGAGTGAGTGTCTCTCAGCCCATCTCGACAGCCTACGTTGTTGTGATTTTGCCAGGGGGACGCCATGGTGACGGATACATGCAAAATAAACACAGAAAGCAGCGAAGCGTAAGACTTACCAAAGACATAAATCATGACTCAGTCGTGGAACGACGGATCGATTATGCTTTAGGCTTTCGGGAGCGTAGGGGAGGAGGGGAGGGGGGGGGGGGGGGGGGGGGGGGGGGGGGGGGGGGGGGGGGGATTGGGTACCTGCACCATCGCCCCTGCCGCCTGTGAGATGAATCCCTCAATCCGCGCCGACTGTTGCCTCAACGCCTGAACGGCCGCCCGCCGCTCCTCTAGCTGCTGCTCCAACCGATACTGCAGCGCCGCGCGGGCCTTGTGACAGCGGAAGTGTCGAAGACGATGAAATTGAGCGGAAACGTGGAGAGACACTTGGAGAGACGATGTGAAAAATGAGGGAGACAAGGTGGGTGAGAGAGTGGCTGAGGGAAAGAGAGGGAGAGATAGAGAGAGGGTGGTTAAAAGGTAGCGAGAGAAAGGGAGAAATGGATGAAAATAAACGAAGAGATATGGATGGAGAAAAGCCGAGATTAAAAGAAGAAAAAAAGGTGTTTGACAGAGCGAGTGAGAGAAGAGAGTGTGAGTGTGACAGGGAGGTGGTTGATGTCACCTGATGAGGGCGTAGGTGGTTGAGGAGGTGGTGCATGTTCCAGAACAGCAGGCCCAGGCTCATCATGTGCGTGTCATACTGCATCCGGCTGGCGGGCGTCAGCCCCGGCGACTCCGTCACCGTGTGCAGCAGCTCCGCAAACGTGAACAACACCTCCTTGTTCAAGCGACTCAGCTCCGCGCGAAAGTCTGCATCACTCACGCCAAACCACGCCGCGCCACTGCCTCAGCCCAACCCCCTTTACTTCCACTCCCCCTTAACGCTTCACCCCATTTACCTTTACCTGCGCCAAAGACAACGCCATTGACTTGAACACATGCGGCTATGAGTGGACGCGCTCACCGATGCTGCCATCTGCCCCCTCATTGTATAGCTTCTTGATGTGGGGTGGCAGCCCCGCCACTCCGTCCTCCGTCTGCGCACACGCAGCATCTCAGCACACACCCCCTCTCAGTCACCGTCAGGGAAAATACAATGGATGCACCTCGTCAATGATGTGGAAACTGTGACGGATAATCTGCGTCGTTGATGCATTTGCAAAAGGAGAAGGCACAGTACAGGGGAGAAGAGACAGGTGCAGAGACTGGTAGCCGACGTGCTGAAGAGAAGGGTGGGGTGCAGGCGCTGGTGCTGAGGGTTGCGTGATGAAGTGAGGTAGTTGGGTGTGGGGGAGTGGGAAGGCGGTAGGGTGAGGTGAGGTGAGATGAAGTGAAGTGAGGAGCCGCGCCGAGGAGAGACTGCCGTACCGTGTGCAGCTCGCCGTACTGTTCATACTCGCCTACCGGGGGCGTGGGGGGTGGGGGAGGCAACGGCGCGTCGGGTGCGGCAGCTGCTGCTGCTGCTGCCGATGACGTCGTCGTCGAGGGCGGCGGTGGCGGTGCTGCCGTTGTGGTGGCGTATAGTTTATAGAATGACGGCGGTGGCGGGAACTGCTCAACTTGATCTGCTGAAGCCGCCTGCGCGTCGTCTCCCGCGGGGGCGGCCATGCTACCTACACCCACCACCGCCCTTCCCTGCTTCTGATAGATGTGCCGAGACGCGTCCTGGATAGGTCAGACTGGGTACCGTGGAGGGACGGTGGAGGAGGCGCTGTCTCGCTTAGGGCGCTAATTATATTTGTTGGCCGGTTTCGCCGATTGGACAGTTGCAGTACATGTACGGCGCACAGCAGCGACGGATTGCCTCCGTACTACCCAGAGCTACGGTACCTTACCGGCGATTCCACATAATTCATCAGGGCATGCCCTCCGTGAAAAGTTGTTATGTGCGGCGAGTTGCTGCATTATGGGCTCCTTACGCCCGTCTCTCGCTCCGTCGGAGTGCTTCAGGGGAGAGCCGCGTCGGGTGATGATGGCTGCAGCTTGGGTTGACGAAATGTAGAGGTACATGTTCCTTTATATTAGAAAGGAATTGGAGATATATCATCATAATGAATAACAATGATGATAATAATAATAATGATTTTATTTATTTATATATTATAATTGCATAATTTCCGAGTCGTTTACTTAGGAATGCGCGGTTCCAGAGGTCCAAGAAAATCAGTATAACACTCAACTACTCAACATAATAAGAAAACCCTAAAACCCTAAAACCCTACTACTCAACATAATTAACTCGAGGACGAAAACACTTCAAAGCCATTACGCTACCACATAGCACGCTAGGGATGGCATCATACAGACGGCGGGACATTTGCGAGGATGGACTAATAACGATAACACTGTTTCCGGATGAGGGACCGAAGACGAACCGAATAAACGAAGTCTTGAACTTAATATTAATCGGTTGGAAAGTTATTGTTCGCAACGCCAAGTACTCGTTTGTTTGACGAAATCCACGACCCGAGGACTCGAGGAGCCCCCTTTCTTCTTTCTTGCTGCTCCTTTGAAAACTCGAGGAGCAACGCTTATTATTTCTAATCTTCAAGCCGATGTATTCGGTGCGAGTGCTTGTTGTAAGTAATATCTACCGGCAGTTTAGTTACATAGAGCTAATGTATGCTCTGCTAAAAGGCCATGTGTACATTACATTGATTTGAGTGAGTGTTTTCCCCACCCCACCCCGGCACCATCAACAACTCCCTCTTGGTGCTCACATCCAAAGACTCACACTTCAGTATGCTACAACTCACCCACCGCACCTCCACATGGGTCGACTCACTGCACAAAACACCTCCCGTCGACCTCCACCGATGTACACTCGCCCTCCTCATTGCATTGAACTCCTCCATCACTAACGCTCTACTACCCCACTCCCGGTTCATGAAACATCTCCCTCCACCCATGCATCCGATCTTGTTCGTGCGGAACACACATTGTCCTCCACGCCATCTCCACAATCACATCACCTAACGCTCACCTAACGCTCAGTACACACCCCCACCCTTTAGCCCTACCAACACAGTTCACACCCTCCACTGCCTTCTTTGGCACATCGTATTTAGATATCACCCCCTACTCTACGGTCGCACCGCCTTAACCACTACACTCGACAACCGCATACATCCCTCCCCCACCCCCCCCCCCCCCCCCCCCCCCTCAACCCCCAGCCAACCAAATCGACACCCCCGTCACTACGTCCCCACCACCGCCCTCTCGTAGCCACCCAAACCGCACACATTACTTCTTCACCCCCGACCGCCACAACCACACCCCCGAGGATACCCCCCTCGACGCCCACCCTCATCCTACACATACCCCACGGAGACAACCTCTCAATTGCTTCTTCATGCCATCACCTTCACCACCCTGAACACATGCAAAATCCATGCATATATTCTTGACGAAGAAGCCATCACAAATTCCACGAACCACACGTCATTATCCTCATTGAAACCAACCACACACACCACAACAACCGACTCCGCCTAGCCCCCCCATCATCACCTCAAAAGCACTCGACAAACGTCATAAATACAACATCTCCCCATGGCAGGTGTTCTCGTCGCAATTCACAAGCAATGTATCCTAGATGGTCCTAGATGGCATATGCAAGAAGACCCTTATTAGACAGTAATCAAAATGTGACAGGTCATGGTTGCAAGTAATTTTTATTTACATTTTCATTTGAGCGAGAAGACCAAGCACATCGGTATGAAGTATCACTTCGGAAAGGATCTTGTGCAGCTAGGAACGGTGAAACTACGATACCTACCCACAAGAGACATGGTCGCCGACATGATGACCAAGACCCTTCATGGGCCCGTTCTCGTGAAGCACCGGAGCGCTACCCTTCATGGGAACAAACATGGGATGACCAAGACCCTTCATGGGAACAAACATACCCACGCAACGATACATTCCTTAAGTGGTGTATGGTACTCTTGCCGGCCGGACGAGAGACATCCTTTACCTATTTTGAAAAAAATGTTGTAAGTGATATCTATCGGTAGTATAGATACATAGAGCTAATGTATGCTCTTCTAGAAGTCCTTATGTACATGACATTGATTTAAGTGCGTGTAGCATTAGTGAATATATAGATAGCTTCTATGTCTTAAGACTCGCTCAATCCCTGCGTCTCATCACCAGCCGCCACACAAGGCTCGTCGTTAGCGTGACTGTAACAAGTTCCACCTTCATTCCCGCATCGTGCCAACCACATTCTACATTGCTATGTATATGTTGTCCTATCCACATTTGACGGCATACTCCCGGCGGCTAAGTGAATAAGCAATACTAGTGACATAATGAATTCGCGAATCATTTCGCGCGTGCTCGCGGGTCGTAAAGGACGTAGCGTGAGCATCTTTAGAGGCCAACGCAAGTCTCCACCGATTCATTTGTGAATATGCAAACGATGCTTCATTATTTTATTTAAATGTCGGTTGTCTCCATATTCTACCTATTGGTTATCTCCCACGTGCGAGCAATCCCCCAAATGATCGCGGTGATGATTGGAGTAGATTATGTTGGGGGCAACACCGCCAATGAAGTAGGTTATGCATGACCAAGTGTGGCAAAAGTTTGAATCACATGTTGATAGGAAATATGTCAATGGACAAAACGGAGGGTAAGCACTATGATATGGTGTGATGAGCTTCAAAATGCGCAGCATGTTAGCACTAGCATCCCGTTGCCTAGTGCTTATGTACAAGGTAACTATCTATCACCTTAGCACTTAGTGTTATGCTACTAGCGGTGCTCTATTTCCCTTTTAGTGGCGGTCTGCCGGCCATGCCGGTGCCTTCGCTGATCGCTATCTCTCCTCTCACTTCTCTAGTCACCATAGCTGGCACCCCACGTGTAACCATATACTTCCGAATTCCAACACAACCCATGAGGTAATCTTCATCAGCACATTAAACTTGATTGCTTTGAAACACTCGCACTCATCTTGACATCCATTGCATCGTGACACGGTCGTTTCTGATAGATGCATTGTCGGGTAGTATCTAGGAAAGAGTGCAAATTTTATTTGCATTTCGTAATTCAGTTTATTCCTATTTATCATCGGACCCAAAGATTACAATACTTACAAATCGGCATTACACAACAATTTTCCGTATGTATTTTACGTATATACAAGTAACACTGTGATCACAATGTGCAGGATGTGAATAGCTGAATATGAGGTGAGCATCTCATCACGTGATGCCTTGCGTCTGCGGATGCAATTCATGTGCGAAAGGAACGGGTCATCAGGTGAATGCGATGCTGCTGTTGCGAAAAAAATGCGTTTTTTTCGGTGGAATGATTTAGTAGTCAGTGGAATATAGTCACTACTCTAGGTTTTACTCGAGCAGCCTCAGTACGCTGCCTTTGCCTCCTCGAAGGCGGCCGCTTGATGGATATTGAGCTTATTGAGGTCGGCAGCTGAAGGTAGGTGCACACTCTTTGGGACGGCCAAGTGGGTCATGTTGAAGCACTCTGGGTGGCCCTGTATGCGGACACACATACACAGCGCGTTGCTAGGTGTCAGAAATTTGTCAGATTGGTAACGAAAGAGATCGTAGAATACATCGACATATTAAAAGCGTCGTACAATCTTTGGGGGTCGCTTTCCCTACGGAACAGAGGCGTATAGAAATACCCCACATATAGATCGTTTAAATGCTATCATGGGGTGTACTTCGTCACACAAAGTACCAATTAAGCCAGTCAAATGATATATTGTAACTAGGTTTTTTTTCCTCCTTTCAACTCTTTGCTTGGTGGACTCCACTGCTGTTTCTTGTAACTAGCCGGATATTAAAATACACAACAGTACAATAAAATGTCCAGTACAACATATAGCTTTATACAGCGTCAATGTAAACTATCACAGCATTTCATCTTTTGCGGATGGTGGCAAAGTTCCGGCAAAGTTCCGGCAAAGAACCGGCCTTACGCTGTGTACAGGTAAGAGACAAGTAGGGAGAGAAACCCCAACTACCTGGCACTTACCCTATACCTACACTAACTTACCCTATACAATCACAGCACATTCCCATAAAACAGCACCCTCGACTGACAATGGCCGTATAAACGAAAAAGGATCAATGCGCTTTGACGTAAAATCAAACACAAGTAAAATCTGCACAAGTAAAATCATTAACCACGCATTCTCGCTTTTCTAATACTCATGGCGAGCCTCTGTTGTTACATTTTCCGTGTGAGGTGCTATTATCGAAATTACGATAATAAATCGACAAATAGTAAAGAGCGAAATATTGAATGTAAAACAGAAACCGAAGCGCTTTTTTCAGAGGCATCAACTGTAGCACTGATAATTCATATCAGAAGGTGTGTTAAAGCATATATGTTCTTGATTGTAACATCATTCAGGAAAAATCAAAGAGTTCTCCCAAGGAGGCTTACAAATATCAGGACAAGCAGAGTAAGCAACGAAAATCAATCTTAAGCAGGATCGATGCCTAACAGCAAGCCGTATCTTCCCTTCATTCATATATCTTCCACTAAACAAATGCTCCGACTCGCCCAGCAACCTAGGAAGAGGTGGAGAGAGAGAGGGCGGTGGGTCGTACGAAGTGGCTCTCGCCGTAGTCGGCGTCGCTCCAGCAAAACATAGGCTGCTGCTCGCGTGTGGGCCCCGCGATCGCGTGCGCCGCCACCTGCCCCACCTCGGCCAGCCGCCACGACGACACCTATACGCGCGCACGCCCGGCGCGGAGGTTGCGATATGTCAGCACCATCTATCCATACTGCAGCTCAGAACTACCGACGATCCGACGGGATCGCAGAACTGCCCTCGTTGCTGTTAATAATAACATCGCGCGTTCCCGGTTTTACTATTTTCCAAACCACGAGTTCGCATTTGTCGCACCGAGTCCAATCGAGCCGATGATATCGGAGAGACACACAGACAGACGCAGAGGCAGGTTTTAGCAAATGAATGTTACGTAAAGTATATGGCGTATGATTGCTAAAACATTCTCCAGACCACGATAACGCCGGGAACATTGCGCAGCCAAACGAACGAACGAACGCACGAACGACTTTTAACTGCCGAGTTATAAAGCAGACAGCAAACCATAATTCCGTCACGGTTGTAAATTAGCTTCATTCGCATCTCTCGACCGTTCATTCGCGATGTGTTCTGCGGCATGGTCGACACGCCGGGGCAGGCGGGGGGCGGGTACCTTGCTGTCAGTGGCGCCGAAGGCGAGCGGTTTGCCGTTCACAGGTGGCTTCAAGTCGCCGCGGGCAGCGATGGCTCTCACCGGGTTGCCGTTGGAAATGGGGTCGACGGAGTAGTCGTTCCAGCGCATCAGCCACTGCATCCCCAGCAGACCGTCCACCTCTGGCAACAGCTCTCGAAACAGTCGCGCCCGGGTGGCGTCGGTGTAGCTGTACTCGAGCCCTTTCACCTTGGTCGCGTTCTGGTAATCGGCCAGAACGAGGCAAAAGTAGGAAATATAAATTGTAAGTAATCTGCCGGTTTATAAATCATGTGTACAGGAAATATAAATCACAAGCAATCTGCCGCGGTGTACTGTGGACGAGTACTTCAGCATACTAGACACACTAATCGGGTATAATCCGCCAATAAGATCCGAATAATCAACATTTATCAGTAATAACATTCATCGAAGGGAAAGTTCCAATCATGTATTTAAATACCTGGACATTAATGCCTGCAGGACTGTCATTGGCAGAAAAATATTGGATTGCATGTACCCAACATCGAAACAGCCGATGAAACTGGACGCCATTCATGACATACAGCTTTAACCTTTCCGGCTCGTAAATTTCGTTGGGAAAAATCAGTAGGAAAATAGGCTCACTGTGCAACTGTGCCAATAATGCGCGTTTGGGAATCTACGAAAGCCGCTGGTAATGCTGATATCCTTAAGGCAATTATTTTGACCGTAAGCGTCCTCCCAAGTCTGTATTGTAACATCAACGTAAAAGAAGGCATAATAATATATCAAGCATTAAATCTGCAGCATCGGTGATGGGGTGAGTTGGGGAGTTTGTACGGTGTAGCCCATGTAGTCGCGCATTTCGGGGAAAAAGGCGACGTTGAAAGAGGACCAGTAGCCCTCGCGAACGAGGTGGGGCGTCATGTCGTGCGCCACGATCAGGCCGGGTCCCTCCTCCAGAACCCAAAGCAGCCCCTCCGCACCTCGAAGGTCCGCTCCCGGCACAAACCTGCCCCGCCACAAAGCGCCTCACTCAGCGCGTTGCGGCCAATACATATTCATCATAGTACGCAGTAAAAGAGCCGCTTCAGCGTCATACTCACATTTCCTATGATACTCCCAAGAATGATACGTATTTGCTATCTATCCAATAATTTGCTCTTCGTCTGTTAGTACATTGTGGTGATTCGTACTACTTCTCAAATTTATTAATTGGCCCTAATAATCAAGGTAAATAATAAATAAATCAAGGTCGAATCAAGACCTCTTGAATACACCGCATGTATTGTGTATTTGCTAGTTAAGTATACCGGGATAAAGTACATTGGCATTTGTTGCGTTCGTTTTTGTTTTATAAATTTCGCTCCAATACAGTTTGATGGAAGAGGGGCACCGACCTCGCGCGATCCACCACCATCCACTGGTCGGCATACGTTCCGGAGTGCTCCCGCGAGAAGATGGCCGCCCATTCCGCTCCGTCTGCAGAGCGGCGCGTACCGACGACGCCGAGGCACACTCGTCAGCGGCCAACACATATCTAAAAATATATCCTACACCAAAGAATTTGATTTTGTGCAAATAAATGACAAAAAAACATTTTGCGCGCACAACAAATTTCCCAATCAATGACAAACACATATAACTACCTACATCGACTAATTGATTGCAATATAAAATCTGGTTCGCAATAGCGTTAAGGGGAGCAACTTTTATATATTTTTTAATTGATAAGGATACAGCCGAACAATGGCAATGTTTAGCTCGGTTTACTTACAACAGTGAGAGGGGCGATGCGGTACAAAGGGGGGAGGGAGGGAGGGGGGGGCGACCTGCGGCGAGGCGGTTGGCCGCGACAGCGCGGATGAAGCATGGGACGGATTGAGGTTTGAGGGCGGAGTAGCGGTCGGCGTTGATGGTGCTGATGGACGTCTCCTGCACAAAAAGGTGCCCCCGACCTGCCAACACAAACAATCAATTACGTGGTCCGACGACAAATATCATTTTAGGAATTCAGAAAACATATTTATCATTGAGTGTGCCATTTCCCAAAACTTTCAGCATTATTTTCGGAAGGGCTGAAAATGAAATTTACTCCGAAAAAAATCCAAAGCAATTAAAAAAAAGTTTAGAATATTCTAAACATTTGATGGACATAAAATATGTTACGACGCTTCGTTTGAAGTTGCCTGCTTGAGTTGTTTGGAAACTGAGGGCCACTCTGACCGGAAGCAGGACAGTCTAATTGTACGGTAAAGCATGACATAGTTGGGAAGATTGACAATGCTGAATATATGAAAAGATAAAAACATAAAAGCAAAAAAATCGCATCAACACGAACGACAGTTTGTTGGATGTGAAATTGTTGGACTTGTAGCGTCCCACGTCATCCTAAATTCACACTGCTTGCGAAGTTAAGAAATGCACAACCTCAGTAACCGTGAAGAGGAGCTTTTTTGGTAAAAACACAATAATAGTCAAAGATGTCACGGCAGCCACGCAATAGAAAAAAATCCCAAAACATCGGACATAATCCGTAATTTACTAATTTTCCAACTTATTTCAATGCATTTTTTCAGTGGATAATTTTTCGGCACAGCATTGAAAAAAACTTTAAAAACACGCGATATGCCTGGAGAGGAGCGAGGACACTCCGCGGCGCACCCTCGATGGAGTAAAAGTCGTCGATGGAGGCGAGGAAGCCGGGCGAGGAGGAGAAGGAGGCGGTGTGCGGCGTCCACTCGCCGTCGGCCGTCAAAACGGAAAGGCTGACGTGTTTGAAGATGCGCGGCCAGGCGTTGGTGAAGGTGTCCCACGTCGCATGGCCCACGAAGAGGTCGTCGAAGGTGCCCGCCTCAAACAACGCGGCGCAGCAACATTTAGAGACATTTACCCTAATTTTCTAAATATTTAACACTTTCTGACAAAACTCTCGGCAGCAAAAAATAAAATAATTTAAAATTGTGTTGCTAAATGTTTTGTTGATGCACAAATGGCTCCAAAACTGTTTCTTTACGCACGCACAATTTAACTATGTGTGCGAGGAAACCAATGCACGTTTTTATACATAAAACAGTTCGATAGAAAATGGGGAAAATTTGCCAACCACAGAGATTATTCGTTTTGTGCGTTTCCCGCTCAGACGGAAACGTGTAACGTACATCCACGAGCAAGAGGAGCACCTTTTTCCCGGGGAGCAGCTTCACAGCCGCGGAGCAGTGCGCGGGGCGGTCGACCCCCTCTCCCTCGTCCTCGACCTCATCTTCCCCATCTTTGCTCCCTTCCTCGGCGTCCTTTTCCTCGTCGGCGAAGCGAATGCGGTGCAGGCCGGCCAGTCGACTGGAGGCCTCGAGCCTGTTCCCCCCCCCAAAAAACAGGGACAGTTGCTCGGCTGTGTGCGTATCACTCATCCCAGCAGCCCGTGCTTGCACTCGACTGCCTTCGTTGCTCTCTGTCGACTTCATTTTTCGTTATTATTATATTGTTTTATCCTTTTGTGTGTTGCTATTTTGTAAACAAACCGGTGAAATATCACTGTACCAGTACATGTACGCTCAAAAGAAGAATACAATAAAACAATATATCATCTGTTGCTGCTTGTACTATCACTGCGTACGGGTAGTAACGTATTGTGGTAGTAAAAACCTCTAGGAAACCCTAACCCTAAGAAACTGATAACTTTTCCAGTCTCATGCATCTTGTAAGCAATGCGGTCGATATTTCTGAACATAATCCAATCGAGTCGGAGAGAGAGAGAGAGAAATTTAAATAATTAGGCCAAAATGCACAAATCCAGTAATTAGGTTAAAATGCATAATTCCAATAATTCAAGGCGAAATTCAAAAACATTTTAGGCATGATTTAAAAAAAACCGAAAAATATTTCGAAAATGTGAAGATACACAATAACTCGTTAATAATGAATTGTTGACAAATACATTGAATGTGGTCGCTCTTCATCTTTTTTGAAACGTGTCCAATTTCAATCAGAAATTAAACCCATTTCGATAAAAAAGTGCATAATTCCGAATTGTTTGCCCAAAAAATGCGAACAATCAGAAACAATCAAACCGTATTATTCGAACAGCGCAAATGGCACTCAACAACCCAATCATTCTTCAATCAGGTCATTCCTTTCAAGTGCGTTCGGAAATGGACGAAATAATTTCAG
Source organism: Tetraselmis chui (assembly GCA_026401115.1). Taxonomy (NCBI): domain Eukaryota; kingdom Viridiplantae; phylum Chlorophyta; class Chlorodendrophyceae; order Chlorodendrales; family Chlorodendraceae; genus Tetraselmis; species Tetraselmis chui. Next base: position 128,103 of record JAPMLY010000383.1, on the reverse strand, counting down.
TCGTTTTACCCTTCGTCTTCGGAAATTGAGAAAACATGGCAAAAAATTGTCCTGAATCAATTATAAGAATTACCGGGGAAAAACAACTCAAGCAAACCACAGTCCACCAACACACACTCGCGCAAACACAAAAACATCAAACAATCACAGAAAAGTCAACCCACAAAATCGTCACTTTTTACAAAAAATGGGGAATTTCTTGTCAAACCCTCAACTTTATTCCCTAAAACTAAAAAATAAACCCTGAATAAACGACATGAAGGGGGGGAGGGTGGGGGGGCGCACTTGAGGGCGGGCATGATGTCGAAGAGGTCGCCGTTGAGGTTGATGAGGAGGAGGTCGGCGGCGGTGAGGGGCGGCAGGTGGGCGCAGAAGCGGGCGTACCCCTCCACCATCCCATCCAGCTGCGCCAACACTCCGCCGACGGTGCGCCAATAAGACGCCTCGCCGCCCTCAAACCCCATGCTCTTGTCCTCAGGCTCGTGGCCCATCCTCGCCCGCTGCCTCGTCCACTCCATCATCTCCTGCGCATTGCAAAAGTCAACAAACACGCAATTTAGTTAATCATAATAACGACATTCCACAAATGTTTTATTTTAATTTTTAATTTTTTCATGAACAAAGAGGCGTCACCCTCGTCCCCTCCTCGCCTACGACTCACAGAGCGCTTGCAACATACGTCTCACGGCCCTTAATCTGTCCGCTATTGACGTGATAGCTAAAGCTAGTTCACATAACGTTTGATGAACATGGCTCACTTTTGAAACCAACGATAATTGTGAATATAGCGTTCTTCAAATGTGAATAGTTAAATAGCTCCGTCTTGTCAGTTTGGAAAGCTGAACGGACAGGCCACATGTGGGGTAGCACTGCATACACCCGCCAAGATGCAAGGTATAACAGAGAAGCAATACACCTTTGGGAGGGGGGGGGGGGGGGGCTTCAATTATCATGAACCCCATTTGAAATAGGTGAATTAATAAATCAAAATAAATTCAAAACCAATGAGAATTTGACAATCAAAGCGACCTCAATCCGAAACAACACAGGACAGCCACCACCCTCCATCCCTAAGGACAGTGCAGACCGGCCTGACAGAAGTCAGGCTAGCTAGTAGGATGCTGATGCTAAGCTTCATTTCATCTAAGTTTGATTTAGATTTGATTTTTCTCCGGCGCTCACCTCGACCCACTCGACGAGCTCCGCGTCGGGCGCCTTCCCCGCCCCAAACATGCTGTCCATAAAGTTTCGCCCGAACTGGTGCATTCGAGGGCAGCTGAAGTGGGCCTCCAGGAAGCCGAGGCCGTACATGCTGCTCAGCGCGCCCGCGGCGTCCGTCGCCCTCGCCGCCGTTATGTCGAGCAGCGCCCAACCGGTCGAGTTCAAGGGCGCCTCGTCGTAATAGCCGTGGGCCGCGGCCACCGGCAACCAGTCCCGCTCCACGTCACTCGAGGTCACCCCCGTGACGGTCCAACCACCGGTGTCGGGATCACGAGACGCGTAGGCGCGAGTAGCCGTCGGGCTGACAGAGAGCGGCGCGGCTGCGAACGAACGAAAATAAACACATAAAAAATAAATAAATATATGAATCGTAAGAAATAGTATTTCGAGTTGTCAGCAGTACTTTATGACAGTATAAAACGCAGAAACGGCCTCCGCTGGTTCCACCGGTAGCTTGTCTGGTGGGTACCGGCACGGTGCTGGCCGCTGCTCGTGTGTGACTAGTATGTGAGCGGTGTGCGCAGGGGGGTGCACCGTGATGGGGGCCCTCGTTGAGCTGGAGGGGTGGCTTGCGGCGTTGAGGGTCGCCGTCGTGACTCAGCATCGCGCGAGCGGCGTCGATTCGAGGAAACGGAATAATGGCGACGGACACGAGGAGCACCAACAGGTGGGGCGGCACCACCGAAGGCCTCATGTTAAACGGTAGATCCTGGGGGAGGGGAGAGCGGGGGCGAGAGGGGACGGAGGGTGAGTGAGGAGCTGAAGGGCTCGGAAGCTGAGCTGCACGGATCTGTCTGCGATGAGGGCAATTGTGACCGCGCCGTCCCCCTGTCAGCAGTGCCACGTCAGCGCTCAGGATTCTTCGCGCGCTGTACGACATGTTTCGCCCGCAGTACACGTGCTTCAATGGTATGGTAAAGAATAATCAATCAATCGCATGTAGTTCCGGTATAAATTCGGATATTATTTGTATATAGTTCGTATTTTTACCAAGTCAATACCGTTTTGAATTCAAAAATCTACTTGCACGGGCAATGATCACTGCCCGACAATCTAACTTGTTGCGCCTCCCACGGCAACGGACACACCTTGTAAGGCAGCTCCCCCCTCTTGCGCACGTCTACGTCCCGTCAGCGTCGACGCCCGACGAGCCGCTCCGCGGGCCGAGAGTGCCTTCGCGATGGGTATTCAGGTGAGTCGAGGACAATTTCACTGTCCGGACAAATAGTCCGCGCAGAGTCCACGAGTCGCGCGGGCTCGCTCGTCCGAAACGAACCCTCAGACGAGCGCCTGCCTGACGAAGTGGGAGACTGTGATGATGCGACAGCACGGAGACTGTTTTTGGGGGATCCCTGTCGTATTTCGGAATACTTTATCCGTCGTACTGTTTTTATGTTATCTGTCCGGTCGTCCTCACCGTGTGTCCTGTTGCGTCCGTTGCCTCAGGGCCTGAGCAAGCTGTTGGCGGACAACGCGCCGGACTGCGTGAAAGCCACCAAGTTTGAGTCCTACTTTGGCCGGAAGATCGCCATCGACGCCAGCATGCACATCTATCAGTTCATGGTGCCTTTCACCTTTCCCAGCCAAACACCAACCCCCCTCGCACCCCCACTCTCTCCCCTCCACCGCACTCTCACCTGTGAGGTCCTGACTCACACATACACACACTCTCACAGCCCCACTCTCTCCCCTCCACCATACTCTCTCCTGTGAGGTCCTGACTCTCACATCTACCCCCCGCACACCTCCACTCTCTCCCCTCCACCACACTTTCACTGTCTCTCGCCTGTGAGGTCCTGACTCACACACATACACACACTCTCACAGCCCCACTCTCTCCCCTCCACCAGAATTGCACTGTCCATACAGACGCACACACACACACACACACACGCACACTCGCCTCACACATACTTACAGACACACAAACTAACACACGTACACACACACTTAAATACTCTCTCTCTCTCTCTCTCTCTCTCTCTCTCTCTCTCTCTCAATCGCACAGGCATACGCACTCACATACACGCTCTTCATCCACTAAAAATAACACACACACTTGACGCATATCATACACACACAGACGCAGACACATGCACACAGAAACTATCTCTATCTCATTCACACACATACACACACACTCTCGTTATTTCTCTTTCACACAATTTTGTTCCCTCACACACGCCACATCTCCCGAATCCCCTCCTGCTCTTGACTCATTGAAACATTTCATGGCCTGCGCTGTGTAGATTGCGGTGGGCCGTGTGGGAGACCAAACGCTATCCAACGAAGCAGGCGATGTCACCAGGTGAGTGCTCTCACATGCCATTCACTGCCCCATGCACACAAGCACGCACACACACACACACACACACACACACACACACACACTCACACACACACAACACATATATTTTCCAAGACACAGAGCCCCTCTCCCTATTTTTCCTATCTGCACCTCACTCTCATACTCACTCAACCCCCCCCCCCCCCCCCCCCCCCCCCCCCCCACACACACACACACAAACTCTCTCCTCTCTCACATACATGTATACACGTGCACACAGACAACATGCTCAAGCACACACACAAGCACACACGTCGTACACAAGCAAATGCTGCTCATTGGCTGTCATCCCACCTTCGCGTATTATCTTACTTTGACGGCGACCAACGTTGGCTCTGAGTATCCGCCTGATTTTGTTTCATCGTGGTTTTTCCCTCCCCGGCCCGTCCCAGTCACCTCCAAGGACTACTATACCGCACCTGCCGCATGCTGGAGAACAACATTGTGCCCGTTTACGTATTTGATGGGAAACCTCCTCAGCTCAAGTTTGATGAACTCGCCAAGCGGTGCCTCCCCTCCTCCACCCAGTCCTTCATCTCCCCCTCCCCTCCCCCACATCTCCCGCCTCACGTCTTGTCCTTTCTCACGTCTTCTCCTTTCTCGCACTCACCCCAACCAATCTTCCTCTCTTCCACCGCCTCCTCTCCCTCGCTCACACCGCATTCCGTCTTGGTTGGTTGTATTCATGTTATACATGCATGTTTTGTTCGCCGTAGGTTGGAAAAGCGAACGGATGCTACGGCTGAGCTGCAGAAGGCGAAAGAGGTGTGTGTGTGTGTGTGTGTGTGTGTGTGTGTGTGTGTGTGTGTGTGTGTATGTGTTGTTGTTTGTGTGTGTGTGTGTGTGTGTGTGTGTGTGTGTGTGTGCGTGTGTGTGCGTTTGTGTGTGAGAGTGTGTTTCCAGGAGTGACGTTCTCTGTGGCATTCTGACAGTGTTATTTGGGAGGGAGGGGGTAGGGAGAGAAAGGGGTGGGGTGGTTCTGAGTGCTTGCAATTGTGATGTTGTTGCATGACAGGCGGGGGATCAGGAGGCCATTGAGAAGTTCAGCAAGCGCACGACAAAGGTGAGCGCTCGGGGATGACAATGTGGCACCGCGTCGCGCGACAGCCGACGAAGCAGCCTTGCATCGTTCTTGCACGCGTCCATGTGTCCCTATGTGGGTTAACTCTGTGATTGGCGGGTGCTTTTAACGTTTTGTCGTCTGTATGGTATGGAGGGGATACTGCCTATCTGTGTACGAATATGTGTTCGGGAAAGTGAGAGAGAGAGAGAGAGAGAGAGAGAGAGAGAGAGAGAATGCGCGCGCGCGCGCGTATGTGTGTGTGCGTGTGTATGTGCGTGTGCGTGTATTTCAGAGTGTTTCTATGTGTTTCTGTGTGCGCACGATAGCAAATCTGAAAGTGTTTTTTGTATTGAGTGTGGTTGTTGCGGTGGGGGATTATTTGTGTGTTTCTGCTTTCGTGTGTTTGACTCTATCTTCGTATGTGTGTTTGTGTGTACACGAGAGTGCGTTTATCTGTATACTTGTTTTTATTTTGCATTTATGTATGCAAACGCGACTTTGCGTTTGGTATTTTTCCTGAAAGAGTCCATCAATCATTTCGAGTGTGAGCTTGCAGGTGTATTTTCGGCGCACACACGCATTTATTAATTTACTTGGCGTACCTGTCGCAGGTGACGCGGGAGCACACGGAAGAGTGCAAGCGGCTGCTGCAGCTCATGGGCGTCCCCATTGTGCAGGTCAGTAACCCGTACACAACACCCTGAAACAGGAAGCTGCTTGATATAACCTAAAAGAAACTCTAATTCTAAATGGGAGATTATTGCTCAAGCAGACGACAAACTCTTACTCAAATAGAACTCTTTTAATTGTTTAGAGTCCCAAAAACCCAAAACATTTTGTCAACACATTTTTCCTGTGATAGAATAATTAAATGTACAAACCCTAGATATGAATTTGCTGACGTCAGCCCTCGTTTCCCCCTCATCTGCGCAGGCTCCCTCCGAGGCCGAGGCGCAGTGCTCCCAAATGTGCAAGGACGGACTGGTGAGCGCGGTGGACTGCATGATTTGGCTGCTTAGAAAATAATCGAATTATTGATAGACCCTAGAATTTTCAGACCCTTGAGATGAAACCCTAAGTTTGTGTGCCCTGATGGGATTGAGTATGGTTTGGTGTGGCGCAGGTGTACGGCATTTCTTCGGAGGACATGGACTCGCTCACCTTTGGCTGCCCTCGCCTCATTCGCCATTTTATGGCGCCCGCCAGTCAAAAGCAAGATTGTATGGAGTACAACTACGACGCGGTGCGACCCCCTTTCATTCCCCCGCGTCCCATTTCCCCTTTTTGTCCGCTGCATTAACTCTCAGGTCAATGACTGTCTGCCCTTCCATGGCAACTCTGTCCAATGCCCTTCGAATAAGCCGTCGCAATTCCTGTGTTTGTTGAACTGAATGAAATATCCCTTTTCCTCATTTTTATTTAATATTTCAGCTTTGTGTTGTCTTTGTTGTGCTGTGGCCTTTGTTTCTTGTCTGTCCGATTTCTGACTCCCTTCCACGTCTTCCAATCTCTCATAAATCGTCGAAATGATTATGATGTTATTTTCTGAAACTCACATTTTGAATTTGCAGATTGTTTGTAACTATTTTTCCCTTGTGATTTGGCTTCATTGTCCATTTCATTTTAATTCTGTTGCATTTCGTCCTCCATTTCGTGCAAATTCGGTGTATTTTCGGTCCTTCTTCATTCCTTGCGGTTTCGTAAATATTCATTCCGAGTGACTTCGTTGTAATTCGTCGTATGTTTTTCTTTATTCGATAAAAGAAATCGTTTCAGTTCGCTTTTGTTTTTGTAATCACTTTGAATTCTCTGATCAATATTTGCTTACAGTATTTTTTTGGTACAAAAGTGTCAACAATAATAAGCAACATACATTGAACGCGCCGTCTGATGCGGCGGTGCGCGCGTGCGCAGTTGCTTAGCGGCCTCGGCCTCACGGCGCAGCAGTTCATCGACATCTGCATCCTCTGCGGCTGCGACTACACCAGCAGCATCAAAGGCATCGGCCCCGTCCGCGCGCTGAAGGACATCACAAAGCACGGCAGCCTCGAAAAGCTGCTCGCCAACCTCGACCTCACAAAGTTCCACCTCCCCGACCCTTTCCCCTACGAAGAGGCTCGCCGACTGTTCCTCGGTGCGTTGGGCCGCCCAAACGACGAACGGGTCGCCAAAGTGCCCTTTGGCTGTGAGTCATGCATTGATGAAAATGACTTTCAACGATTACCATCGACTCTCCAGCTGTTGTCGAAGGCCCTTCTTGCATATGCCATCTGGGAAACTTACAATGATGCATTTTTTTGACGAGGGGTCGCGCACAATTTGTGCATGCGTCATTGTAACAATGAGGGGTTGTTGCGTCGAGGTTGTTGCGGCGAGGTGAGGGGCGATGAGCGAGGATGTGTTTGATGTGGTGTGCAGAGCCCAACGTGTTGAAGAAGGAGGAGATCAACGAGGGGAAGGCGCTGAAGTTGAGCGCGCCGGATGTGGAGGGGGTGGTGGAGTTCCTGGTAAAGGAAAAGAATTTCAATGAGGAACGAATTCGAAAGGTACGAAGTATTAATGTGTGTGAAAGTGTGTGTGGGTGCGTGTGTGTGTATGTGTGTTTGTTTGGTGTGTGTGCTTGTGTGTGATAATGTGTGTGAATGTCCTTATTTGACAGTGTGTGCGTGTATGTGTGTGTGTGTATGTGTGTGAATCTACTTGTTATATGTATGTATCAGTATTTTTTACTTGTGTGCATGTGTGTGTGTGTGTATGTGTGAATGTCCTTGTGTGTGTGTGCGTGTGTATGTTTTGATTGTGTGATTTTGCTTATGCGTGTGAAAGTGTTCGTGTCTGCGTGCGTATCTGAGTGAATATGCTTATGTGTGTGTGTGTATGTGTGTGTGTGTGTGTGTGTGTCTTTATGTTCGTGGGATTGTGCTCATGCACAAAAGTGTTTTTGTATGCGTGTGTGTGTGAGTGAATGTGCTTCTGCATGTGTGTGTGCGTGATGTTAAGACAATATGTGTATTTTGCGCGGCTGGGGGTTCGAGTGGCAGCAACTGTGAAAAGCGCGATGTTGCTTGTCTGACGCAACGTGTCGCGGACCGCACCCGACACAGGCGATGGCCAAAGTGGAGGCCAACTTCGGAAAGGCAAAACAAGGGCGGCTCGAGAGCTTTTTCGGTGCGACGACGACGCATAAGAGCACTGTCGGCGTCAAACGACAGGTCTGCATTTCGATTCGTCAATCATCGTTCATCGATCGTCTTTTTCGAAGCAATTCCTTAGCATGTGGAAGGGACGCTCCGAGCTGAGCTGAAGTGCGTGTGGGTGTCTTTGTATGTGGATTGCCGTGTTTGCAGGAGGCGAAAGGGAAGGGAAAGGGGCCGGCTGCGAAGAGAGGCAAAGCGGGCGGTGTGGGGAAGCGCAAGTGAAGCCGACACACACAAACACACACGCACACACATACACACACACGCACACACACACACACACACACATTGTCATGCATTCTCTCCCACACAAACAAACAAGAAACAAAGTGTGCCGTCTTTGGCACAGGACTTTAATTGAGCGACGCTCAACCGCGTCATTAGTTTGCTCCAATCGACGGCTGTATTATCAGTTTCGAGGTCTTCCAACCATACTATCCCAATGTGGAAGGCGTGAGGGAAGACGGCATGTTGGGTTGCGCTGCGTGGGAGGGCCATCGTGTTTTCAATGAGACATGTTGTATTGCCCTTACTGAAAAAAATCTATATTTCAAGATGCCCCTTATTTCTTCAACCCTCAACATGCCCATTTTATTGACTTATCGATGTATTATTGAGTCGTGCGGTGCGGAGTCACGGGCAAGAAGGTTTCCGAAATTGAAATGAAAATAATTTGCAACATGTACTCCCACGCACACCACCACACACACACACTCTCTCACACACATACGCTCGCACACACGAAAACATACACACACAAGGCCCCCACCACAGACACATGCACTTGTACACACACACACACAGCCCCCCCCCACACACATACCCTCTCTTTCACACACTCCCAGACACACAACCCCCCCCCCGACCATCACACAGACACACACACATGTACTCCCACGCACAAACATCCCCCTACACCACACACACACAGACTCTTTCACACACATACGCTCGCACTCACACACACACACACACACACAGCCCCACCCTCCCACACACCCTCTCATACACACGCACGCACACACATACAAACACACGCACATAAGCTCGTATGACTGTTTGCAACATATATGAAGCCATTCGAGTGGCAGATCAAGAATGACGTAGCTGATGTTGTGGCTTGGAAAATAGTGTTACACAAAAATGCGCGCAAATAAGCGGGGGGGTGCCCCTCAATTTCCAACTGTTCAGGTGCCACTGTTCAAATTCTCCAGCTCCGCCACGATAATGTCCATAAACTGATCGTTTGCAAGCAGACGATGCGCAACACTCCTTACTTGTTCCCGCAACACCTCCCGCGACGACGACGTCGCAACTGGTGGGGCGGTCGTGGCCGGTGGATCATTCAACCGCATGGCCCTGCGTCCCGTAATCACAACCACGTACTCAGAAACAGAGCTCGACCAACCTGACTGGTCATTGCGAAATGCTCTATGGGTTCCATCACACCCCAGTTCACATTACTTCCGGTGCTGCACAGGATAATTCATGTGTTCCATACGCAGTGGTTGATAATTGATGATAGAACAAGAGGGACAAGTGCTGTGGATGAATGTGCACCAAATGCGCAGCCAGATACACTCAGCCCGGAGGGGAACCTGTGAGAGTGGAGGGATGAATATTGGGGGGTGCAGAGGGAATGAGGGGCTGTGGGGGGGGCACTCACCCAGCAAAGAGCCTTTCCAGTGGGTTGCTGTCATCCTGCTGGGGCGCTCCCGCTACAGAATGCTGATGGGAAGGCGCCCGCGCAATGGGAGGCTGCTGCTGCTCCACCCTGCTGCTGTTGCCCGTGAAGAACGAAGGTGGGAGCAACTGCGAGGCGGCACTTGGCGCTGCTGTGGAAGTCGAGACCGTGGCTGGCACCCCGAAAACAAATCACGACTCAGACGTAATAGGATCATGAGTCGTCGCGTAAACAGAAGAGGAGGAATCAAGGAGCAATGCCAAAAAAATAAAACAAAACAAAAATGCATCGACACGTAACAGGAGTGCTTTCGGCGCTTACAGTGATAGGGGGCCTGCGGTTGTTCACGTTGTAACTGAAAGAGGAGTTCGGCAGAGCGGAGAGCACAGCAATTCCGCGGGTCAATTAGACGAGTTGTAAAAGCGGAAAGGTCTTTGACATAAAGCAAACGGAAAGAAAAACATTCAGTGGTCGTAGGCAGAGGACTGCAGCCTCACCGTGCCCTCCTCCAGCTGCTGACGCGCAGTGTTCAGACACGATTCGATGATCTCGCAGTCTGAGGTATGGTAGAACCATATGCCGATAACCTGAGGTACTCAGCCCATACATAGAGTGAGTCGCCCGTCGCGCCCCTTCCACCTCGTTAAACGCTCCGCTCGTTACTGCTCTAAAACAGAAACTAAACGAAGATTATTCAGACGTCACTCCCAAATTCATTCCCGACAGTATTGCTTACCTCGGAGTTTGTGTTTCGGTACATCAGGTAAGGTAAATGGATCTCGAAACGGAATGACGCAGTGACGCCCTCAGTGAAGTTGTCTAAACGAAAAGAAATGACGGTGGGCACAGAGGGCTCAGGTTTTGTAACTTTGGCCTGCGGCGATAACGCTTCACAGGCTTTCCGGGAAGAGCAAGACACTCACTGGGCACTGGTATTCACTGTAATGAGGGAGCAATCACGGTGAAGCCGAATGAAACTGCTGTCGTCTGCTAGGCAGCAAAGGAGTTACGTGGAGATACGATGGGGATAAAGCGGGGCGCACTCGGGCTCTTCTTGTTTAGTACTATAAGTTGAAACAGAGGCTCAGCGCTGCGCCTGACGAAGAAGAGCGAGCCCTCGATGTCTTTGCGACTCTGTAAAGCAACAGGCAGCGCGAGAAGTGAATATTACACTGTATGTTACTGACGAGCCTTTGTAAATTCAAACGACAGGAGAACAGTTGTGATGCGGTGGGTCAAACCCATTTGCTGTCGTTGACGTTCAAGTCGTACAGCGCTACGTGCCCTACGGAAGCCAAGATCTGGAGGGGCGCAACCAGTGTCAGGACAGCTTTGTGAGGCAGGAAGCGCATCATCAGCTCGGGCCATTTATCATAAAGGATTATGTTCGTAACGCCATGCACCGCCTTGCGGCAGGAGACCGCAGGACTACAAAGATACTTGGAGCGAAGTACAAGGTGTAGCAGGAGCCAGGATACCTCTTCAATGGCAGCATCGAAACGCTTCAATACTTTAAGGTTGAACTCCGCTCGTGCGCGATCCGCATCACAGGCGCCAGCCATCGAAGATAAACAAAAAACTGAGGGAGCAAGGTAAACGTGGTTGCTACTGCATTTCAGTTTTAAGCCCCGCACGAACGGCTGCTAGAAGGACCTGTTGTCAGTCGAGGCGACATGCACGTTGCTCCCAATCTGTCGCCAAAATATTACCTGGCGCAGGTTCCGCCGCCCGGTCCCCCCTGAAATAACTACGGGCGCGCGTCGGCGCGCGATTGAAAGATTTCCCGCCTGATATATGTATCATCATGCCATGAGTTGGTCGCGCTGCTTTTTTTGTAAGAATATTTTGAGTTGGTCCCGCGCCGCGCAACCAGACCAGGATGAGGGCGTTCGGTACCCGTATCAGGGATTGAAACACATACAGTAGGAGAAGATCCGATATAATACCGAAATTAGTACTTTACTGAGCGGGCTGAACAAATCATCGATGTATGAAGAAGATTCTGTACTGTAGAAATAATAAAAATTTCTTACAAGAAAAAGCAGTGGAGGCCACCAAGCAAAAAAAAGAAAGAAAGGAAGAAAAAACCTAAGCCCGAGGAACAGGAAGGCATGCCACAGCATCAGCACTGCCTTCCTGAAAAGCGTCGCGGAGATAAGAACCCAGAGTGCCATGAAGAGCAGCAGAAAGACGTTGCATGAATTCTCGTCGCACATCCCCCAAAAAACGCCGAAACGGAAGAGAAGTAGATCGACGAATAATTTGCTGCATACGGACATAACTGTCAGAGCGCAAGGAACGAGAGTCAGCGGCCCCCATGCCAGGGAAGCGACGTACAGCCACCAAAATAGCCAAGCGATCGACCAACTCAGCCGCCATCGGCGCCAACCGGCCCCCATCCTCCATGGCGAAGGGGTAGTAGTCATGGACCGACTGAACCGAAGGCGTGCCAAGCAAAGCGGAAGTGCGGAGGTCCGCATCAAGTTTGCCTTGCTGAGCTCCCAATGCAAGGCTGCCAGGGAGTGGAAGGCGAGCACCTATACGAGGAACGTTGGTGTTCGTGCGAGCACTTGTAACCGTCACATCAACAACAAGATGGCGGTGCGGAGCCATGAAGTCCAACCAAACCACATCCCCAGGACGATCACGTGAAGCTCCCGACCGAATACGGCGGACCTCCAACCGCAAGTCCCGGCCCTTAGTAGCCCCCGCTTCAAGCATGAACTCTTCAAGCACGTGGACAATGCGGTCATGGAGTTGAATGATATACCAAGAGCTGTACTGTAGAAATCGTTAATTACCGACAGGGCATTGAATAATTATGAAATCTTCCTTCCAAGAAAAAGCATCGAATAATGAATTAAATATGCGTTTACAAGAAAAGGCAGTGGAAACTACCAAACCACCAAAGTGCCAGTCTTCATAGTACTCTGGGTTCCTATCTCGGCGATGCTTTGCAGGAGGGCAGTGCTGATGCTGTGGCATGCCTTCTTGTTCCTCGGGCTCATGTTTTTTTCTCTTTTCTTCTTTTTGCTTCGTGGCTTATGCTGCTTTTCTTGTAAGCTTTTGTTTAAAAAACACCAAGCAAAAATATTGAAATTGAAATTGAAATTGTGTTACGACAATATCGGTGGACCGACTGCTGTCTGATGACGGCCATTAATAGTTTGCCATCTAGTACACTTATAAGAACGATAGAACCGGGTTCTCTTCGACGACGTACACCTATCGACACACCTATGGGCAATGCGTGCCGAAGTTGGTCGGAGGTTTAAAGCAACCGTAATGATTGCCACAGTCCCCCCGCCTAAGCACTAACAACGCAAGTAATTTTGTAATCAAGAAAAGCTTATCTGAATATAAATCCACTAGTCAAGAATGTAAAATGAAACGTATGCTCGACCTTCACGATGCACGGCCCGCTCCCACCGAATCGGGGTGCCGAGCGGCCTAGACCGATCGGCGTTCGAAAGGGTCGTCGGGCCAGCCTAATCTAGCTCGCATGCGACTTCGGTCTTGCCGGAGAAAGGAGGGGAAAGGCTAGCGAAAAACCCTCCTCACTCGGTCACTCGTCGATCCCGCCGTCGCATCCCGTAAGCCCCGCCCCAAGGTCGTTGACGCTCATCCCGTCGAGACTTTCCTCCAAGCCGAAGTCCCCCGTCACCTCGAGGGTATATTGGGGGGACTGAGACAGCCTGACATAAAAAGCTATCGCTGTTGCCGCCGCCATGACAGGTTTTCCTGGCCATTTCCCCGGCATTTTATGTGTTGGTATCCGGGTACATGTTTGGAAATCACTTAGCGACCGTACCCTCCAACCACCGTTCGCGCGTCCATCGAGTACCCTTGTTTCGAGTGCGAGACTCCGCGCTTACCCGGGCTCGCACTCACTAATGTTAGGCGTGCCCAGCGATAATGGGTAGCGGTAGCGTTATTGTTAGCACTAGCATCCCGTTGCCTAGTGCTTACGAACAAGGCATTTATATGTCATCCTAGTACTTAGTGTTGTGATATTAGCGGCTCTCTGTTTCCTCGTTAGTGGCGATCGGCCGGCCTTACCGGTGCCGGCCGCCATCTCGTCTCTCCTTTTCACTTCTCTTGCCTCCACACCCGGCCCCCTTGTGGGGGCGGCACCACCTTCTTGTAACAAGTCCGTACCCGGCTTTCCGGCGGCGGCTGATCATGAGGATCACCCCAATGACAAATAGCGTACCAGGGGCAGTTACCTGTATCCATTGAAAAAAACATCAAGCCGGCAGGTATAGGTACCTATGAGTAAAACATAAAACGAATGATGAAAAGATTTTTTTGTAATGTAAAATTTCAAAAAAATATTACAAAGAAAGTATGGTGTAGAATAGAATCCGCGAGTAAAGAAGTGAAAAATAAAAGGAAAGACTTTTTTTTTCCATTTGGCTCGATGCGGCGGAGATGCTTCGGTCCACACAGCTCACTCTTGGTTAGTGACGGCCCTTGCGGAAATCATCTCCGAGGTTCGTGGCGCACTCGGGGTTGGCGTCGAGTTCTCACATATCCCACGATGGTAGTTGCACTCCCCAACGGCAACGACGGCCTCCCCACGGATGTGGGTGTCTTGTACTATCACGGCATCCGAGCTCAAAACTTGCTTTTGATGCCGTGGTTTCCTGTTTGTTCGGCGTTTCTAGCCCCCCGTCTCCCGAAGTCGCTCCGCGCCGTGTTGAGAAGAACAAGTTCGAGAAGTACTCGGAGGGTGTGAGGAGTCGCCCCGACATAAGCTTCATTTCCTGCGCAGTCACGGAATTTGGCACTCTCGGCGGTGACGCCACGGTTATGGACGGAGCTGGTCAAGCAGGCAACCGCCTCTAAAGGGATGCATGTGGGCAAGTTGTTGGCCTCTTGGCGCCGAAAGGTATCTCTCGCCGTCCATGTTGCTCGCACGGAAAATGCCTTGCGCGGTTTGTCCGCCGCCGCAGATGGTGCGGAAGCCGCTTCTTCCTCGGTTGGGATACCTTCTCATGCTACGGCACTCTTTACCCGCGCCATGGGCCACAAGCGTCCCCGTGCTTCCTCGACCGGCGCGTGAGGCGCCTCTTGTCGCCTCCACGTGTTGCATTCTCGGCGTTGCCGAGGAGTTTCCTATGTTTAATCTACTAAGTTTGTGCACAATGTAGTGCTTCCTTTTGCCATGCTTTGGATTCCGTGATCCTCTCGTCAATCTTGCCCTTTTGTTTCCCCTCCCTTTTTCTCTGTCCTTGCTCATGTTGTTCTTCTTGTAATCCATTTCATAATTTCATATTTCATTTCCATTTCATTTTTTAATAATTGCGGTTAGTACAATTTTAATGTGTATTATACCCGTGACGGAACGAGAACCATGAAGAATACAGCGCATGTGAGCAACAGGTGGTGCCGAGGAGGTCATCCACAGCAGGCAGGGCACCAAAGGTAACTTCAGTTAACCGAGCATCTGCTCATATAGTGGTCACGGATCTCCCGTCGACCAGCGCAGCTCGTGGACCGCAGATTTTTGCGCTGCGATGCTCTCCCGAGGGCGGGTACTGCAGTGTTTACGGGGGGGTCCCCCCCATCCCGCCCTTACAGCAGTTATACAGGTACGAGTTTACGACGTACGAGGTTAGGCCATCATCCGGCCCCGCCCCCATTTCCCAGTGCGGCAGTAAATCCAAGGATGGCTGGGACGGCAGCGCGGGATGGGGTGGCACATTAAGCCCTGATCGATGGCTCTGACGATTGTTGCAGGTTTGCTGCGGTCAGAGCGCATCGGCGCCGTGGGCGGCGGTCAGTACGGGTACTAACCAGGCAAAGGGGGAGGACGATGGTTTCGGCGCGTTGCCTCCCTTATTTCGCGACGTGACTGCTGGGCTTCGCCCATGGGACAGCTTGCTGGACGCGGTGGCAAGACCCGAAGCTAGAGCTCCCCGACTTCTAAGGTCGATATGTAGGCAGGCGCCCGGGCAGCGGCTGGCAAGCAGGGGTGCGCACTGGACGGCGGCAACAGCGGCGGCGACGGAGGGTGTCATTACAGGCGGGAACGGACGGTCATGCACGTGGCGGACGATAGCGCCTGTGTCTGTCAGTCATAGGCATT
>JAPMLY010000383.1:35000-107500 GCA_026401115.1 Tetraselmis chui | reverse complement strand
ACAAAAGGGCAAGAGTGACAAGAGGATCACGGAATCCAAAGCACGGCAAAAGGAAAGCACTACATTGTGCACAAACCTAGCAGATTGAACTAAGGAAACTCCTAGGCTGCGCCGAGAATGCAACACGTGGAGGCGACAAGCGGCGCCTCACGCGCCGCTCGAGGAAACACGAGGACGCTTGCGGCCCATGGCGCGGGTGAAGAGCGCCGTGGCAGGAGAAGGCATCCCGGCCGAGGAAGAAGCGGCCTCGACGCCGTCCGCAGCGGCGGACAAACCGCGCAAGACGTTGTCCGCGTGAGCAACATGGACGGCGAGAGAGACCTTTCGACGCCAGGAGGCCAACAACTTGCCCACATGCATCCCTTTAGATGCGGCTGTCTGCTTGGCTAGCTCCGTCAAGAAAGCCGTGGCGTGGCCGCCGAGAGTACCAAATTCCGTGACAGCAAAGGGAATGAAACTGATGTCGGGCCGACTCCTCACCCCTTCGGAGTACTTCTCGAACTTGGTCTTCTCAACACGGCGGAGAGCGACTTCGGGTGACGGGGGGCTAGAAACGCCGAACAAACCGGAAACCACGGCATGACGATGTTAAGAATAAGCAGGTCGTGCTCTATTCTTACGGCAGACGGGCAGGGTACATGTACATAAGTACAGTTAGCGATAAAGGCAGTAATCATCCAAATTTCTTACAAGAAAAAGCAGTATACATATATGGGTTTAGTTAGGGTTTACATGTACAGGCAGTAATCATGAGTCCTTTCAAGACCAACATCACTGAGTTCTCTGTCGTCATGTTAAAACCATAATCGTCATAATTCATGCAAGGTCATGGCACTCTGGGTTCCTATCTCCGCGACGCTTTTCAGGAGGAGGGCAATGCCGACGCGGTGGCATGCCTTCCTGTTCCTCGAGTCGGGCTTAGGTTCTTTCCTCTTTTCTTCTTTTTGCTTGGTGGCCTCCACTGCTTTTTCTTGTAAGAATTTATTATGACAATCGTCATAATCTGAGTTGATGATGAATAATTCAACAAGAAATTTCTTACAAGAGAAAGCAGTGAAGGCCACCAAGCAAGAAAAAGAAAGAACGGAAGAAAAAACCTAAGCCCGAGGAACAGGAAGGCATGCCACAGCACCAGCACTGCCCTCCTGAAAAGCGTCGCGGAGATAAGAACCCAGAGTGCCATGAAGAGCAGCAGAAAGACGTTGCATGAATTCTCGTCGCACATCCCCCAAAAAACGCCGAAACGGAAGAGAAGTAGATCGACGAACAAAATGTTGCATACGGACATAACTGTCAGAGCGCAAGGAACGAGAGTCAGCGGCCCCCATGCCAGGGAAGCGACGTACAACCACCAAAATAGCCAAGCGATCGACCAACTCAGCCGCCATCGGCGCCAACCGGCCCCCATCCTCCATGGCGAAGGGGTAGTAGTCATGGACCGACTGAACCGAAGGCGTGCCAAGCAAAGCGGAAGTGCGGAGGTCCGCATCAAGTTTGCCTTGCTGAGCTCCCAATGCAAGGGTGCCAGGGTGTGGAAGGCGAGCACCTATACGAGGAACGTTGGTGTTCGTGCGAGCACTTGTAACCGTCACATCAACAACAAGATGGCGGTGCGGAGCCATGAAGTCCAACCAAACCACATCCCCAGGACGATCACGTGAAGCTCCCGACCGAATACGGCGGACCTCCAACCGCAAGTCCCGGCCCTTAGTAGCCCCCGCTTCAAGCATGAACTCTTCAAGCACGTGGACAATGCGGTCATGGAGTTGAATGATATACCAAGAGCACGGGCACCGGGGGATATGGTCCATGAGCATAGCGGCTGTTGAGCGCTCACCCGACATAAAGATGCCCGATACCGTCGACGAAGATCCATACCCGCGAGATTCTGAAGGGGCCTCATTGCACCGAGGGCATTTTCGAACATGAGCGGCGCGCTCCGCAGTCAAGCCAAGCACCCGGTGGGCTGCCATCATATAGCAATCGGATGGCACCTTGAAACTGGACTCATGTGAAGCGAAAAAGAGAGTCAAAGCCCCGCGACCCGTACCCGAAGTCACCCTCATATAGTCCGGTGGGGAAGGTCTGCAGAACGCCAAGAGGTCAAGGTAGGCCCGGGCACGAAGAATGCGCGAAATGCTGAATAATGATGATGAATAATTCAAAAAAAACTACACACCATATGTCAAAAGCAGTATACTATGAAAAGAACATGAGTATTTTGTGCTGCGTCGCGAGGCTTGCTGCTGCAGGAAATCGCACCATGTACGTGTAACAAGCCACCAGTATCATACCGTATGTGGGATTCATACATTCAATTCGAATACAGGGTACGATCCTGCTATCGTTTCCAGTGTACTTCATGTACTGTGAAGCTCGTATCATTCCGACGTTGTCGTCGCACAGATGATTGATAATAGAATTTACGTACCGGATCCATTAGGGCTATTTTCAGGGATGACGCGCAGTACATGACAGAGGGGCACGCGCATAATGTACAGACGTACAGACTACCCGGCTCGTTTCGCCACGTACGTTGCGAACTCCATAACTTTCTGGGAGAGCAGACAGAGTGCTACACTTCGACAAGCACCGGGCTGTGGCCTAGCGTCTCACAGAGTTCCACGGACTACCAACAGATATGGCGACCGTCGTTGCGCCCACCGGCGACGTGGCGGTTGATGAACGGACTCCGCGTTCGCGCCTGCCGCCGAAGAAACAGGGGAGCGTGGAATACCTAGCGAGTCTCCTTTCAGGAGGGCTTCGTGGGAGTCGGGTGGGAACGGCCACAGTGACATCAGCGACGAGTCCTAAGGGCGTGAGGGACAGAAAGCCACCCCCCAAGCGCAACAGCAGCGTTGAGCGATTAGGGCAACTATTCCAGAAAAGCTTGAAGTTCGGGCGCAGGCCGACTCCGACGGACTTATCTGTACCTGAGTTCGGGCAGCTGCAGGACGGAATAGACGCCAGGGGTGAAACCCCTTGGAACGAATTCGAAGGTCGCTACAGTATTGTCTCTAACGAGTTGCTTGGACAAGGCTCCTTTTCCGAAGTCAGGCCCGTGGTAGATAATGAGACCGGGCTGACGTGGGCGTGCAAGATTGCGACTGGTCCGGAAGAAACAGGGCACCTGCTCCGAGAAGCCCGCCTTCTGGAGCGTCTAGACCATCCCAATATTATTAAGTGTCGCGAGTACTGCCGAGGACCTGAGGGGTTCTATATGATAACGGAGCTATTGCACGGTAAGGATTTGTTCTCCTCTGTGACCGAGCGCGGCTCATATTGCGAGGAGGACGCGCGCGAGGTGATGACACAACTGTTGGACGCCGTGGCGTACCTGAGCACGAGGGGAATCGCTCACCGCGACTTGAAGCTTCAGAATATTATGCTCGTGACAGAAGGCGACCATGTTACCATTAAGCTAATCGACTTTGGTCTATCGGGGCAGCTAACGAACGAGAAAGTCCATTTTACGACAACCTGTGGAACGCCGCACTTCTCCGCCCCCGAAGTTCTGCGGAAGAATGCTCGCTACGGCACAAGTTGCGACGTCTGGAGCTGCGGCGTTGTGCTGTATGTACTGCTCGCTGGCGAAGTCCCCTTTCAGGCAAAGAACGTCACGGACCTCATAATGGCTATCCGCGAAGGCCCGGTATCGTTTAAGGATAGCCCCGCCATGGAGCTCATTACCCCAGCAGCTCAGGGCATGATCAGGATGCTGATGGAGCGTGACGCTCTTGAGCGGGTGACGGCTAAGGTGGCCATTCAACACGAATGGATTACTGCCGGCCTTTGAACTGCCCGTCCCTACTATCTGGCTGGAAAGTCTACAAGGCACTTCGGCTCCGAAACGAGCCACTTGAAAAATGGGGTACGCCGGCATAAAAAAGCTTTCTCGTATCGCAACGGTGCTGGATGAGGAGCTGGACAACCGGTTACCGCGTCCGGTGCGGAAGGTCAGCAGAGTTATACGCAGTGCTCTTACCTTCGCACTGTAAGACCTATATAAAACATATGTTTATTCTAGCTCGATATGCGTCCTAGTAAACCTATACCTGCGCTGGGATTAAGTTGAGTTTCCGCTGGACATGCAAGAGAGACGGCGGATACTGGTGGGCTGGGTTGGAGTATGGCTCAGCAATAACAGCAAAGGCGAATAGCAACCTACTAATGATGTTTCAAATTCAAATGCAGTCGGACCAGAAGGTGCACACCTGAGGTCCGTGCGACTGTCACCGTCATCTCATACTGCACGTTGCTCGGAAGCAGGCGTACTGCACAGCTGAGCAAGATTGAAATCGGGCATGGGGTGGCAGTGCAGTGGTTAGTTCATAGGGTCATAGGCGGTGGAGTAACTTGGCGGATGACAGCTGTGCATCCGGTGCTATCAGCTATGTCTTTTGATGCATGCGTAGCACCTGACAGCTGGAGCTCTGATGCACATACAAAGATTATACACCCCCCGATGAAGCAACCATGTCAGGTTTGTATCCGGTGCCCTCAGCTGCGCTCATAGAGATGCTGTTACAGCTGGAGCTTTGATGCACATGTAAGTAAAGGTTTCGCCTCAGGCGTTATCATTTCCCAATGAAGGAACAATGGATTGAAGTACAGCTATCCAAACAGAGGAAGAGGAGTGATGGGGGTGGAGTTGCTGCAGCACGCACCTTACTTACAGCTGGAGCTCTTTTGCACATACAAAGATTTTATACCCCCGCATTTTATTGTTTCCCAATGAAGCAACCATGTCAGGTTTGTATCCGGTGCTCTCAGCTATGCTAATAGAGATGCTGTTACAGCTGGAGCTCTGATGCTCATGCAAGTAAAGGTCTCGCCTCAGGCGTTATCATTTCCCAATGGAGGAATAATGGATTGAAGTAAAGCTATTCAAACAGAGGAAGTGGAGTGATGTGGGTGCATGTGCTGTAGCACGCACCTTGCAGCTAGAGCTCTGATGCGCATACAAAGGATGCATCCCCATGTGCCTCTGCTTCCCATCGCCACCAACATTGCATATGAGGGTTAGAAGGGGTATCCAAGAAAGGTAAAGAGTCATGGGGTGGATACAGTGGGGTCCCTTGCACTTGACAGCTGTAGCTCGCTGATGCACATAGAAAGGTTTCAACCCCAGATACTACCGTTTCCCTCAAGGACAGCAACCATGAGGGTTTCAGAGTAGGGCTACTGAAACAGGGTAAGAGGAATGAATGGGGACTGTGGCACCTCGCACAGCCAGTAAGCCAAATAAAGAGCTGAGATTGGCATCGAGGTATGTGTACGTCCCTTGTCAAAACGTAACTCCGGATGAGCATTGTTCAAGACACCGCCCTATTTTCACACGGGACAGCATTCCTATTACACACCTATCTATGAATACTTGATGTGAAGGGGGGTTTGTTTGAAGCCCCACGAGTTGGTGACACCCTACAGGAAAAATGACTTCGACTCTTTCTGAATCCAAACCACGCCGACACTTAGTGGTCATTGAACAAAGCCCACTCTTCACGTCAGGGTTTGGTACATAGGCAATGCTCTCCCTCGCTGAAATAGGGCGGTCTCATGAACAATAATAATCATACGCGTTTACATAAGAGAGGAGGAATATGCACATATTCAGATAACAAATTCAGCAGTGGGCGCAAACAACTTCACAGCGCGCAGTCGTAACGCCTCGCAGCACTTCTTCACTCATCCCGCAGGCACACAGCGGACGGCGCAGGATTCATGTTGATCTTGCGCGTCTTGGAGACCGTCTTGGAGCGGAAGCAGCGGTCTGGGCGCTTGCCCTGATAGGCAGCACATATGTACTGTTCCAAGTTTTCGATGTCGTCCCAGAGCGGGACACCGTTCACAGTGAGCCAAGGGACCCAGCGGTGGGGTGGCTTCAGACGGGCCGTTTTAAGTCCGAGTTCGCGCTCCAGTTTCCTGCCCATCGAGCCTGCCGCGCACTCCCGAATCTCGGCAATATTCAGCGGCGGCAAAGGAACAAGCGAGCACTTCTCCAGCGACTCCTCCATCTCCGCCGGCGACTTGTTCTCAACGCAGTGCACGAAGGGGAACCACTGCTTTTGCCTTGGATAGATGTGCAGCAAGCACGCAAACACCTACAGTATTCACGGGCGAACGAGCCCCACCGCACAACACAACAAATTCGTGAGCCCCCCACTGTCGGACAACCGCCCGATGGTGCTGTACCGTACATAACCCAAGCTGTCGTCATACATCGCCGCGGTTAAAGATGCTGCTTGCGTGATCCACGATATTACCGTCATCAACTCATGGAAGCCGGAGAGCAAATGAGTCGGGGAGAAAGGCTATACGTGTAAAGGAGACAGGTCCTCCGGAAAGGTAAAGTGTATACAGAGAAAGAAAAAAATAACGAGAAACTTTATTCAGCCGGCACGCACTTTATTCAGCCGGCACTCCTCCTCGCCGTGCTGGCACTCCACCTTGCCCGTCCCCTGCCGATGGCAAAACAAAAGCGTATATCAGTCACCCGCAAGAACCTACCAGATCCGCAGTACTAGATTTATAACCGCCGAGGCGATACACCGTAAGCAGATGGAAAGTCCTTTCTTACTGCGCACCGAGTTTAATCTGGCGTTGCCGTAGGGGAAGTAGTTAAGCTGGACGACGTCGGCCAGCTCGCTGTCCATAATTGGCGCCAGAGTGTCGTTGGTGAAGGCCCGGCAGAAGGGGCACAGGGACTCGCTGTAAAAGCCAATCTGGACCTTCGGTATCCCCACAGTATCCCCTGGCATATGCAAGGCAGCAACCTCGATGGGGTTGGAAAAGCCACGGCGCGTGAGGGCGTCTACTTTGCTGGCCGCATGGACGGAGGGAAGTGCCGAGGACAGGAGCGTAGCAGACAAGACGGCGACGAGGCGTCGCGCCGCAAGATGCCTCTCAAACCACATTGTCGTAAATCACAGAACAGTTGAAACGATACCAGCTCCTGGCTCGCTGTCTTGCTGTGAGTAGTCACCTGACCGTGAGTGTCATACCAGATAGAAGCCCGACCTTGCTCGTTTAGTTCTATGCCCCGGTATTCGCTCCGCACCCTCGCAAATCCAGGGATGCGGATTAACGCCGAAGCAGCAGCCGCTACGGGTAATGGTCGCAGGAGTACAAATCGCTGTATGTCTGGAATATTTATTTAAGGTATATTTTATTGTTGTATACGGAGTATCAGTCGCTAAAGCTGAAGTTTAGAAAACGAAATCGACTTTTTATTTCCGATAACCCGTACATTTTAAAAGTCGATTCGCCCTCGTACGGGGTTTAGAAAACAAAGTCAACCCCAAAACGTACCACGGACTTTGATTCGGACTTTGTTTCAAGCCCAAAATGAAAACAAAGTCGGGCGTTTTCGTTTTCGTTTCGAAGTCCGAAACAAAGTCGAAAACGAAGTCGTGCTGTACATTACGACATGTGTGCGCGCGCGACCGGTAGCATGGCCACCCGCACCGCCCGAACACCAGCAGGCGACTACATCCGCAAGCCACGCCTCCACCTGTGGAAGGGGTCCACAGGCCTCGCTTGCTAGAATGGAGCGGGCGAACGTGCCGGAGAATCCTCTGCCGCAAGAGCTTCTGGCACTGCTCAGCTCGATGTCAGCCGAGCAGCGGGCGGCCGCCCTCTTTCCGTCCGGCCCACCCCGCGCCGCCATCCCGTCCACACCTAGCCAGGCCGTGGCTGGCAGGGACTCTGGCCAGAACACATGACCTTGCCTAGTTCTGCGCTGGGGGGCTTATTTCTGATGGCGTTGAGGCCAGCAAAACCGTCCTCCTTCCAACAGTATTGGCGTTGTGCGGTCTCGGCCTTACGCTTCCGGCCACGCGGCTCTGCAATGTTCTCAGCGTGCTGCCTCGCCTTGCGCGACGCAACGGCTGCCGCTGCTAGTGTCATATCCAGGGCAGCTACGACAACGAGAAGTAGAAGTTTGCGTTTGTGGGTGGGGTCGAAGTTGTGAGTTGCAGCGGCGCCATCGCACAGCGCCGCAAATGCGACCAGCGCAATCACGGAGGCAACGTTGAGGCGCATCGTGCACACGCACTCGCACACGGTAGCGGTTTGCGGCTGCGAAGCCGAGGGGGGGGCGTGACGGCTGGGCAGCACGTTTGACTGCTTCCGGGGGGTTCCGCCGAGTTTGAAAAACAGCAACGCCGCTGAGCTGATGCTCGTCATGTTAGAATTCGCGCGCCGGGTGCGCGCGCGGGTGGTGATGCGCTGGATACTCCTACATATATTCGTACGGGTACTGGTACGGTACATGTACGGATACCGGTACTCGTACTAGCTGTGTCCATGAAACTTCGATTTCATTTTCTAAACCTGGGTTTACGTAACAGGCCGACGTCAGCACATCGCTACGCGAACGATAAAGTTCCGTACAAAAAAGCGAAAGTCGACTTCGTTTTCTAAACTTCAGCTTAAACCTAAATCAGTAATCCTGGTGTATCATATCAAGTTTCTTGAAGCATTTTCCTAACTTCCGGAGATGGATTACAAGAAGGGCAACATGAGCACGGACAGGGAAAAAGGGAGGGGAAACAAAAGAGCAATAAAGACAAAATAAGAGTGACAAAAGAATCATGGAATCCAAAGCACGGCAAAAGGAAGCACTACATCATTGTGCACAAACCTAGCACATCAAACTAAGGAAACTCTTAGGCAACGGAGAGCGCAACACGTGGAGGCGACAAGCGGCGCCTCAGTGCCTCACGCGCCGCTCGAGGAAGTACGGGGACGCTTGCGGCCCATGGCCCGGGTGAAGAGCGCCGTGGTAGGAGACGGCATCCCAGCCAAGGAAGAAGCGGCCTCCACACGGACAAGCGGCGGCGGACAAGAATCTAGATGACTTGGATCCTTTTATCCCACTGGTTGAGATGAAGTTTGAAACTAGAGGTGAGAGCGCTATTGATGCGGGTATAAGAAAAAAATACCGTGGTTGAAAATCATACAAGGGGTTTCGCGATTGAGGTTGTAATTACAAGAAGTACGATAAGGACGTGAACATGAATGGGGAGAGGGACTAAGAGGGTAAGAGTGACAAGAGGGTCACGGAAACCAAGACACGGCAAAGGGAAGCACTACATTGTGCGCAAACCTAGCAGATAGAACACAAGAGAACACAAGAAACTCCCACGCAATGCGAAATACGAAACACTTGGAGGCGACAAGTGGCGCCTGACGCGCCGCGCGAGGAAGCACGGGAACGCATGCGGCCCACGGCACGGGTGAAGAGCGCCATGGCACGAGACGGTATCCAAGCAGAGGAAGAAGCGGCCTCCCTACAGTCCGCTACGGCGGACAACCCGCGCAAGACGTTGTCCGCATGAGCGACATGGAAGGCGAGAGAAACCTTTCAGCGCCAAGAGGCCAACAATTTGCCCACATGCATCCCTTTAGAGGCGGGTGCATGCTTGCTCATCTCGTCCAAAAAAGCCGCGGCGTGTCCGCCGAGAGCACCGAATTCCGTGGCCGCAAAGGGAATGAAGCGGATGTCGAGCCGACTACTCACGACCCCTCCGAGTACTTCTCGAACTTGGTCTTACGCGATTGGGGTTTATTTATTTTTATAGGAAAATAGACAAAAAATAATTGTGTTCGAGCATATGAAAACTCGCTTGAATCTACAAATCAATTCAAAATTACTTATATAAAAACCAGTGAAAAACACCAAGTTGAGGTGAGCGGTATGCATATAAACCTATTCTTCTTAGTACGTACCCCATGATGAACAGACAATTTCTTCATTATTTACATTTGAAGCAACACCCATCACTGCCCTACGGTGCCCTATGCTGAATATTGCTAAATGATTCTGGCACGACTTTTAAATCACGATCATTTGCAAGCGCAAGCATGACGTTAAAGAAATCTATACCGTTTACATTCGCTATGTGACGTGCAACACACCTAGTATTGATAATTTCGTACTTTAATTTCATTTTTATGGCCCCCTATTTCTTTCGATTGAGGTATGCAAAATCCTTAACCCAAACCACTAGGGCTCAAAAGGAACACACACTTGTCAACCCTTTATTCCGAATTTATTTTTTTCTTAGAACATGCTGAATATTCCACTATTTACCTATCGTGCGGATCTATTAATAAAGTCCCCTATTAAGTCCATATCTCTTAAGTTAAGAACTACGAAGCTAGCAGGTCAAGGCGCGCGATGTGCCGAGGGTTCTTCCTTCTAGGTGCCAATTCTAAGATTGTTAAAGGTTTTACCTCACTGTACATTCACGAATTTTTTTGTATTTTTCACATATATTGGAAATTGTCAAGCATGCATAACTTTGAAATACGACTGGGGAATGATGCGGAAGATAGTTGGCTAGGGATATGCAGTGTGCCGATATTTTTGAGATATGTAAGGGCGCTAATTATCATATGTGGGTGCACAAAGTTCGTAAAAAAAATTCGCTAGCGCAACGAATTTGTAAAATCTAGACACAAAACATTGAATCTAACACGGTTCGTATCCAAGCAATATAAACAACGCTAGCAATATTTCGTGAATGCAGTTTTTGTATGCATATGGAATATATATGTTATCATTAGGAAGTGGATAGATATAGATGTCTAGTTGTTAGACCAGTTGAAATCGGCATTAGGCATTTTCCTCTTCATTCAAAACATGATTGATGTTGGCATGCAATGCATATACTTTTAATATGTTATCATGCACATATTCTTTCTGAGTTTCCACGACCAGCGACTGAGAGCAGAGACACCTTATCAGATGCCAATGAGTAATTTGGAAAACAATGGAGTACTCAGCGTAAATGGTAACAAGAAAACATATGCATAGCGCCATATATATATATATATATATTTCCGGTGTATTGTAAATTGTAGTTGTGACTAGGGGGCACTTGCGATCTAGGGGGCGGTTGAAGGTACGTTGAGGCGAGGATCGCACACACCGTACATTCGATGAAGAGGTCTACCACCTCATCACTAGACTCGGCTCCCGCTCAGAAATCCACTCACCCACACCCGCCGCCACCACACGCAACATATGGGCCACTCGTGAGGACCTCCTCTCCGCCGTTCGCAACACCTTCCATATCCAAACCAAACTTTACTCTGACCCCCTCAACGAATCTTTGCACTCCCACACTTACCACTCAATCTACCCAGAAGACATAGTATTTTCATCCAACGGCACTTACGCCCCACGCACATGACATGGCACTGACATCGCTAACTCGGAATACGACCACGAATGCATGCGCCGCGCCATGGAACAAGCAATCACTAGCGCCCACTCCACAGCCTCTCCCTCCCCCAACGCCACCATCCTTATCCTTCCCCGATAGGAGCACACACCATACCGCCACTCCAAGTACATCACCTCACCACACACCCACCACCTTTACACCCCTTTACAACAACGCAAATACTTTCTTTCTGGCGCCCGCCGGCGGCGCAGCGGCGGCTGCCCCGGAGAGGGGTGCGCTCGCAGGCCCGTCGGCACTTACCTCCACCTCCACGCGGTAGGCGCTGGTAACCATGTAGCCGTGCCAGGCCTGGCACGGTAGGGGGCTAAACGAGGTACCGACAACTGCGATCCGCGGGATCAGCAGTTGTCGGGAAGCCATGTACGGAGGGTTTTGGAAAAAACATAATATCCGTACACCGGCACAAGGATCTCCCGCTCGGCCAGTCCGATTTGTCTTTCCCGCGACTAAATACTCGTTGATACTCTCCCGACGATGGGGCGGGAGCGGCGTTTGCGAAATATCTTTGGGCGAAGAAGGGTACGGACGGATCGGCGGAGGGACGAGGGTGTCGGAGCGGGCGGCGGACAACTCGGAAGCAGAGCTAGGGCACGGCGCTCGCTAGCAGTCGCCATCCTTGCGAGAGCCTTAGGTCTCCCCTGGGGGCGAGGCCTGATGCTACGCAGGACGGAGGTGGGTGGCAGCCGGAGGAGCGGCACGGTCCAGCGGCGGCGGTCCTTAGGATCACCCGCCGCCGGAAAAGCTCGGTACGGGGGGTTTTTGGAAAAATTCCCGTACCCACCATCTTTTGAGGACCGGCGACTCGATTCATGTGTTCTTCCAACCCCGTCCCTAGTCGGTACCCGGTTATCGATAGGCTGCCTCAGGCAGTGTGCCTAGGGTTATCGTAACGGCACACTGCTCATAAAGGCGCCCCCCTAATAACGTAAACCACCGGGGGACGGTAAGGACGGCCATATCGCGATCAGATCGGTGTTGGAAACAGACAGAACACATACAGGGGACATGAAAAAATCTGGCCCGGGGGCAAGATAGCCAGCCGGACACCGTTTGCAGCCTAGTTATTTTCTTTTCTCAGCCCCCGAAGGAGGAGAGAAGACTCGGCTAGGTGGCGCGCTGCGTCAGGAAGAGCAGCTAATACCTCGGGTGGGGTTGAGCACGGATCGAGACGGGACCGACGACGACTTGAGCGAGGGGGATTTTTCACCTGCCTTTCCCCCCTAGCTCCGGCACGACCGGAGTCGCACAAGAGCCGAGGTCATGCAGGTTCGTCTCGACCAGCTCAAGCTGAAGAGCTTTGCCGTTCAGCGACCCCGCAGCGGCTAGAGCAGGCCGCGTATCGTGGAGACTAGCGACATTTTTGTATTTCATATTGTACACGAAAAAACACGTATAGATCAATAAATAATACAATACCTGGATACGGGTATGTTTTAGACGGTATCGTCACTGCCATTGGAGAGGTTGGGATTAGTGGTTCACGGTCTATCTCTTGCTTATGAGTCCTACGGATTGGCGTAGCACAGAGGGGCCCAGCGACAACACCCGGTTTATACTGGTATTGTTGTAAACAATTTCAATTTCAATTTACTTTCTTCCCCCCATACCAACACACAGGCACCCCCACCCTCACACCATTCGGCACACATTGGATGGTGGACATTTACCTCGCCACTAACCCCTCGCACTATCCTCTATACCTTCTTGCACAGCAATGACCGCCCTCCGCAACACACTCGAATCTATCTACAATACTCACCTCCCCAATCCCTCCATCACCATCCCACCCCCTAAAGTCGTCGAAAATTACTCGTCATACATCTACCATCGGCCCCCGAACCCCACCTACACCATCACTTACCCTCCCACAAAGCGCACATCACTAACATTCTCCCCCGCCGGAGGCGTTCTTGCTTGGACTTGGCAGGACTTCGTTTACACAAGCGGCTCCAAAAAGGGCGGCTCATCCCCCTTTGGAGCGGCCGCCACCCACCCCGCCTCGGACACACGTGTTAAAATTCTGGTGACCTCCGCCCCTCTCTCTCACACCATTAACCGTGCAGAACTCGCGGGCATCGATATCGGCCTACAACTCGGACATGTCCACCTCCTTACGGACAGCGCATGCTCGCTCCACCTTGTCCAAGGCTTCATGAGCTGTCTATCCGCTTACCGACACCACATCCACCGCGACACACTTTCCTCAGCCATACACACCCTCAACGACGCTTCAAGGCACGCATTCGCACCCATCTAGGCAAAATCAAAGCACACAACCATACTGTCGGCAACAACCTCGGAGACGCACTCGCTAACCAAGTCGCATACGGCCACCCACCC
The DNA here is from genome assembly GCA_026401115.1 of Tetraselmis chui. Lineage (NCBI taxonomy): Eukaryota > Viridiplantae > Chlorophyta > Chlorodendrophyceae > Chlorodendrales > Chlorodendraceae > Tetraselmis > Tetraselmis chui. The sequence goes on along the minus strand of JAPMLY010000383.1, from coordinate 93,905 downwards.
GACACGACCTACACCTCGGGTTCAGACGCTTCCATCGGCACCCGGACATGGCCATACATACTCATACCCCAAGCCCTTTGAGAACCCACGCCCCTTAGATAAACCAAACTCAAAACCGATGCACACACATACAACACCAAACACTCCCATACGCCCCTCTCACAAACCACCGAACACCGCGCCCTCCTTACCCGCGCCGCTGCGGACGGGGCGGAGTTCACCCTCCACAAAAAGTAAACATCACTAACCAATGTCCACTTCACACACAAGCAAGAATTCATGTAGGAAGTACACAACACCCGCCTCCTCTCACAGAACCCCACCTTATTGCGATGCCCCATGTGCGGTGAGCTCACCTGCAACGGCCACATGGCCGGTAACTGCCCCCCTATCTCCGGCCTTAGACATGACCGCTACAACAACGCGCCTCAACTCTCCCTCTCCCTCATTGAACGCCACAACGGAGGCCGATGGGAGACCATCACGGCTGGGAGACCAACACGGCTGGTTCTTGTCGCTCTTGCCCTCCTGGTGCGTGTCCCCGCTATTTCCCTGTCCTCGTGTCTACAATCTCATCTTTCGCGGATGGTGGCAAAGTTCACCATCTACAATCATTTTTGTAATTGAAAAATAATTGTACAGATAGCCCCAAAAATCGTTATGCGCCAATCGCGAGCAAGAAACATCGGCTTTACGATGCAATGTACCCTTACCCGTATCTTCCTAATATAAATGACATGTAAATGCAAGACGCACCAAAAGTAAGGAGGGGAAGAGCGGAAATGAGGTTAAAAAAAAAATTGCTCTACAGGTAAAGGTACCTGTTAATTTTAGTTTCTAGCACAGGGCCGTCATGATGGACTACAAAACCTACCCAAAGGTCAGGTCCTTGCCCGCTAATGAGTCCCATACCCAAGCAGGGCATACTTTGTGAGATGCCTCACGTACCCATTTAATGTAGTGATGCATGCAGTAGTTTTTCCAGCCAGTGTGAGGGCCCTGAAAATTGGCTGTGTAGGGCGGTCGAACGTGACAATTTTTTAATTACTAGCCGCGCGCCCCGCGCAAAATATACCTATACCTGTACCCGGGCAGCGCCCAGACCTCGCCCATTACGCTAGTTAGGGTGGGCCTCGCTAAGGGCACTCACGGAGACTTCACCCATCAGTGGGGGGCACAGGTCTGCCGGGGGCGATAAGGTAGCGGGGGCGGCCATGGCGGGGTGGATGGCGGCGGGAGCGGCCGTACATGGCGCTTGCTGTGTCTCGGCGGGGACGGCGGGCGCAAGAGTCGCTCGCTCGGCCGCGAATCAAGCTACCGCTTGGTTCACGCTGGCCAACGCGAGGACCCTATCTTTGAGGTCGGCCTTGCTTCCCTTAGCCTCCGGAGCTTCTGGGTCGTCGTGTTGTAGCAGTGCCTTCAAGTCTTTTACTTGAAGGGAATCAACCGTGCCGAGGCCACGGGCGGCGATGGTCTCAAGAACGGTGATGACGTGGGTAACAGCCTCGACCACCGCCTTGCGCCTTTTTGCGTTTTTTGCCTCCTCTTTTTGTGCCTTATCGCTTGCCTTGCGTTTTTTCTCTAGATCTTGGGCGCGTTTCAACGCAATAGACTCTTCGCCAGTAGCGCTGCCTTGGCGTGACCAGATATTCTTTGCGGTTACCCGCCCGCTCTTGCCCTCCCCCTCGTCGGCGTTCGGGTGCACGTTGTCGTCGTCCGCTTCACCCTCGTCGGCGGTCGGGTGGAGGACGGTCTTCATCTTGTTGAAGACGTCGCCTTGCCAAAGGTAAGCCTCCATGATCTCTTCCCTGCTCATGGTGGCAAGCCGGCTGACGTTGGGTAGGCCAGCTGAGGCACGGTCCACCTCCACTTGCATGTGGTGAAGAAAGGGTATCGGAGGTTGCTTGCCTTGCTGCTCTGAAGTGGTTGGCGTAGACCCCCCGCCCAACAGTAGAAGTTGAACTTCAGTGGCGCGGCTGGTGCTGCCCTCCGTGTAAGGAGGGGTGCCATCAAAGTTTTGCTCATAGTTTGTCCCTTTTATCAGGTGTGTCGCCCATGCCATCACATCGTCAGGGAAAACGGGGAGCTTTGTGCTGCGGACGCGGCGCACAACGCTGGCGATACGCTCTTCAATCGCGAGTGGGATTAGAGTACCGCCAGTCTTTTGGGGAGTTGGAACAGGTATGCTGGTCTTGATAGATGTTGAGATCAGTGCTCGGCACCATGAGTGACTAATAGTAATGTTGTAATCTTTAAATAGCGTTGTTTGAGCTTAAGTCGCCGCAGCACGCACAGATTGGTCGCATTCAACTGCATTTTCTTCCACCCGCGTAAGCACACTCTTGACTACCTCCCTGTAATCCTTGTGGTTGTCAGCGCCCTTTGTCCTTTTTTCCTTGTTCTCCGCCACCGTCACGCGGTCTTCCTTCCTCTTCCTGTCACATTTTCCTTTCCGGCCAACACCCCGACGGACAGCAGCGGTAGCAGAGATGGGGTTGAGCGGCGGACGTTGTTCAGCAGCCTCGTAGGTGGTGTGGCATGGGCTGTCGTGGGGTGCCAGAGTGTTTGCGTTCTCCTCGTCGCCTTTTTATGGCCCGAGTATGTCGATGGCCTTCATCAATTTTGATAGGGCGGAAACGCGCCGCCAAATGTCGTTCTTGAGGGAGTTGTTGTAGTATGTCGGGACACTAACTACAGCCTCCTCGGCAGCACGCAAACCGGCCTCCAAATAGCCTACGCCAGGCTCATTCTTCCAGATATGAGCACCACGATCGTATAGTTGTTGGCGATGGGTCTTGTTGAGCCCGGCAAACGGTAAAGGGTGAGTCGTACGTCGTGGTCGGGCGGGGTCGAACAGGTTGCGATTAGCATCGGGAGGGGCGACGGTGGGGTTGGCACGCCTAGACATGGCACTGACACTGATGTATCGCAGAGCGAGGGTGCACGTGGAGTTAGTTATTACGTTGTTGGTCGAGTTGCGGTACCCGGACAAGTCGATATCGGGAGGACGAGAAGGTGCTGGTCGCGAAAAAGGGAGAAAAAAAAAAACGCGCTCACCGGATCGGCCTGCGTGTGTCTACCCCGAGTGGCGGAGGCGACGCGTGAAGGGGCGACAGAGCGCACCCATGCATGGCTCAATATCACTAGGGAGTCATGTTTTCACTCTTGGTGGGCCAGACGGCCGTTGTAGGTGGTCGGGGTCGCTTGTTGGGTGGTGTCGTCGGGTAGTGGGGTCGATCGTGACAGCCGGCGAATAATTTGAATTACAAAGACATTCGGGTGGTTCGATTTTCACTCACCCCCTCGTACCCACGGGTCGGCATGATGACCACCAAGCCGCCCGCCCACCCTCGGCTATGTTACAACCTTGGTTTCTAAGGTATTAGACCTATGGTTGGCCCTAAGAGCAACCCCATACTGCCCTATCCCTGCCCAACGTGACGGCGGGTGGCTAGTTAGACACGGGTGGATAGAAACTAAAATTAACAGGTACGGATAGCCGCACCGTGGAACATATACAGCGCATCATCAGCAGCATCAGCTGATAATCAGAGGTACGGGTAGCATGTACGGGTCAGAGGTAGCATATAGCTGCTGCTACTTGTTGCATCACTTTTTGTACACATACCTGTACCTTTAGTACCATACGCAGTAGGACCACTGAAGAACAGCCAATAACATTTATTCGCGAAAGCGAAATAATTTGTTGTGTGGAGCAGTAGCGCCAGTCACACACACCGACTTGAGCCGCTCGCGTGGCTGAACTGATTACTCGCACACGATAGCTGCAAAGGAGGGTGGGGTACAAGAAAGGGAAATATTCAGCTTGGGAGTGCACCTGGTGAGCTGCGGAAGATTGCTCTCGTGAAGCTGGGCCAGGTATCGCTGCAATTGCAGGTGTCAAGGCAAAAAATGCGCTGCGCACTGAATGAACGCTACAGGCCACACAATAAATAATGCTCCAAATCTACGATCGAAAACTGAATTTAAGTACTGCACATGAACGTGGAATCCACGTGCCGCTTGCCTGCGCTTCCTTGCTCTGCCATTCTTTTATTAAGGCCAGCAGGATGTCCAACTGTTATTGGGCTTGGAAGGGGCACACCACCAGATACGCAGCGTAGAGCAGCTATCGTGTTAGGTAATGCTGATAGGCTTGCTCTAGAGTTTCCGCGCTGCAGTTGAAGTCGCGGTGTGCAGTGACGCCCCCCGTAGCACCGCCCCAACTCTTCGCGTCGCGGTCGTAGTTTGCGATTCTTTTCCGTCGTCGCCCGTTGTTGTCCTTTACTTTCCGAGTCTCCGGTAGGCCGCAAATCCATACATGCTCTGCAGTATGCTCCGGGTGGCCTCGCGCATCGCCTTACTTTATTGTGTCGTGCTTTTCTAACTGACGTCCCGCCTTAGCGGAACAGCTGTTTTCCCGCCGGTAGCGCTCCGCAGTCCTGTACGGGTACGGTTAGCTTCCTCCCGATACTCCGGGTATTACGTCAGTACGTTGCACCTATTCATCCGCAGTCACGGCTTCCTCGACCACATCAGCTCAACAGCCCGGCCCCTGCCCCCCTTGCTTCCAGTGCAGGACATGATTGCTGCTGCTTGTCACACGCCACGGGACTGAGTCGTGATGGTCAGACTGTTCACCGCTGCGCTCTTCCTGGACCTCTGCCTTCTTTTGCTATGGGTCTCGCAGGTACGGGTTGTTTGCAAAACAAATAATACAATCCGCTAATAATTTATGACGTACATATTCCTTATCTATCGGACCGTCTCACCTCACGGCGGCCCGATACCCTTCCTCACAGCAGCACCCTCGCTGCTCGTAACCCTCGCTTCCTGCCGGCAGGGTCTGGATGAGTGTCAGGAATGCGTGGCGGGGCGCGTGGCCGTGAGGTGGTCGGGTTGTCCTTCGTCGGGCGGTGGCCGCCTTGAGCTGGACGTGTGCGGGGGGGTGAGTGATGACGTGGCACCCTCCTCGCCCACCTGCCGCTTCGTTCCAGTGGAGCACCTGGTGAGGCACTCCTACCCCCCCTCCCGCACCCCTCGCTCACCCCCTCTGCTTCCCTTTCCACATTCACGAACCACAGCATGATGTTGTGTGAACTGTGAGTGGTGTCAGGCTGGGAAGGAAGCAAAAGCGGCGCAAAAGGTTGTTTGTATTCATTCGCAGGGTTTGGACTTTGGGGATAAGGGAGACGGGCAGGGACAGGAGCAGCAACAGGTGGAGGAGGAGAGGAAGAGGTTCCTGGCGGCGGTAGCCACTGCGTCAGCCGTTGAAGCCGTGGCAACGCGAGAGGGTGTGCGGTGGGGGGAGAGCAGCGCGTGCGGTGTGGCTGTGAATGCCACCGCAGCGCCTCCCCTCAGCTGTGAGGTGCCTGTGGGGAATGAGAGCCTGGCGGTGACTGTGGTCTGGGGTAGGGCAGCGGAGGGTGGAGGTGGAAGCAGCAACGCGTCATCAACGCTGTGGGCCGCGATGCCCTCGGCGCTGCCGTCTTTACCTCACAACACAATAAGTTCAGTCACTGCGGCGGGCAACACCTTTGCCAGCCGGGTGATGATCATCCTGAGTGGTTCCGACCTGAGGGGACCCCTGGCGTGCGAGCTGCCGGACGGGGTAGTGTTCCCTGCCACGGTTTTGAACCACACCAACGCGGTGTGCGTCATACCACCCCCCGCGCCCGCCGTGCTGCGCATACACGGCGCCCCAGACTGCACCCCACTGAACGTCACAATGGAGCCGCCCAGGTTGATGCGGCTGGGCGTAGTGGACGTCCACCCCAAGCGCGCCAAGCACGTGGGCTCCACCGAGCTCAGCGTTAGCCTCGCGCCGGAGGCGCTCGCGTGGGTGCTGAGCAGCCCGCTGGACGTGGACAGGATGTTATTTTGCCGGCTGGTGGGCGCGGTGAACGCGGGGGAAGGAGACCTGCTGATGCCTGGGCAGCTGCTGCGCTCGGAGGTACCTGCAAAGGTGGGCTGCAGCACCCCACTCAGCCCGCAGCTGCCCAGGGTGTCCTTTCCACTGGAGGTGGGGCTGGGGCACACGCTGTTCGCGCCCGTGGTAGTCAACCATTCCGCTGCGGCGGGTGAATACATGGACCAGGGGGTGGAGACAGGCGAGGTGGGGCCACTGTGCTTGTTGTCCACCCCCTTCTCACCTGAACCCCACCCGCTTCACGTGGAGATTGGGAGAGATTCTCTCTCTCTCTCTCTCTCTCTCTCTCTCTCTCTCTCTCTCTCTCTCTCTCTCTCTCTCTCTCTCTCTCTCTCTCTCTCTCTCTCTCTCTCTCTCTCTCGTCTCTCTCTCTCTCTTCTCTCTCTCTCTCTCTCTCTCTCTCTCTCTCTCTCTCTCTCTCTCTCTCTCTCTCTCTCTCTCTCTCTCTCTCTCTCTCTCTCTCTCTCTCTCTGTCTCGCTCTCTCTCCCGCTCTCCCGCTCTCTTCCTTCTTTATCAAGAGTGTTTGCTGCGCAGGGTCGTGTGCTGTTCTCGGGGCCCGGGCTGCCGGTAGTGTCACTGGTGGAGCGCGTGTCGCTGGTGCCCGCCAATGACAGCCTGGTGCACGTCAATGTGGAGTTGGCGGGGGAGAGCGGGGTATTGGTGACTGCGCGCTTGGAGCTGCGGTCAGATGGCGACGGGCCGCCGCTCCGCCTATTTCCGGAGGGTCCCATCATCGAGAGCGAGGTTGTGTGGGCGCCGGGCAGCTCGGGTGGACAGGTGGTCACGCTGATGTTGCCGTTCAGCAACGCGGGTCAGCAGATCGCGGGGAGGGCGACGGGTGCAGGGGTAGTGGATGATAGAATGCACGTGGTGCTGTGCAATGTTACGAACGCGGAGACGGGCGGCTCGGGTGCGACCGCGCTGCAGTTGGAGTCGGAGCTTCCTGAGTTTGGTGTGCTGTCTCCGTCTCGGGTAGTATACGCGCGTGAGCTGAGGAGTGACCCGCGCAGCGGGCTAGCTGCTGTCACGTTTGCGGTGGGGCCGGTGCGCGGGGAAGAGGTGGTGGTGGTAGGCGAGGGGGTGAGGCTGGGGGTGGAGGTGGTGGCGGCAACGCCGGAGTGGGCCCCGCTGCTCCACCTCCCGCGCAACACGCTCTGGTGGGAGACCTGCGGCGGGCGGATGCCGGCCTGCCGCCCGAAAAACGTCACCGTTAACATTCAGACACACCCGATCGACGAAAAGGTGCGGAAGCAGGGTGTTGAATAGAGGGGTTCGTGTTATGTCTTTGCGAGGCTTGAACATGTATTTAAACGTTGGGGATTATTATTTCTTTTATATATGGCGATTTTTTTAATTAAAATTATGGTCTAGTGAAATTATTGCCTTTCTTGTTGCAATAAATTGATGATAGTAGGCTTGAACCATTACCTCAGGTTTATTAAAAGACAATTTTTTTGATGTTAATTGTATATTGTGTGGCCAATAAAGAAGAAAGTATGTTCCTCACCCACTGAAATGTTGTGTTTTGCCATTTTCGGGATTCATGTTGAAAATGTATATCGTTTATTCTTGATATACTATAAATAATTTCAAAGCCTGAGATGGCCCTTGGTGATAGCTAGTGTGATTTGTAAAAGGGGTCATTTTATTTCCGCAGTTGCTGCTCACATCTCTTGCTGTGCGTTTTGGCAGGTGTACCTGCGTGCGATGTTGCGCTTGAGCATCATCAGCGGCGGTGCGCGTGTGGCAGAGGAGGGCGATGATGGGGCGTTGCTGCACGTGATTGGGTCGCGGGAGGGGGTGTGCCCGGCAGGCAGCCGCTCCACCACCACCGCGGGTGGGGTCAGCCCTTGGGATTGGGAGGCAGAGGAACACAACACCTCCTCCTCATCATCATCGACCCACCACCTTCCCCTCATCACTGACATCTCCATCTCTATCAACTCAACCACCGCGGCAACAGCTACCACCACCGGTGGCTGGTCCCTCCCCCTCCATTACCCTCAGCAGCACCTGTCGCCTGATTTTCGGCCGGAGGTGACCGAGTACGGCGCACATGTGGGGGAGGGGGTGGAGTCCATCACGCTGGACGTGCAGACCGCCGCGGCGCGGGCGGGGATCCAGCTGGAGGCGGTGTACAGGAGCGCGCACGTGGTGCTGGAGCCGAGCGTGCTTGGGAACCTGCTGATGGCGGGGGCCAACGTGTCTGGCGCCACCGCGTTATTGCTGCAGGCGCAGGAGGGTACGGCGCAGCAGGAGGTGTGGAACCTCACGGCGGCGCCGGTTGCTGAGGCGAATGGTCCCCATCGGAGGCGCTCCTTACGCGGTGACACCGACGGTGGGAAGTTTTCACTGGGTGGTGGTGAGTGTGAGGGGTCAGCGCTGTGTGAGGTGCTCGAGAAAAAGAGTGGTTATGTGCGTGGTGATGGGGGTGAGGTGGGGGTGGCGAGGGTGGTACGGCAGCCGCAGGAGATGAAGGGGGGGAAGCTGCGGTGGAGGCTGCCTGTAACGGTGGGGAGGAATATTTTCCGGATAGTTATGTCGTCTGAGGGAGAAGGGGGGGGGAGGGGGAGGAGCAGGAGGTGGGATGGAGGGTGTGCAAGGGGGAGGTGGGGGAGGGAATGTGTCAACCCCATCATGGGCAGCGTCCTTCCCTTATACCCTGAGCGTCACTCGGCTGGCGGACCCGTCGCACGTGGGGCTCGCGAGCGTGAGGGTGGTATCGGTGGGGCTGAATACGCTGCTGTGCCGGTCCACGGATGAGCGAGAAGAGGAGGAGGATGACGAGGAGGAGCGGAAGGCGTGGCAGGTGAGGGCGCCGCGGGGTGTTCTGAAGCATACCAATGTTGTTGCATGATTTCACTAAATTTTATCTTCATGCATGAAAGAAATTTTGAAGGAGCTGCGGATTTTTGGATTGTTTTGAGATTTTCTCTGTCTCCGCTGTTTTATTGCCCTTTGCTGAGTTGAGGTCGTATGTCACGCTTGTCTTCATTTTGGCGAGAGAGCAGTTTGGACGTCTTTGATTATCAGTGAATGCTATCTTTAGGCATCTGTTCTTCTCTCATTGGCATATATATCCGAGAGTTTGTCGTCATATTTTCAGCTGGACGAAGCGTGGGTGTATAAACCGACGTGACGATAGGATATGTGTATCATATGATTTGCGTTGTTTAACCTTCTGACACGTCTTCGTTTTTCCTGATCAAAGAGGGGTGACGAAGAAGTTCTGTCTGTTTTGCCTTTTGCTGAGCAACGGTTGTATGTCATGCTACCTTTCATTTTGGTGGAGCAGCATTTACAGTTTCATTCATTTCCCCCGAATGTCGTTATCTTTGGGTATTCTGTCGCTTATCTTTGGGATGTATTTCCGAGAGAGTTGTTGTCGGTTTAGGGTGGAGGGAGTGAGGGGCAGCTGAAGCTGATGCGACGGTGGCATTCTTTCCCGCGCAGGCGATAAGCGAAGCGTTTGACATGGGTGAAAGCCGCGGTCATCCGCCCGCGTGCAGCCCCGACGAGCCCATGAGCCTGACGCTCCTGAACGGCAGCGCAGACCACTTTGTGCAGGTCAGCCTGGCGCACGGCGACGTGCAGGGCATCCGCGTGGAGATCGGCTCCAAGGTCCTGGACAGCAGCGCCACCGCACCCGCCTTGACCTTCAACATGGGCACCAACGACGGTGACAACCACAGTGCCACCACCACCACCTCACTCCCGCTGGTCCGTCTCCCCCCCACACCCGAACCGCACACCGTCATCCCCATCCTCGTGGTCGCTGAGGACGGCGTCACATCCGCCACCTTCACCCTCCGCCTACTTCATCCGAGTGTAGTGGAGTCCCCCCCACCTCCTCCAACTCCTTCCTCGCGCCCCCGCTCCGCTGGCCAACCCCTCCCTCGCCCTCTCCCTCTGCCCACCAACACCACAACGGAGGACGAGAGGAAGGATAACAAGAATAGCAGCAGCAGCAGCAGTAGCAGCGGTGGTGCGGCGGTAGTGGTGCCTGCGTCGCAGTTCTTGGGGCTTCCGGCGGCGGTGTTGCCTGCGTCTGTTGCTGAGTCGGGTGCGTGTGAGGGGTGCGCGAGAGGGTACTTTTCGAGTCGCGCCGGTGCGGGCCGCTGCGGGCTATGCTCCCCGGGCTCCTTTGCGCCCGCGGTGTCGGGTCGGTGCTACCCTTGCGGCCCGGGGCGGTTTAGCCCGTCGTGGGGCGCGCGCGAGTGTTGGCAGTGCGCCAAGGGCACCTTCACGCCGTGGCCAGCCGCGCGCGCCTGCCTGCTGTGCCCCCCCAACATGACCACCCCCGCCGCCGGCGCCTCCAACTGCTCCACCCCCCTCGACCCCACCGACCTCTCGCGCGACTTTGCCGTCATCGTTACCCTCCGGGTGGCGTTTCTTGTGGACCCCGCGGACCTGGACGACGTCAGCCTGCGCACCGGGCTGATCGGGTCCACGGAGGCGGTGGTGGCGCACCTGATGCGCCTCGACACCGCCTCCGTCTTCCGCGTCCCCCTCGGCGATGTCGCCATCGGCCTCTCCATCCTCAACGCCGCCACCCAGGGCACCGCGGTGCGCTGGGCGCTGCAGCCCGCCAACAACAACACCAGCAACATCAACAGCACCAGTGCTACACCAACAGCGACAACAACCACTGCGGTGGGAGGAGGAGGAACGGGAAATTCACCGAGCGCAAACCTGACGCAGGCTGCGGATGGCAGCACCGCGTTGGCTGTTGACCTGGGGCTGGTGACGGAGCTGCCGGAGGAGGTGATGTCGTTGCTGGGGCTGCCCACCAACGGCAGCGGTGGTGGTGATGGTGGCAACGGCAGGCGTCGGCTGCTTGCGGCCAACGTGACGGCCACCCTCGCTGCGGATGTGGACCTCAGGGACGACAGCACCGACGACATCAAAGCAAAGGTACGCGCGCGCCGTTTGTCGTTGCTGTTGCTGTTGCGTATGTTGCCACTATTCTCCTCATTTTGCCGACATTCACATTATTAATGCACTGTCAGAAGGGAGGCGACTGATTGTGAATGCATCGCCCCGTTTTTCAATATACCCTAAAAATTACATCGCCATACCAGAGACAATTTCGAGCCTCTGCTGCGGTCATGATAATTGGTTGTGTTTGGGCCGTTTCTCGAAGCACCTCCGTTGCTCATTCCACTATGTGCCAAGTGTTTCATCTCCAAGTGCATCCCGTCGCTGAGCCGTGGCCAACTTTCTTCCTTAATTAGTTACATTCCTGATGCTGGCGGGGGGGGTTATCTCAGTTTGGCCTCAGTTTAAACCAATTTAGGAGTTCCTTTCTGTTTTATTTTGAGTTGTATGTGTTATGCGTTTGTTTTGTGAGCGGATTTGAGCTCAGGCTTGGATTTGGTGCACTTGTGCAATATGTTTTTGTCGGGGTTTGAAAATATGTGCAGAGTGGCTCGCTTAGGGTTTGTTGTAAAATTTCTTGTGAAAACCATAAACCCTAGAAATTCCAAACTATTGCGTTTTCTATTAGTTTTTCTATTCGTGGCGCGTCTTTGTCGTCAGTGTCGTTGTGCGGGAAGCGCTCCCACTCTCTTTCCTGTCGAGTCCGCTCCGGGAGGTGCACTTACCCTAAAATGTGTCTGAATGCATCAACTATTTATTTATCTATTTTTTCGACAGTGACAATACATACTTCGGCTGACCGCCCATACCCGCGTCCATTCCGTGTTCACAGTTGAGCGTGCAGGAGCTGAGCGCGGACAACGGCATCGAGCTGCTGGCCAAGAGCCCCGACACCTTCTTTTCCCGCACAACCAAGGTCGCCTCCCTAACCCGTCGTCCCTTTTCTCGATGTCGCCCTGGACAACTCGGAAACCCTGATTTGACAATTTCATTGGGTATTCATTTTCTTTGTGCATTTTCCCTTACTCCATTACTCGCGTTTCTCAAGCCCTGCATATTACTGCTATATTCTGCATAACCTCCGCCCTTTCAAAATATATGATACATGAATTTATCGTGGAATACTTTTTTAGTTGCGTTTTTTAATTTTGTGAGGAACGAGTTTAGGGTTTGTACTGCACCACCCCTGTGGATGTACTGCATTGTTTCTCTCGACACCGGTCATTGCCCCTAGAGTGCGTGATTATCATATTTGGAATTGCTTTGCCGTTTCAAGTTTTCACAGCCTCGCACGGAAATGTAAGCAACTCATCCGAAGGGCATATAACCCCCCCCTCCCCCCCCCCCCCCCAAAAAAAATACATGGAAACCACATATTACTTGTCTGAAACTTTCGAGCCCTAATAACAACCCTAGTTTCATGCAGAATTTCTTGAAATAATCAACATGAACTATTTCTTACAAACCATTTCCAATGCCCTCTAGTAACAGCTGACCCCTTCCGTGTATTTACGGTTTCCTTAGGGTTTAGGGTGTTTATTCGTTGGTATTTCTCCTCCCCCGCCCACCCACCAGCCCACTCCTCTCTGCTCTGTCGCTACCGCACAGGCTCTCAACGCGCGGCCGATGGTGGCGGCCGAGACGGTGCACATGAAGATCCACGACCCGCGGCACCGCGGATGGTTTGGGTTGCCCATATGGGCATGGGTGTCGGTGGTCGGCAGCGGCATCGCCCTCCTGGTGCGGCCCCCTTTTCAGTGCCTCCATCCCTCATATGATATACCCATGTAACGTAACACTTTTGTTGGAGATGGAAGTAGATAGGTGGTGCCGCCCCCACATAGGTGGTGCCGCCCCCGAAGGGGGCCGGTTGTGGTGACTAGAGAAGTGAGGAAGAGAGAGATGGCGACCGGCGAAGGCACCGGCATGGCCGGCCGACCGCCACCATTGGGGAAGTAGAGTACCGCTAATAGAATAACACTAAGTACTAGGATGACAAATGGTTGCCTTGTATATAAGCACTAGGCAATGGGATGCTAGTGCTAACACCATCTACCATACAAACACTCCCAACCCAACAAATGAAGTGCCGCCATCGTCTTTCTGAGTCATGCCTTTGTTACCCTGGGACGAAGGATATGAATGCCAAGCAGACGCATAGAGTGTAGATTCGAATACATACCGACTTCGAGTTAAAGTACGTGCTCTCCGCCGGTGACATTTTGCTCGATAGTAGTGGGTTTGATTGTATTTATTGTGGAAGGTGTCGGAGTGTAATTACTAATTACATCATTTATCGGGGTTCACGGAGTGACAATGCTTATAGCGCAGACATCGTTAATATTTTTGTTCGTTCTTAATCGGTGGTTATGCGTACCCATTCGGTCACATAATTTGGATTTGCACCCCCTCCACTCCGGGATACATGGTTTATTTATGTGTGTATCAGTCTTAAGCCTCGCTGTGGGGTTAGCGCAGTACGGTAATGCACTCGCTCGAGCGTCGCCTACCAAGGAGCATGATCGATGTTGGGTTTGAGGTTTGTTTTGAACTTCTACTCTAGCCGTGCTTGCAAAACGGCGCTGGTGCGGGCTTACCTGCCCAATCCCATAATATCCCGGGAGCGAAATAAAAATAAAATAGAATCAGCCCTCAACCCAAAATGGCCCAAGAGAATTCCATCGCAAAAGAGGGTTGGCAGGTTATAAGTAGGGGCAGTGCGAGTGTAATTTGTAATTTGCGAGGCTGATGATTTGTTGTATTGAAAGCGACATTGACATTCTCTCTACCAGTACGGGTACAATAGTTTGTTTATTTTTGTTTTACAACATCACCATCAAGAGCACTAAACTTTACCACCGGAAATGATGAGCAAATGTTGGGCTCGAGCTTAGGCGCGTTCTCGCGCGCACGTGTGTGTGTGTGTGTGTGTGTGTGTGTGTGTGTGTGTGTGTGTGTGTGTGTGAATGTGTGTGTGAATGTGTGTGTGTGTGTCTATGATACCTGTGTGTGTGTGTGTGTATGTGTGTGTGTGTGTGTGTGTGTGTATGATACCTGTGTGTGTGTGTGTGTGTGTGTCTATGATACCTGTGTGTGTGTGTGTGTGTGAATGTGTGTGTGTGTGAATGTGTGTGTGTGTGTGTGTGTGTGAATGTGTGTGTGTGTGTGTCTATGATACCTGTGTGTGTGTGTGTGAATGTGTGTGTGTGTGTGTGTGAATGTGTGTGTGTGTGTGTGTATGATACCTGTGTGTGTGTGTGTGTGTGTGTGTGTGTGTGATTGTGTGTCCATTGTTTTAACCTTCGTAATGAATGATGAAGAGGATGGTAACACGTTGGACCGTGCTGGCACGTTTCCAATTGCCTAGTTTTAATTTGTCCATGCGTTGACGTGAGTGGCAGTTGAAACTGTGCATCGACGCTGTGACGGCAGGTTTTGGGAGGCGCTGTCTTCAACCGTCGTCTGCGCAATCTCTGGGCCACCCGCTGGCGCCGCATGCCCGCGCTGTTCTCCTCCCAGCACTCCTCCTCCTCCCCTTCCTCGCACCCACCGTCGTCCGCGGAGATGGTGCCCACGTCGCTAGCGTCGCGTTTGCGGCTCACGCGGCTGCGGTCGGGGTTGGGCGGCGCGGGGGCGGAGGGGCTGGGGCTGGTGGCGCAGGTGCCGTCGTCGTCGTCGCCGGAGTGGACGGTGGTGGAGCTGAAGGAGCGATGAAGCGAGCGTAGTCATGGGAACACGAGTTAGATATGGTAACTAATAGAAGTGTTAGAGTAAATCGTATTGAGTGCTTATTGTGTCGACCAAAGTCTCCCTTTTCAATTGCACACGGCATCGCACATGCGCCAATGAGTAATTCATGCAACCTCGGAACTTTTTGGTCATCCCCTGCGTCCAGTCTACACTCTTCCCATATATAGTCCGTTACTAGTGAAATAGGGCCTTTCGCGTAGGGCGGGTGTTTATCATGTAGGGTTTATAGGGTTTATCTGTACTTCAGCTCGTTGAAAAGGACCGAAACTTGTGTTGACGGTGAAGTAAAGGGGGAAACGGGGCACAAATGGAGCCCGTCCCGGGTACGAAATATGACGTATTAGGGTTTGCGGCCCAACCCCGATTTCGGGGCATACCCTGATTTGGGCACCCCGGAATTTGGATTTTCCACACTTTGGCTTGGTCAATACTCATGAAATCGGCAACACAACATGCGGTTTTGATGATCCCAGCATGTTGTCCGCAAACATGGGAGCACGTGGGTGTGTTGGCAAGTGCCGTTAAGATGCTTGACGTGGGTGGGATTGGGCCCGGAAAACCATAGTTTGGGAGGCTTGAAAACCCCTAACTTTGCTGTACGGTGTCCAATTTGAGCAAAGTAAATTGCAAATGGAAGCCCTTCCCATAAGTAAATAGAAGTTTTCAACTTGATATACGCCTACCGGCCGGTTTTCGCGTCAAGTCCGCCATCCGAAGTCATCCAGGCCCTCGTACATCCAACTAAAGTTTTTAGAGATTCAAAATCTGCCACATTCGCGCGGGGCTAGCAACCCCCAGACATGTGGTACCCGCACACTCGCTTCACCAATAAGCTCAACAATCCGCGCTCTATATTTCTTCTATTCACGGCGTTGCCCATTTCATGCCCCATGGTGTTGTGCCACTTGTCGCAAGCAAATAAAAACCCATGCAAGGGTACGTTGAAAGCTCCATGCCATTTTTCACGCCCGGCGATGCGCAAGGTTCAAAGGCCAACCATCTGCGTGCTAGGGTCCATACACTGCAAGTCAACCACCCCTCAAGCCCAATAGGTCCCTAGCCCGTGCTCTTTGGTTGTATTTCCGGGCACGTGGCAAGAGAACCTAGTGCAAACGACATGCCATTCTCTGTGTCGTCGCTCTTTAGACGGCCGGGCGCAACACACTCGGCGGATACTCGTGCAATTGTGCAAGCATGTCGAGAGCCCAATGTCGAGTAGTCTCCCGGCTTGTCGCGACACTAAGTGTACCGAGCCACCCATAGAGACGTGCATAACGTGCACATGCCTTTATTTCGGCCCGCAAAATATGGGCCGCAAATCCAACGTGTGTGCCCACCGTAATTTGGGCGTGCCGATAAAGGTGTCCATGTCGGTGAACAACGCGCCGCGGTGCGCTGCTCGCAAATCAATATTCTACCCCCCAATTGAGTTGCATGGCCATCGCAGCAGTGCGTGGCGCGGTAATCAAATGCGTGCCGCTAGTAACGGACGTTATGGGAAGAGTGCACTGTCATGACAAGTATGCGCGCGGGCGCGCGCGGGCGTGTGTGTATGTGTGTGTGTGTGTGTGTGTGTGTGTGTGTGTGTGTGGAATTCAGTGCATGTGCGCGTGGACATTATTATGTGCAAGGTAGTTCTTAGGAGAGAAAAAATGTGTGCACAAATTTGCGTATGTGAAGGATTGTGTGTGTGTGTGTGTGTGTGTGTGACAATATGAAGGAAGAGGATGCTTTGTGCGTGAAAATGATGGAGGGATGGTGAGGAAGCCAACGGCTGGACCTTTTATCTCACTGACGTTTCGAATAGAGCTGGTGCACGTCCAAGCATCAAATTTCCCAGAGTGGATGAGATTTCGGCAAAATTGAACATATCACTTATTTATTTACACATTTCCATAAGCTCGACTCGGTTAACCTCAAATGCGTTCCGAGATTGTCCGCCGTCGACCCCTCGGCTTGTGTCAGACTCTATCCTGTTGGCGTGAATGCGTTTACCAATTCGTGTAATGCAGACCGCTTCAGAAATACTGACTTCGTCAATGGTGAACGAGTGTCACTGTCATGCTGGCAAGGCTTGTGGCGCGGCGCTTTCCGTCAATCGACCCCCCCCCCCCCCCTGATCGAAGAAAAGGCGGCACTGCCGTCGATCAATACTGATCGCCAGCGTCAATGCATAGAAACAGAGTGCAAATGGGTGTTGAGCGAATATCGACGATTCATCACTCCGTTACCGTTATCCCGAGCGCAGAGGACTCGTCCTCGTCGCTACGAAAGGAGAGTTTCGTCTTGACGCCCTTGTGGGCTCCCGGAATGTCGAGTACTGTCTCTTCCTTGCCGGCGTCGAACTTATCCTCCGTAGTCGTCTCTGACGCACAACCACCCACTCGAGCCGAGCGACGACAAAAGCTCCACAGCATCGCCGATACGCAAACCAGCAGACCGGCGAGGACGGCGACCAATGCGGCGAGTATTCCGACTGGGCGCCGATCTGGGAAGCGAACCGTTATCACCTCCACGTCGCCAGCGTCGTCGTCGCTGGAGGTGTCAAGTAGTGGAAAGTGCTGAGGAGACGTGGCCGCCTGTTTGACCCCAGCGCCCAAAACACGGACGCTATCCACGCGCTCGACACCACGCGCGCCGAGCTTCGCAGCCAGATCGCCAGACTCCACCGACGCCTCGACATGTCTAGCGAGATAAGCCGCGTGAGCGGGCGTATCGCCCATCAACTGAATTCGAATTACCGAAGCCGCGTGTCCGTCGCACAACTGGGCTGAGATCCCTTCCATATCAGTTGACGAGTCGAGCGTCAGACGTCTACGACCCCACAAGCTGCGAGGCTGCTCGACAGTGACGAGCGACGAAGCCGCTGGCGACCCAAACGACAGCTCCGCCACGAGCTCCGTCACCCAACCCTCCTCGCGCTTCCCCAACCCGCCGTCCACGCCCGACACCAACATACTCATCAGCGCGATATACCCGCGTTGCAAGTCTTCGTCATCCTCACGCACCTCCTCCTTGACGACCTCGTCAGCGCTATCGGCCGAAGAGGGAGACGAGAGCGCCGCTGCGGCGGCCTCAAATGCCGCCGGACCAAGCACGACCGCCGCCGGCGTCGGCTCCGCCCGCACTACCCCGCCATCCGAGTTGGGCTCGTCATTCTTCGGGAAGAGCGCCCTGTATGTCCCTTGATTGATTGGCTCGGGGCCACGCGAGTGAGGGCACCAAGTGCCCATGCAAGCGACGCAGTTTGCGACGCTGACTCGGCACCATTCCAGCCCCTGCGCACCGCCGTTGCAGTCGTCCCAATTGCAGTAGCCCTTGTCGTCGTGCTCATACCATCCCGGCGCCGCAGGTGTTGGGGGTGGAGCGGGAGGCGAGGGCGGTGAGGGTGCCTCAAAGTTATCGGGGGTAATTGGCGATCGACCAGGTGAGCACCACCACCCGCCGCAGACGCCCACGCAATTGGCGGTCGAGGCGCGACAAAATGCGGTGCCTTGTCCCGGCTCGCCCTCGCACCTGTCCCAACTACAGTACGGCGACCCAGCGTCCTCTTCTGATGACTCGTCGCCGTCCGAGTCGTCGCGTCGGATGGCGATGTACTTGCTTGCTGCCCCGTCGCCTGGTTCCCAGTCGCATGTACCAATGCTGCTCTTGATGACCACCTCATTTGGCTCTCCGACCGAGATGAGCAGCGCGCCGTCATCGGTGAAGGTGAGGCCCTCGGGCGAGCGCGACGGAAGGTGCGTAATCTGACCATCCACAATGTCTCCCGACTTGTCCAACTTTAGGACGCGGTCGCCGCCGCGCGATAGCACATACATCCCCTCGTCTCCTGGTCTGTAGTACATTCCAGCGAAATCGCGTAACAGGCTGCCCTTCTCGGCGTCCTCGAGTACAGTCCTCGAGCGACCGGTCTCGGGGTTAACCCGGTACGCTCGAATGGGGTTCATCTCTTGCCCCGTAATGAGCTCTTTCGCAATGGGGTCCCACGTAATGCTCTCCAGCCCCTTGTTGCTAGCCTGACGAAAAAAATCCATATCTATGCGCTTTACAATCTTCCCCCGGCGCTCCCACGGCGGAATGTCGACGATGGTGATCTGCGACTTGCGACGCCCCGGGCGGTCGCCTTCGCTGCGCTCCTGGCTAATAGCGAAGCGGTACTCGTACATCCAGGTGATGCCTGCGGTGAAGCAAGAACGATGAGTAGAGAGAGACGCGAATTGGCATAGCGACTATATATCACCGGTGTTTCGATGTTTTAATGTGTCGTGGTGGTACGGTATAGAGGTATATCACCGGCGTTGTCGATACAGCGATACCACATCGCCAGTAATTCGCGGAGACATCATACGTACGGGCTGCGCGTACCATTTGATAAGAAGTATCTACGGGTACGGGTACAAGTAGAATAATTGTAAATGTGAGCCCACTCGTCATCTTTCACGGATGGATCCCACTCACATTCATCAAATTATTCAAGTGCCGGAGGTATTATAATCAAAATTGTTCACATCATCCGGCCGATAAATGATTGCCGTGTAGGGTACAGGTATTTGCGGTAGGGCGGTATCGCTAAAAGCAATGTATGTATTACGTTGATTTGGAGAAGTACAGGTACAGGTACTTCAATCTCTCCAACCAATCAACGTCATACGCCTGTACGTGATATCGATCAGCGACTGCATCGACATCAAAATTGGACAAGACAAGCAGGCGCTTATCCAGAATGGATGTCCAGATAAGTGAGTCGGAGTCGTTGTAACGGACTGTCCAGCAACGACATGTTTGGATACGGTGGTACGTGTACCGGCATGCACAAAATGTACACCTTATGTACCTGTACAATATCGGCGGTGTGGGTAGCCTCTGACGCGGAGAGAGAGCTCAGCAACTCCCCGCGGCTTGCGCCTATGCTCACGCCTGGCCCCCATACCCCCCACGACCGCAGGGCAAGCGATACCGTATACACAAATGTTTTGGGCGGGTGCGCTACATAGATAGCGATGAGCGATTATACGATTCCGGGCTGTCGTTGGGGACCGTTACCGCTCGCGCTCATTTTGCCACTCTTTTCCAGCTAAACGCATCGTAAGCCATCGTACCGGCCAATGAATGTTTTTCTCCTAAGAATTTGATCGAAATCTGCAGACCTACCAGCGGCGACGCTCCGGATTATCAAAAGTCTCGGCAAGGCTGTCCGAGGTCACCCGAGGTCTGCGGAGCTCGAGAATTTGCTCACCAAAATACTTTGTTTCACATTGTAATGATATGATATTCGCGCGAGTGTTCAGCTGAACCGAGAAAATTCTAGGATGGGTACGGCATGCACAGAGTACAGTACGGATAACCGCAATTAACGCCGCGGGGTGAATCGGACATTACCTTCGGGGTCTCGGAACCGGAGATTTCCAGCTGGCACCGTCCTCAAGCGCTTGCCTTCGATGTCATACTCGAACAGGGACATTGGATTGCGCGTGACAACCCAGAAGCTGTTGGTGACGGGCGAATAGGTGACTCCGCTGGCCTCGCCGCGGATTCCGCTGAGTCGAGAGTGGAGGCATACGCGGTCATAGTCGGGGAGGTTCCACGGAACAGCGTTCACGTCCGCAAGTAGCGCCGCAACGGCACACACCATCAATAACATGGTCCGCTCACATGAAAAAATCCTGCGCGACATGGCAGGGACGAACAGTGGAAGGGATATGTCGAGCCCTCGGCTGGCTGTCTGACAATGAGCCGTGCAGTGATGTCTGACTGGCTGCGACGCCCCGCCTTCGTATCAGATGCCTTTGTCATTTACGGTTGTTTTGGACAGTCGGCGTCACCGAACTTGAAAGCGGCGGTTCTGCAGCCATCGATACACTGACGTTAACTACGCTTCGCTGACCGTTGTACTGCATCAATAGCTGTCCAAAAAGACAAGCCTTCTACTAAAATATCTTAAATACAACAGGTTTGAACGACACGCGGTCACCACCTGCCCGTTTACACGATGATGACGACGTACATATGGTACATCGTAGATACGGATACCAGTACATCGTATCGGTCACGTGACAGACCAGCTCACAGGCAAAGTAGAATTAAGGACCGACGCCTCGGGCATCAGAGCTCATGATAAACAGATAATATGGATTACAAGAAGAACAACATATGAGCATGGACATGGGAAAAGGGAGGCGGAAAAACAAACATCATCTTCTTATTTTCCATAATATATTTTCCATTTTTCAAAGTTTTTTGATTTTTGCCATTCTGGGTGGTTTCCAATGCTTTTCTTGTATGAAGTTCCTATTAAATTATTACACGATACGCATAATAAAAAGCAGTGGGAAAAACTAAGCCAAAAAGGGGGGGAATCAAATTAAATTACAACGAAAGTTATTATTGAATCCACCAGCAAATAATAAGAAAGGAAAACACGCACAGAAGCCTAAGGCCGAGGAACAAGGAGTATACATTTCTTGTATAAAGGAATATATTATTCATATCAAAAACAGACATGCACTACAATGACAAAGCCTTTATATGGTGAATACCTATTGGTGGGCTTCGGTGCCTCTCCTTTTTTCTCCATTGTTGCTAGTGGATTCCACTGCTTTCACGGCCCTCAAAAGTGTTAGGTCTGTGACTTCCAGTGCTGCCCGGCGTGGAGGTCCTCCTCCTGGACATACTTGTACCTGCAGAAAAAAATATTTGGCGTTATTGACCGTCCAATACAATTTCAGAATATGTTTGAATATATATGAATATCCGTAGATTTGCATAGAACACAAATAATGCGACACCAATTATATTTCTGATGACAAAGACGTCCAGGTAGTCTCCCACGCATTGCCAGCATGTCTGAGTACGCATCGCGGAATCTCAGTAAACATACATACACATAAGAAACTGCTACATGTTGTATTTATCGATATAGTAAATATATAAGAATGCTTTATTAGTCGAAATAACGAAAAGACCCAGGACGACGTCCACTGACAGCTTAGCGCGGCATCATATGCTATCGCCGCGCGTCTTGACAAGCGCAAACGGTCGATTTTTTTCGAGACACCGCTAGTGACCTCGATGGATGTACGCATATTGTCATTTAAAGCGCGTGCGACCAGTGGAACGCCCGTCTCTTCATCGATCGCACGGCATGTAGTCCCCCTCCCGAAGTTCTTCCTTAACCCCTCCTCAATTGCGAATCATTAAGGAAGCTCTCATAAAATTTGCACATTCTGATTGATGTTTGATAAATTTTTATCAATATGTCCTCAAGGGGTTTCCGCCGCCGTTATTCAAGATGGATGGCAGCGGCAGCAACTACGGTCGCTCAGCCATGGGTGCGAAAAGGCACAAACCCGAGGACTAAAACGGTAAGCAATGTAGTTGTTCTACTCACGCCGATCGCTTAATTACGTTTCGGGGCGTTTTGATGTGGACGACAACTATTCCGCGTTGTTGTCATCGTGAGTTTTTTAATATGCCGAGTGACACATGCGATTCCTTAATTCAAATATTTCGAATTTTCATCGCTAGAGGTCCATGCTCGCTGACCGGTGTCGACGACGCCTTCAACCCCATGCATACCATTGACCGTATGCCTTCAGCGCCTCCTACATGTGTCGCGCCTACTAGCCGTGTCAACCCCGGGGGTTGCCACAAACGGGCAGCCTCCCGAGGGACAACCACCTTCAACAGTCACAACGGCTCCTCACTTCATCATGGAGCAATTCATTGAGCTGGTGATGACGTAGGGGGTCGCCCTGAGCTCGCTTGTACAAGACTAAAGGAAAGAGCTTGTATACCTTCAGGTCGAGCGGGGACGCTGGCAGGCATCACTCGGAGGTCAGTGGCACAACCATAAGGAGGTGCAAACGTCCCGCAAGCAGCGGCTCGCCGCAAGTACCGAAGTAGCCAAGGCAGCCGAGGACCGGGCTAATTAGCTGACGGGGACGGTCGAATCACTCCGCGGACAATTGGACGTTGTTCAAAAGAGCGTGAAAGAGATGGAGGAGGCTCTAAAGTCGTCATCGGCCGTTGTTCGGCGGAGGATCGGCTACGACAACCCGAGCCGTTGGATACTGGCCACATACGTCAACAAATTGACGGAGTAATTCACGGAACATTTTGGCCCCGATTGGCTGAGCACCAGCAACGCCATGGGCGAGGGGGTGGAGAGGAGCCCACTGACCCTAGCAAGACGGCGTACCCTTCTAAGATCATCGGGGCGATTTTGTGAAACACCTCAATAACTCGGCGATGGACGATATGCTAAGGGGGAGGGTCGTCGCAAGATCGAGGACGGTAACGTTGAGTGCATCTCTAATCACTACGACGACATTCCGGCCAAAGTGTTCATTCACACGGACGTCGACATTCGGGGTTACCAAAAGTTTGTGAACCTCATCAGTTGTGTTCAGAAGGACCAATGGTTGGCCACAAAAAAGGTTACCGTACGGCAAAGACTACCCCAAGCTCGGCTCCTTGAGACTCGTCGGAAGGCGGTTGGGGGGCCTGATCGCATGCCTAAGCGTAGAAAAGGAATCCCTCAAGCCGCTATGAGTGACGCGAAAGCTCTATCAATATCGCGCATTCGGTGGTTAGTTGCGATCGGGCGGGACTTCACTATTTATGGGACCGGCAACAATGTGCAAGTTGAGCTTCACGGGGACGCCTATGGCATCTTCAAGAAGAACTAAGTGCATGGGCCATCCCTCGTCTTGAAGACAACCTACAACAACTCCGGTAAGGGTGCCGGCGTCGCTGTGGACGAAATTTTGTATCGGTGCGGAGTTAACAACGTCGCGAACCGAAGTATTTTGGGGTTTTACCTCGGGAAGCTATTGCCGTTTGCGGCTGTGGTTTCGGGGCTGTTGAGTGAGGAAGGACTAGAGGTAGATAGCGTGAAGTACACGTTCAAACTGATATTTGGAAATGAGCTGGGTTATGTTGTGTGTTGATTAATGTGTATTTTCTGTCGATTTACATGCAATGTTAAATGTTTGTTTCGCATTAGTTGCAAATAATTTGTCATGTTGTTCGATCGTTGTGCAGTTTACACAAAACTTTAAAATAAATGTCCATGTCATTTCATGTTAGTTGTTGTGGAAATCATGACTTTACGACGTCCTCTTGCATGCTTCTAAGTCATGTCATGTTTCTAATTCAATTTCATTTGAATTTATATGTTAATTTGCACTTTCTGTCAATTTACATGCATTATTAAATGTTTGTTTCGCATTAGATGCAAATAATTCATCATCATGCTGTTCGACCGTTGTGCAATTTACATAAAACTTTCAAATAAATGCGGCGCCCGCCGGCGGCGCAGCGGCGGCGGCCCCGGAGGGGGGTGCGCTCGCAGGCCCGTTGGCATCCCCTCACCTCCCCGTTGTGGGCGCAGCAAAACCCCGTAGCCACGCCAAGCTTGGCACGGCAGGGGGCTAAGAGGGCCGACAGCGCGATCCGTGGGATCAGCAGTTGTCGGGAAAGCCTTGTACATAGGGCTTTTGAATAAATAATTTCTGTGCAATACCGGCGCCAAGATCTCCCGCTCGGGCCGTCCGATATGTTTTTTCGTGGTAAGATACTAATGGCTACAATCCTACTTTGGGGGGGTGGGGCATGTACCTCAAGAGCGGAACTCACGACTTTATGAGCCTCTCCTGTTTGTTTGTAAGTTGTAAGTTTTATTTCAATTTGTATGCTAATGTGTACTTTATATCCATTTACATGCAATACTACTATTCAATGCTTGTTTCGCATTAAATGCAAGTAATTCATCATGCTGTTTGACCGTCATGCATTTGAGATAAAACTTTGATAAATACCCATGTCATTTTGTGTTTGTTGTTGTGGAAACCATGACTTTATGACGTTCTCCTGCGTGATTCTAAGTTGTCACTTTATTTCAATTTGTATGTTAATGTGTAATTATGTTGATTTTTATGCATTATTATTAAAGGTTTTTGTCGCATTACATGCAAATAATTCATCAAGTTGTTCGACCGTCGTGCAGTTGAGATAAAACTTTCAAATAAATGCCCATGTCATTTCGTGTTAGTTGCTGTGGAATTCTTTTGTACATCATAAATAAAACCATTCTATTGTGTTTATCCCCGATAGGCGACCCGAAGTTATTGAACAACATCAAAGGGCTTAATGGGTGCTCTAGCAGCTTTCCATATATCTATTGTAAGATAATGAAAAGCTCTTCTACATTTGAAATCTTCCGAGCGTTATGAGACTGTGAGGTAAGAGACCGTGGACAGCATGGAACCAAAAACGTTGGCAGAGGAAATCAAGCTTTCTCACACCCCCGTAGGGCAGAACACCGACCAATTGAGCTTTTGCGCCTCCGGATGTGATGATGGTGAGGGTTGCTCATCTTACGTTTGCCCGGGATACAACTAGTCCATCGGACCTAACCACAAGGAGCTCAACATACTCCCCATACCACGAAAGGCCAAACCCGGGCATGCCGACTACGGCGTCGCGGCGGCGAGGACTTGGGTCAACCAGCAGCATTTCCGCACCATGTTAAGGCCCATGCTTGACATGCAGATCCTGCACTACGTGTTCGACATTTTGCAGAGCATGCTGCACATCGTTCATCAATTTTTAATGGACGGTGTGTCAGAACATTGATGATGAGCAATCGGAGCAAGTGAGGCATGTCGTTAATTGACCACATTTCGTTAATGTTTTTGTATCAATACATACATATATAGAGTATTTTCTGATTATGCTAAATAATATTATTGACGATATTATTTGTCTTTGTACAAACATTGATTTGGGTTGAGGAGTGGATGAAAATCAAGCTCAACGATGGGACTCTGCTTGGCTAGCGGCTGGCATGGTCCAATGGCGGATCGCTTCTATCAGCGGTGTCATGGCTACGGGAGATCTGCTCGACCCTGATGAACTTCCACGAGGAGCTCATGAGCCAAGTGTTCGAGGACCAAAGCATCACATTGTGCCAATGAGTCGAGGCACTTGTGGCGCACCTTCTCCTATTGTAATCATATGATTGGGAGTAGCCGCGAGGACTATCAGCCGTCGCGGGACGCCTATGCAGCGGAGGTGAAGAAGTATGTTGAGATGTTTATGCCAACCAACTTGATGCGATGTCTCCCGGAACACGTGACAAATTGAAATTGAAATTCTTTACAACAATATCGGATTTAACCGGTTGTTGTCTATGGGCCCTCCTTGCTTTGCCACGCATGTCTTATTTAGCGGGGGCTAGACTGTGAACCACTGATTCCAACTTCTTCAATGGCAATAGCGATGCCGTCTGAAATATACGCATAAACATGTATTTGTCATTTTCTGATTTTATATGCATATATTTTTGCATACAAGTATGAAATATAAAGTGTCGCTATTCTCCACGCTACGCGGCATGCTCAAGCCGCGGCGAAGACGTTGATAAGCTAGGCTGCTTAGCTCATGCTTGTCGAATAGGACGTACTTTGCCTCTGCTACTCTACGACTCCGGCCGTGCCGGAGCTGGGGGGGGGGTACGCGAAATCCCCCTCGCATTAGGTTGTCGTCGGTCGTCCCTTCTCGATCCTAGCACATCCCCATCCGAGATATTTGTTACTCCTTCCGCCACCTAGCCTAGTCTTCCTAGCGCGCCACCTAGCCTAGTCTTCCCTCCTCCTTCGGGGGCTGGAAAGAAGAAGTACCTAAGCCTTAGACGGTGTATGGTTGGCTCTCTTGCCTCCGTTCCATGATTATCTCATGATCTGTGTCCTTTCGCCGTCTGTTTCCATCACCGACCTGATCGCGTTGTGGCCGTCCGTGCCTTACCCCGGTGGGTTACGTTGTTAGGGGGGCGCATGTACGAGCAGTGTGCCGTTTCGATAACCCTAGGCAATCTGCCCGAGGCAGCCTATCGACAATTGGGTACCGACTAAGGGAGGGTTGCTCGAGCACAAAGATCGAGTCGCCACTCCGCAAAATATGGTGGGTACGGGTATATTTATCCCCCCCCCCCCCCCCCCCCCCCCCCCCCCCGTACCGGGTTTTTCCGGCGGCGCATGATCATGAGGCGGATGATTATGAGGACCTCCGCCGCTAGACAATGTCGCTCCTCCGGCTGCGACCTTCCTCCACCCAGTGTAGCTTCCAACCTCGCCCCCAAGGGAGACTCGAATCTCACATGGATGTTCGGCTTCTAGCGAGCGCCTTGCCTTGGCGCTGCTTCCATGTTGTCCGCCGCCAGCTCCGACATCCACGTCCCACCGATGACCCGTATGTACCCTTCGTCGCCAAAAAAAGATTTCGCGGACACCGGCCGCCCCCGCCCCCTTGTCGGGAGAGTATTTGTGAGTGTTAGTAGTCGTATGGTGACCAATGGGGAGTGGACTCGGGGTGTTTGTGTGTGGGCGCGGTGTAGTAAAGACTTGGGGCGGCGGCGGGGGTTCCATGGTGGCACGATGAAAAAATTGACTTGTTAGCGCATGAAATTACGTCACACTCGTAAGTTACGAGGCCCAATAACATGTTGTCGGAGAAGAGTCCTATGACGTAAGGCAATTGCCTGCCGACAACGTGCATGTGAGGCAAAACGTTGGTGATGGTTACAAAAGTGACGGCTCCACGTAACAGTCGTTGTACATCGAACATACATATTCGGGTACTCATGTACAGTAGCCAGGTAGCCAGCCCAGCTAGCCAGCCACGGTCCTTATTAATTATCGCGAATAAATGAACGTCCGATTACAATGAAGATCGTGCGTTTGTGATTCGCTATCAGCAAATGTCGCCCTATTAATTTGACCAAAGCACCCTTAGGTTTTATTTCCCTCATTTTTTCTTTTGGCT
The DNA here is from genome assembly GCA_026401115.1 of Tetraselmis chui. NCBI lineage: Eukaryota > Viridiplantae > Chlorophyta > Chlorodendrophyceae > Chlorodendrales > Chlorodendraceae > Tetraselmis > Tetraselmis chui. The sequence continues at coordinate 66,522 of JAPMLY010000383.1, read as the reverse complement.
CGGTGGCTTATGCTGCTTTTTCTTTTAAGAAATTTGTATTCTGACCCAAGCACCCTGACCCAAACTGGAGTGGGACCGAATATGTACCCTAGTCAGTCCTATTGTTACAACCCGCCAGGTGAGGGGGCCATATAAGCGGGACATATAGGGGGCCATATCAATATAATGATAATAATAATAATATAATAAAATATCAAGACTACCGGTGAGGGGGCGCGAAACTGGAGGCGATACAACAGCAGCACTGGGTATTTCCAAAACTACCCGTACGGCGATCAGGACCGCGGGCGACCACAGTCAAGACGGCGGCCCAAGCACTGGTGAAGGCCCCTGCAGCAGCGCCCGTCGCGTTTATGACAGTATGATCTGCCCTCCCGGCAACGGCATATACTCTTACACCAAAGTTATGCTGCTGCTGTTGTCGACGCTCCTTGCGTTCCTTCAGAGCACCGGCGCGGTCAGCGTCTCGGTTAGGTTACGCCTCACCCAGCACCGTCACGTCAACGCGACAGGCAAGGCAGCAGTAGCGGGCACAATAATCGGAGTCGGGGGCAGCAATAACGACGGCGTAAAGCTCATAGATGAGATACCATCCCCGCAGCGAATGTGCCACGCTGATCTGTCAAAAAACCCGGCGCCGCAGGTCGTGGTGGCGGGATCCGCGAAGAGCGGCTCGACGGCGCTTTACAGTAAACTGTGCACACACCCACACTTTGAGTGCGGCCTGGCCACGAAAAAAGAGCCCAATGCGCTGCGTGCGATGAAAACCGGCGGTAATAGCACGACAAAACAGCTGTATAGCATGTACTTGGCCAAGGCGTTCCTTGGAAGGCGGCCCGGGCGGGGCAACCTGACGGTGGACGGCTCCATATGGTACTATTACTATCCCGACAGCCGTACCTTACTGCGCCGATTGCTGCCGTGCTCCAAGCTCCTCTTCCTCGTGCGCAACCCTGTCCACCGCGCGCGCTCCAACTATTACCACTCTGGTGTCCCCGGCATGAGCTTCGATGAGTATATCCAAATGGACACCCACATGGCGGCGGTCTGCAACCGGTTGGTGCGTTTACCGATGGAATGACCGCCTTGCTCTTATTCCCAACGTCGCCCTTCGTCGTGTCGCCACAATTAATGCAGCATCCAGTTTACAGTATCGTCCATGCGTTCATTATTTTAAACAAAAACTAACTTAGCCTATTCAGTATGTAGGATAGCGGACAATTTACAGCGGATATAGCGCCGACTCTAACATCAATCCGAGAGCGTTTATTATCAGAGGTGGATCGTCGGCTTGGCACAAGTCGCTAAGAGTGTGTGTGTGTGCGTGCGTGTATGGGGTGATGAAGGTGGGGCAGACGTGGAAGGACATGACGCTGGGCTTGCAGTCGCGCTTCTTCAAGTGCCTCACGGCACTGGTAAAGAGGTTTCGCGGGCGAAGGCGACGAAACGACTTCATTAGCGTCCCGCACCCTCTTGCCGTCGGCTACTGGATATACCACATCCAAGAGCTGCGCCGCCGACACGCTGTGCATGCGCTGGTGTATGACGACTTCGAGAACGAGGAGAAATTCGGTGGGATGCTGGACGGACTGACAGACTTCCTGGGAATCACGCGCTTTGAGGATAAAAGCCTACCCCCGAAGACCGACATTAACGAAAAGGGCGCACGGACGAGCACTCTGTTTGCCCAAGGGGGCCGTGCCTCGCTTCATCGCCGTACCGTCAAGAGGATGAAGCCTGTGCTAGAGCTACAGACCGCCGCGCTCGAGCACCTGCTTGGGCGAAGCCTGGGCTGGCGCTTCGACAGCGCGGGGACGCCCCGAACCAACACCACCACCAGCGTGCTGCAGAACGACGGAAGCACAGTATAGCTCGACGACCGGTCCAGGCTGCAACCGGCGGAAATCTCGACGCAGTGGATGATATGCAGATGTGCTAGCGTCTGAACGGTGTTGTGATCACAGCAGCAACTCGGGCACAGTTAGTTTTGGCGTCGACGAAGCATCGTTATTCGCGCGTTGGGAGGCGGAAGGCGCCATATCTCTTCGTGGATACTCGTCCGCCGGCCTGGATATTGGGTTTGGCCCGTCATAATTGCCGACTATAGAGTACACCCTCACTTCGTCGCCGGGGTATAGTCAGCTAGTCGCTACTATGTGGACGACTCGCAGCTGACCAGCCCTCTGCTCTAGCAGTCTTGGAACTACAGCAGAAACGTACCGGGCCAAAGTCACTTTTTTGGGAATATGGCGATGTAGGTAGAGGGTGTGGTTTCTATCTTTCGGTGCTGAGGAACCCATAGAATAAACCCGTCGTCAAGGCTAATGATAGGAAGGGTTGTAATCCTCAAGATTTACGAATTTGACAATATTAACACCCAAAACATATATATATCCTACTCTTTCTCGGCGTTAAGCGGCTTTGACACCCCCTTGGGCCAGGGCTTAGGGTGTAAGGTTGAAGAATGACACCCTAAATTCTAAACCTCAGCCTTAAACCCTGAACCTTAAGGAGAGTAAATGGAAGAAAACACGGTGTTACGAAATGCTTAGTTGATTTTGTTTTTTTTGGGGGGGGGAAAGGCAAAATCCTGGGGGGGGGGGGGTTACCTAAAACAACACATATAAATAATGCCGCACTACCCGAAACCCTCTGAATATACGCAGCAATTACAACCCAATCATCTAAATGTCTCGTAGGTTATTTCCCGAAGCTTTGCTAGAGAATTACCGAGACATTTATAGATCCAAAAGTTACTTATTCCCTAAATTCATTGAAATTGTCTGACATCAATATCGGCAAACTGGAATGACTCTTGTCTAACGGCCATCAATTCTATGCCAACTAGGAAACTTAGAGAACGATTGGGCCGGGTACTCTTCGAAAAGATACACTTTGTCGACACACCTATATACAATGTGTGCCGACATTCCTCGGAGGTTAAAAACAATAAGCATCCGCAATATTTGCCATAGAGCCCCCCCGCATTAAGCAATAACTAGAAATATTTCAAAGCAACACGTTTTTGTTATCAAGAAACATAGATCTAATAATAAACCCACTTGTCACAAGAATGCAAAATGAGACTTATGCTCGTCCTTCACGATGTACGGCCCGCTCCCATCGAACCGGGATGCCGACCGGCCTAGGCCACTCGGCGTTCGAGAGGGGCGACGGGCCAGCCTAATCTAGCTCCCGCGTGCCTTCGGTCTTGCCGGAGATTGGATAGGTAAGGCTAACGAAAAAAATTCCTCACGCGGTCGCTCGTCGATCCCGCCGTCGCACCCCGTAAGCCCCGCCCCAAGGTCGTTGCCTCTCCTCCCATCGCGACTACCCTCCTAGTCGAGGTCACCCGTCACCTCGAGGGCGGGTGGGGGCCCGAGACAACAAGACACAAAAAGCTGGCGCCCGCCGGCGGCGCAGCGGCGGCGGCCCCGGACAGGGGTGCGCTCGCATGCCCGTCGGCACCTACCTCTACCTCCACGCGGTGGGCGCTGGTAACCCCATAGCCGTGCCAGGCATGGCGCGGTAGGGGGCTGAACGAGGTACCGGCAGCTGCGATCCGCGGGATCAACAGCTGTCGGGAAGCCATGTACGGAGGGTTTTGGAAAAACATAATATCCGTACGCCGGCACAGGGATCTCCCGCTCGGCCAGTCCGATATGTCTTTTTTGCGACTAAATACTCGCAGATACTCTCCCGACGATGGGGCGGGGGCGGCGTTTGCGAAAATTTTTTGGCGAAAAGGGGTACGGACGGATCAGCGGCGGGACGAGGGTGTTGGAGCTGGCGGCGGACAGCTGGGAAGCAGCGCTAGGGACAGCGCTCGCTAGAAGTCGCCAGCCCTGCGAGAGCCTTAGGTCTCCCCTGGGGGCGAGGCATGATGCTACGCAGGACGGAGGCTAGTCGCAGCCGGAAGAGCGACACGGTCTGGCGGCGGCGGTCCTTAGGATCGCCCGCCGCCGGAAAAGCCCGGTACGGGGGGATTTTGGAAAAATTCCCGTACCCACCTTCTTTTGAGGACCGGCGACTCGATCCCTGTGTTCTTCCAACCCCTTCCCTACAATCCCTAGTCGGTACCCGGTTATCGATAGGCTGCCTCAGGCAGTGTGCCTAGGGTTATCGTAACGGCACAGTGCTCGTAAAGGCGGCCCCCTAACAACGTAAACCACCGGGGGAGGGTACGGACGGCTACAGCGCGATAAGATAGGTGTTGGAAACAGACGGGAAAAGGACAGGGGACAGGAGAAAATCTGGCTCGGGGGCAGGAGAGCCAGCCGGACACCGTCTGCAACCTAGTTATTTTCTCTTCTTAGCCTCCGAAGGAGGAGAGAAGACTCGGCTAGGTGGCGAGCTGCGTCGGGAGGAGCGGCTAATACCTCGGGCGGGGTTGAGCACGGATCGAAGCGGGACCGACGACGACCTATGCGAGGGGGGTTTTTCACCTGCCTTTCCCCCCAAGCTCCGGCACGACCGGAGTCGCACGGGAGCCGAGGTCAGGCAGGTTCGCCTCGACCAACTCAAGCTGGACAGCCTTGCTGATCAGCGACCCCGCAGCGGCTGGAGCAGGCCGCGTAACGTGGAGAGTAGCGACATTTTATTTTTCATACTGTATCCAAAAAAAAAGACGTATAGATCAGAAAATTATAAATACCTAGATACGGGCATGTTTTAGACGGTATCGTTACTGCCATTGGAGAGGTTGGGATTAGTGGTTCACGGTCTACCTCACGCTTAGAAGTCCAACAACAAGTTGAGCATAGCAAAAGGGGGGGCCCAGAGATAGCAGCCGGTTCTTACTGGTATTGTTGTAAACAATTTCAAATTTCAAACAAAAAGCTAGCGGTCCTTCCGCCACGTTGAAAAGCTTTCCCGGCCATTTCTCCGGCGTTTTGAGTATGGTACCCGGGTACTTGTCTAGCAGCGAGCTAGCGAACCTTCCTTCCACTAGTCCACGGAGGTCGGCCTCGCGGCTGTCCTCAAGATTTGTCAAGAGGGGGAGGGGACGAGTGTGACAAGTACAATCGTGCAAAAGTACATTGCAAGACATTGTGTAGGTCCTTGTTACCAATTCCATTTCGTGCTTGTCCATCGGAAGGACGTACATTGTAGGTACGTCGCTATTGCAATTTGGCGAGGGCTCTTATGCGTGCTGTACTACCAGCACCTCCCGGTACGTAAATGTACGCACAATAAGGCTAGGGAGCAGCCATCGATACATAGTCGATAGTATCATCATCACCCGTTGATGGTGCCATCGATGTGCTAGGTTGTGATATCATCAACATCCACATGATGGCAATAGTGCTAATATCAATGCCATCAATCATCAAAACATTTAAATCTGTCAATTATCAAAGCCCGATGTGTTGCGATATCATCGGCCCAGATATCGATACATCGGCAATGATATCGGTTTAATGTGTCATCGATGCTAGCATCCCAAAATATCACCACCATCAACATCGACAATCCGAGACATCAATAACATCAACATCAACGTTTCAAGATATCACTACCATCAAAATCGACACATTTACCTGATCCCTAGTCTTAACGCACAATAAATCTAACCAACTAGACGACGCGCTAGACGAGATTCCTAATGCGAAACGAGGTTCTTAATGCTGGACGAGCAACGTCGCTAATCTATTAGCAACGGTGGGAGAGCCCTAGCACCTGACAGGTAGACCAAGCGAGAGCCGGTGCAAGCAAATGCTAGGGATCGATGGCGCCCGCCGGCGGCCCCGGAGGGGGTGCGCTCGTATGCCCGTCGGCATCCCATCACCTCCCCGTGGTGGGCGTTGGAAACCCCGTAGCCGGGACAAGCTTGGCACGGTAGGGGGCTAAGAGGGCCGACAACACGATCCGTGGGATCATCAGCTTTCGGGAAAGCCTTGTACATAGGGCTTTTGAAAAAAATAATTTCTGTGCAATACCGGCGCCAAGATCTCCCGCTCGGCATGTCCGATATGGTTTTTCGTAGTCTAATAGTACTAGATACAATCCTACTCTGAGGGGGTGGGGGCTGTACCTCATGAGCGTTCGATGGCGAGGAGGGTACGGCCGGATCAGCGGTGGGACGCGGACGTCGGAGCTGGTGGTAGCCAGCCGGGAAGCAACGCTAGGAAAGGGTGCTCGCTAGCCGTCGACCAACCCTCTGCCAGTCGAACATGCACGGTCGTGGGCTTAAATATATGTATAGAGCAGTTGCACGGCGATCGTGCAAGATGATTGTATATCGTCCATATGCTATATACTAAATCAGTTTACAATGAACAAGCCGCTGAGTCAATGTCATATGCTATTATATCGTAGCAATGTTCTTGTCATGTATGCCGTAGTAAATTCCCGGAGTTAAAATAATATTCGGAGTTTGCAACCAAATAATGTATATTGCAATGCAAAATCAAGCTGCGCGGACATCTCGTGGCGATAATTGTGCGCGAGCTAGATGATGGTTATTGCTAGTTCTCGTCCACGAATTAGCCGTGGACCTTGATTAGAGGATCTCCGGGACCAAGCGGCACTATGGAAACAAGTTTTAGACTGCGTTCCTAAATTGTATTCGTTTTGTGCGTTTCAAACATAGCGAGTTTTTGCTGAATATATAAACAGTCAACGCTTTACTATATCTCTCCACAAACGAGTTCGTCTATAAAAACTAATCTGCTCACCCGCATATTGTATCCATCTATTTATCCGCCACCTACCCCACCTCTGTCAGCACACACGTGCCGAATCTTCAAAAGGAATGTCAATAGTTTCCAATTGTATCGATACCCAATCTGGGTGGAAGCATACGTGGTTCCGAGAGAACTGCTTTAGATTTAAAGTCTTATTATGATCATTTGGACACCATGGTGTAATATGTATAACTACCTTGCACTAACCTTTCACAATTGCGGACGTAAATTCATGTCATGTCAAATGTGGAAAACGGAATGAGTTATCCCACGATCAGCACGATGGTGTTCAAATAGTTTGCCTATTCAAGTCACAAAAGTTCGATTTGCACATCAAACACAAGTATCCTTAATGTGCACACGTCCATGGGAGGCGACAAGTGGTTTGAAATGTTAAACCGTGCACACACGATCAGTAAGGAAGGTAACTAACGCATACGTAGTTACAGTCACAGTCACGCAAAGGGACAGTCATAGAGACAACCAGCCCGAGGCGCGGTGTCGGGACAACAGAAGTGTTAGAGCAGAAGCCTAGCGACAGCTCTGTACCAGTACAAACAGGTTATCGGTATGTCCGATCTAGACATGTACTAATCATATCTAGAATAGCTTACAGTAGCTATCTGCAACTAATAACTATAAGGTACTTATTGAACCATGCAAACACAGTTAGTGTGGAAGATAACGTACGCAAACGTAGTTACAGTCACAGTCCCGCAAACGGAACAGTTACGGCGACAACCAGCCTACATGCGTGGTGTCGGGACAACAGAAGTGTTAGAGCTGTAGCCTAGCGACAGCTATGTACCGAGTCAAACAGTTTATCGGTATGTCCGATCTAGACATGTACTAACTAATCATATCTAGAGTAGCTTACAGTAGCTATCTGCAACTAATACGTATACGGTATTACTTACAACACTCCCCCTGAAGGTAGCTACGGGATGAAGCGTTGCATTGGGTCTTGTCCTCCAAGGATCGCACTTCGGTGTCTTGCTAGTGCATGTCCCGGGAGGGGTTTGGTGAGCATGTCAGCCACCATCTGGTCACTGGGGAGGTACCTCAACTTGATGGTCCCTTGCTCCACGTGGTCTTTGAGGAAGTGCCACTTCAGGCCGATGTGTTTAGTCTTCTCGCTGACCAAGGCATTCTGGGAGTATGCAATGGCGCTTTGGTTGTCCTCCCAGATGGTGGTGGTTTCGGTGATGGGGGAGTCGAAGATTTCCCCCATGAGTTGTCGGAGGTGGAGTCCCTCCTTGGTGGCGTCAGCCGCAGAGTAGTACTCGGCTTCACACGTGGATTGAGCCACACAAGTCTGTTGTTTGGACTTGTAACTGATGGGACCGCGTCCGAGGGTGAAGAGATAGCCGGAGCGAGACTTGCGGGTGCTGCTGTCGTTGGCCCAATCAGCGTCGGCAAAGCCTGTGAGTTGGAGGCTGTGGTCCATGCCCCCCCCCAACGTCAGGCGCATGTCGATGGTGCCATGGAGGTAGCGGAGGACCTTTTTCAGAGCCTGCAAGTGTGCCTCGGTGGGTGAGGCTTGGGCAGAGCCGAGGATGCTCAACGCCGTGGAGACATCGGGGCGTGTACAAACGGCTGCATACTGGAGGCTGCCCAGGAGGCTGGGGTAGACGTCCTTGGCCACCCCTGTGAGAGAGGGCGAATTCAAGTGTGCGAGGCCGGCGAGAAAGCCCGGGTCCATCGGAAGGGACGACGGCTTAGAGTCGGACATGCCGTACTTGGCGAGGATGTCGCGCAGGTACTTGGACTGGTCCAGTGAGATCGTGCGCGTGGATCGATCGCGGGTGATGTGCATGCCGAGGAGTTGGGAGAGGTCGCCTAGGTCCTTGATCTTGAACCGTGCTCCGAGTTGGGCTTTGAACGATGCGAGCCAAGTGGCATCATTGCAGGCCGCGGGAATGTCATCGACGTACAGGGCGATCATGGCGAAAACGTGGCCGGTGCGGAAGATGTAGATGCACGGGTCGGAGACGCATTGTTGCCATCCATGGTCGACGAGCCATGCACGAAGTAGCATGTTGAACTCGCGGGGGGACTGCTTAAGGCCGTAGAGGCAGCGCTTGAGGTGACAAACCTTGGACGTTCCATCGGTGAAGCCGAGGGGCTGGCGGATGTACACATCCTCACGGATGGGGGCGTAGAGAAACGCTGTGTCGATGTCAAGCTGGCAGAGTTCAAGGTCGCGGGCGGCTGCGATGGTTAGGAAGAGACGCAGGCTGGCCATGCGGATGACCGGGGAGAAGGTCTCCGTGTAGTCCAGTCCGGCGCGTTGACTGCACCCCTTGGCGACGAACCGCGCTTTGAAGCGGGAGACGTCGCCGGCTGTATCCGACTTGACTTTGAAGATCCACATGCTGTTGACGACCATGCGGCCTGGGGGGAGGTCCACAAGGTCCCACGTGCCGTTGCTGATGAGGGAGGAATACTCCTGTTGCATAGCGGCTTGCCATTGGGGGGCTTGGGCGCTGTCCAGCGCAGCCCGGTAGGATTTTGGTTCCACACACTCTCGGGCGGAGAGGAGGGCGACGGCGGTAGAGGACGTGCCGGCAGGTGTGTGTGGGGGACCCGTGACAAGGTCGGGGACGTGAGGGTGCTCAAAGATGTCCTCTTGAGCTTTGCCTTGTTCAGGATCACAACACGCCGTTACGAGGGTTGGTGGGTAGTCGGACATGTGGGCAACCATATCGCCGTAGCGAATGGGGTTGGAGCGGAGCCGAGCATGGCGAGGGGCTGTCGGGGGGGGTAGGGGTGAGTGTGCGGGTACGTCTTCCGAAGAGTCGGTGATGGTCGAGTCGACGGAGGGTTGTGTGTCGAAGCCTGGTGTGTCTTCCTGAAAGACAACATGTACGGAAGTGGTGATGCGACGCGTTTCCGGATTGTAGACACGATACCCGGGTGCGTCAGGGGGATAGCCCACCATGACGCCGCGAAATGCTTTTTCACTGAGTTTCCGACGTTGTTTGTCGGGGACCTTGGCGAAAACGGCGCAGCCGAAGACGCGGAACTTGGAGGCGTCGGGCACCGACGACGTAAGGAGTGTGAGGGGGACGCCCCCATTAGGTCCGACCGAGCGACTGTATGTGCGGTTGCGAAGGTACACAACAGTGCTGACAGCGCACGACCACATGGAGTTGGGAACGGCCATGTTGTGGAGCATCGCCGATGCATTGTCCCGGATAGTGCGCCAGGGACGTTCGGCCTTTCCGAGCATGTGGTGGGCGTATGGGGCAGAGAACTGCACCCCGACGCCGAGGTGTGCGCACATCCGGCGAGTGACAGCAGCTTCAAACACAGAATCTGAGTCAAACTTGAGGACCGGTGCGAACGCGCCCGTCTGGGAGTGATGGCGGGCATGCAGGTGTTTGATGTCCAAGAGGATGGTTTCCAATTCCGAACATGCGTCGTCTTTAGACTTAAGGAACCGCACCCACATGTAGTTGGTGTGGTGGTCGATGACGAGCAAGCAGTAACGGAGGCCATGTGGGGAGGGGACATTGACCGGGCCCCAGAGGTCAGCGGACAGGTTGAGGAGGGGGTGGGATGGCTTCGCGCAAGCGGCTGTGTTGCGTGGTGCAGCTGTGGCTTTGTGAAGTAAGCAAGAGTCGCAAGAAACTTTGGTTACAACGCTAGGTAACACAGGGCTAGTCGGGACACCGTGATTATGCTGGGCCTGAAGGCTTTGCATGTTGAGGTGGCCAAATCGGCGGTGCCATAGGATGGGATCACACTGGGCAGTAAGGGCAACCTGAGGTGAGGGGTCAAGTGCCGCCGGTGCGGATGGGCTTGAAGGGAGGTCCGGCTGGTGGGGGAGGAGGTAGAGACCGTTTCCGGAAGGTTTTAGCACACCCATGCCTGTGGGTACCAAAAGCAAACCAGGAGGGGGGCGTGAATTTCACGAAGTCATCTCGGAACGCAGTGAGGTTAATCGAGCAGGCGGAATCTACGACCCAAAACTTTGTCAGGTTACGACCCGGGGCGAGGGAAGAGGAGAATGCCACAGAGCTGAGTGGGACACTCACCTCGTCGTCAGCGTAGTCATCAGCGCAGTCCTCAAGGGTGGGTAGGCAGTCGGTGTCATCGGCGGGGGCGTCGTCGGCAGGGACGTCGCTCAGAAGCGCAGCGTGAGCAGAGGGGGTGCCGTCAGCGGCGCCGTACTTTTGGACTGTCAGCTTACGCTTGGCGAGTTTCCACTTAAGGATAGCGTCATCCGTGGCAGTGCAGGCGGACATGAGATGTTTGAGGCTGCCACACACGCCACACTTGTTGGGTCGATGGCCGCGAGGGTTACGGTGTGGTGGGCCTCGACCGCTGTGCGAGCCGCGGCCCGCAGCGACGAACGCGGAGATGGGAGGGGGTGATATGGCCGGAGCGGGTGTGTCAGGAGCAGGGTCGTCGTCCATGTTGTGCGCAAGGTGGAGAATGCTGGCCATCACTTCATCAGCCGACATGATGTAGTCCGTGTCAAAGGCGTTGATGACGCATTACTTCGCCTGACCGTGTGGGCCGCTGCTGGAGATACCGCGCAGCATGAGGAGACCGAGGTGGTGGGGGTGGATGGCAACGGAGCCATCAACCAATTGGCATGTGTCGTTGTAGTCGTCAAAGGTCTGGCGCATGTAGTGGACATAGTCACTGAGTGACTGACCAGGGCGCTGTCTGACCGTGAGGTTGTCCAGGAGGGACAAGGAGCGAGGTAAAGACCGACAATCGAGGCGTTCACAAAGGATGTCCCACGCGGCAGCGGCGTAGTCAGGGCGTGCTGGAGAAACGCATTTCATCGCCTGGTCAGCGCGCTTATTCGCGCTGGCTGCATGCAGAAGCAGCGTGTAGGCGTAGTGTTGCGCTTGTTCGTCGAGCCAGACGCCGGAGTCGCGGATGGCCAGCTATCTGCAACTAATACGTATACGGTATTACTTACAACAGTATTACTTACAACACTCCCCCTGAAGGTAGCTACGGGATGAAGCGTTGCATTGGGTCTTGTCCTCCAAGGATTGCACTTCGGTGTCTTGTGAGTGCTGGTCCTGGGAGGGGCTTGGTGAACATGTCAGCCACCATCTGGTCAGTGGGGAGGTATCTCAACTTGATGGTTCCCTGCTCCACATGGTCCTTGAGGAAGTCCCATTTCAGACCGATGTGTTTGGTCTTCTCGCTGACCAAGGCGTTCTGGGAGTATGCGATGGCGCTTTGGTTGTCCTCCCAGATGGTCGTGGTTTCGGTGATGGGGGCGTTAAAGATCTCCCCCATAAGTTGCCGGAGATGGAGTCCCTCCTTGGTGGCATCCGCCGCAGAGTAGTACTCGGCTTCACACGTGGATTGGGCCACACAGGTTTGTTGTTTGGACTTGTAACTGATGGGCCCGCGTCCAAGTGTGAATAGGTAGCCCGAACGGGACTTGCGGGTGCTGCTGTCGTTTGCCCAGTCAGCGTCGGCAAAGCCAGTGAGTTGGAGACTGTGGTCCGTGCCCCCCCCCCCCCCAACGTCAGGCGCATGTCGATGGTGCCATGGAGGTATCGAAGGACCTTCTTGAGGGCCTGCAGGTGGGCTTCCGTGGGGGAAGCTTGGGCTGAGCCGAGGATGCTCAACGCCGTGGAGACATCGGGGCGCGTGCAGACGGCCGCGTACTGGAGGCTGCCCAAGAGGCTTGGGTAAACATCCTTGGCCACGCCGGTGAGATAGGGCGAGGACATGTGCGCGAGGCCGGCGAGGAAGCCAGGGTCCATGGGAAGGAACGACGGTCTAGCGTCGGTCATGTTGTACTTGGCGAGGATGTCGCGCAAGTACTTGGATTGGTCCAAGGAGACGGTGCGTGCCGAGCGGTCACGGGTGATGTGCATGCCGAGTAATTGGGAGAGGTCGCCGAGGTCCTTGATCTTGAACCGTTCTCCGAGCTTGGCCTTGAACGATGCAAGCCATGCGGTATCATTGCATGCTGCAGGAATGTCATCGACGTACAACGCGATCATGGCGAAGACGCGGCCGGTGCGGAAGATGTAGATGCAAGGGTAAGAAACGCACTGTTGCCACCCATTGTCGACGAGCCAGGCACGGAGGAGCATGTTGAACTCGCGGGGGGACTGCTTCATGCCGTAAAGGCAGCGCCTGAGGTGACACACTTTGGACGTGCCATCGCTGAAGCCGAGGGGCTGGCGGATGTACACGTCTTCCTTAATGGGTGCGTAGAGAAACGCAGTGTCGATGTCAAGTTGGCAAAGCTCAAGGTCACGGGCGGCTGCGATGGTCAGGAAGAGACGCAGGCTGGCCATGCGGATGACATGAGAGAATGTCTCAGTGTAATCTAGTCCAGCGCGTTGGCTGCACCCTTTGGCGACGAACCGCGCTTTGAAGCAGGAGACGTCACCGGCGGTGTCAGACTTAACTTTGTAGATCCACATGCTGTTAACTACCATGCGGCCCGGGGGAAGGTCAACGAGTTCCCAAGTGCCGTTGTCCATGAGGGAGGAGTACTCCTGCTGCATAGCGGCTTGCCACTGGGGGGCCTGGGCGCTGTCCAAGGCAGCTCGGTACGATTTCGGCTCCACACACTCCCGGGCCGACATGAGGGCGACGGCAGTAGGCGATGTGCCGGCATGTGTGTGAGGGAGACCAGTGATAAGGTTGGGAACGTGAGGGTGTTCGAAGATGTCCTCTTTGGCTTTGCCCTGTTCAGGGTCACAACACGCCGTCACGAGGGTCGGGGGGAAGTCGGACACGTGGGCAACCATTTCGCCGTAGCGTAGGGGATGAGAACGGAGCCGAGTTTGGCGAGGGGCGGCATGAGGGGGCATGGGGTCTGGCAATGGTATGTCGATGGGGTGGGATTGGAGTGAGGTGGCCGGTGCGTCATCCGAAGGGTTGGTGATGGTGGAGTCGACGGAGAGTTGTGCGCCGAAGCCCGGGGTGTCTTCCTGAAAGACAACATGGACGGAAGTGGTGATTCGGCGGGTTTCCGGGTTGTAAACGCGGTACCCGGGTGCGTCATTGGGGTAGCCGACCATGACGCCACGAAACGCCTTTTCACTGAGTTTTCGACGCAGTTTGTCAGGCACCTTGGCGAAGACGGTGCACCCGAAGACGCGAAACTTGGAGGCGTCAGGCACAGACGACGTGAGGAGGGTGAGTGGGATGCCACCAGTGGGGCCGACTGAGCGACTGTACGTGCGGTTGCGGAGGTACACAACAGTGCTGACAGCGCATGACCACATGGAGTTGGGAACGGCCATACTGTGGAGCATCGCTGACGCATTGTCCCGGATAGTGCGCCAAGGACGTTCGGCTTTGCCGAGCATGTGGTGGGCGTATGGGGCAGAGAACTGGACCCCAACGCCGAGCTGTGCGCACATCTGGCGGGTTGTTGCAGCCTCAAAGACAGAGTCCGAGTCAAATTTTATGATTGGTGCAAACGCGCCCGATTGGGAGTGGTAACGTGCATGCATGTGCTTGATGTCGAGGAGGATGTTTTCCAACTCCGAGCACGCATCGTCTTTGGACTTGAGGAACCGCACCCACATGTAATGGGTGTGGTGGTCAATGACGAGCAAGCAGTAGCGGAGGCCATGTGGGGAGGGGACGTTGACCGGTCCCCATAGGTCAGAGGAGAGGTTGAGGAGGGGACGAGAAGGTTTCGCGCATGCAGTGGTGTTGCGCGGTGCAACTGTGGCCTTGTGTAACAAGCATGAGTCGCAAGAGACATTGGTTACAGAGCTGGTTAACGCATGGCTAGTCGGGACACCGTGCGGGTGCTGGGCCCGCAGGCTTTGCATGTTTAGGTGTCCAAACCGACGGTGCCACAGTATAGGGTCGCACTGGGCAGCAAGGGCAACACTAGGGGAGGGAGAATTCACTGTCATCGTGGAGGTACCGGGGGGGGGGCTCTGGCTGGTGGGGGAGGAGGTAGAGGCCGTTTCCGGAGGGCTCTAGCACACCCATTCCTGTGGGCACCACAAGCAAACCAGTGTCAGAGTTAGAGGGGAAGATGAATTCACAACCGCTGTGGGTCTGCATCCAGCTGACACTAAGTAACCGGCCGATGCGCTGAGCAGAGCGAGAGGACAAGTCAGGGGTGTACAACGCATGGACAGTGCGATGAATAAGTACGCCTGTGTCAAGGCGGACTGAAATTCGGACGGAGCCACTGCCCTTGACGTCAACACCAACCCCGCCAACGCGCGAGGGAGCGGAGGGGGGTGTGAATCGTACGAAGTCGCCTTTAAACGCGGTGAGGTTGATCGAGCATGCGGAATCGACTACCCAGTACTATGAGAGGTTACGACCGGGGGTGAGGGAGGAGGAGAAGGCTACGGAGCTGAAAGGTACACTCACCTCGGTGTCATCGTAATCATCCGTGCACTCCTCGAGGGTAGGCAAACTATCAAAGTCATCGGCGGGGACGTCGCTCAGCACAGCGGCGTGCGCAGAGTGAGAGCCACCAGCAGGGGTGCCGTACTTCTGAATGATCATTTTGCGCTTCGCGAGTGTCCACCGCAAGAGGGCGTCATCCGGGGCATTGCAAGAGGACAAGATGTGGTCCGGGCTGCCGCAAGCGGAACACTTGGTGGGCAGGACGCGATCACCGCGAGAGACACGTGGAGGGTTGCCTCGACCGCTGTGTGATCCGCGGCCAGCAACGACAAACGCGGAGATGGGAGGCGGTGAGGTGTGGGGAGCTGTTGCGGCCGGGGCGTCGTCCTCGTCCATATTGTGCGCCAGGTGGAGGATGCTGGCCATCACGTCATCAGCGGACAGCAGGTAGTCTGTGTCGAACGCGTTGATGACGCACTGTTTGGCCTGGCCGTGTGGGCCGTTGCTGGAAGTACCGCGCAGCATGAGGAGACCGAGGTTGTGGGGGTGAATGGCAGCGGAACCATCAACCATCTGACATGTCTCGTTGTAGTCGTCGAACGTCTGTCTCATGTAGTGGACATAATCACTGAGTGACTGTCCGGGGCGTTGTCTGACCATCAAGTTGTCCAGCAACGACAATGAGCGAGCAAAGGACCGACTGTCGAGACGTTCACACAGAAGGTCCCACGCTGCCGCTGCGCAGTCATGACGTGCTGGGGAGACGCACTTCATCGCTTGGTCGGCGCGTGGGTTCGCGCTAGCTGCATGAAGGAGCAGGGTGTAGGCGTAGTGTTGCGCCGGTTCGTCTAACACGACGCCCGAGTCGCGGATGGCCAGCTGTGGGATGAGGTAAGTGGCCTTGATGGAGAGGAAATTAAGGAAGTTCCTCTTCCACTGCTTGAAGTCCGTGGTGGGCCCCATGGTAGGGACCGACATCTTCATGGACCGGTTGAGGGCGTCCTTGTCGAAACCGGTGGCCTCGTGGGCCGCGCGGCCGATGACCACCGGGTCAATGGTGGGGCGACGCCCGCCACGGGTGGTGTGCCCACCACGCTGTGTAGGATGCGAATGCCAGCCAGGAAAGGGAGGCGGTGGTCCACCGGGGAAGGGAGAAGGTGGGCCGCCGGGGAAAGGAGAGTGGCCGGCCATTGAAAGCGGGGGGCCGTACGGGTGCGGGTGGCCACGGGAGGCGGGGACGCGGGGCGGCGGTGCCTCCGGGAAAAAAGGTCCGGGATCCGGGAGGGGGAGGGGGGGTACGGAGGGGGTGGTGGTAGGTGTTCCGCGGGCAGTCCGTGAGGCTGTGGGGCGGTGTGCGCATCGTGGCGGCGGAGTGCGACATGGTGGTCGCCAACCGACGCTGCAGCGAAAGCAGCATCGTGGGCCGGCTGCGCGTCCAGCCGAGTGCCGGGTAAGGGAGATGCGTGTGTTGGGGGGTCGGAGGAAAGGAGGTTCAGAGAGTGGTTGTCGCGATGGGGGTCGAGCTGCGCGTCGTGACGACACACAGCGAAAGAGGGGTCCGCAGGGGCAGCTACCGCACCAGCAGCAGCAGCAGCAGCAGCAGCTGCAGACTGAGCGTCCATGCGGGCGTTTATGAGCGCCATTTGCTGCAGGACGAGTGCGAGGGTAGCATGGGTGGGACTTACAGAGCTCTGCGGAGAGCCGAGGTCAGGGGAAGCAGGAGGCGAATCAGGTGGATTGTCGACAGAGCGAGTTTTTGGCGCCATTTCGACACAGGGCGAGAAAAAGAAAAGAGCTGAAAAAACAGGCAGCGGTAAAAACCGCTAGCCGGACGTGTGCCTAACAGTGGTATGCAGAGAGACGGCCTGATGCCCACCGACCCCTCGGCCTGATGCCCCGGGGTGTCTCAAAGCACCTTTTCTGTGTCCTCCACCCAGTGTGGGGCACAAGTCGGGGCCACGGCCAGTGCAGGTGGGACGATGCGGCGGCGGCTGAGTCGCTACGATAATATATTAATTAATACAGTAATCTAAGGCTGTCGTGCACTCTGTATATGTATAGTCACCCGATAGTGCGCCCCCCCCCCCCCCGGTCTCCATCTTGGACCTGTATGCACCCTGTCCACACACGACGAGTGCGTCGGTGTGGGTGGCTGTCTGGCGTCCTCGAGCGGCTGACTTAGGTGGGATGGATGTTTTTTAAACGCTGATTATACTGGCGATACCGCCGACTACATGATGAAAGTACTAGGTATCTATGAAAACTTGCCTTCTTCGGGAGAGGTGGCGATCGCAGCTCGCCGAACCAGGTTGTCGCGCGTGAGTGACGTGAGGCGGGGGCCCATAACCTGTTAAACCGTGCACACACGATCAGTAAGGAAGGTAACTAACGCATACGTAGTTACAGTCACAGTCACGCAAAGGGACAGTCATAGAGACAACCAGCCCGAGGCGTGGTGTCGGGACAACAGAAGTGTTAGAGCAGAAGCCTAGCGACAGCTCTGTACCAGTACAAACAGGTTATCGGTATGTCCGATCTAGTGCCTCGGGAGAATTGGTGGTACACGTACCACGTTTGTGGTACACGTACCACAGAAAATGCTCATTTTTGGAACCTCCAAACATACCGCTGATTTAACCAATCTTTACAAAAATGGGTCCAAAAGGTGCATAAGGCCCCAGTCTGCTTATTTTTCAAAACATACAAGGTATCGGCCGCGGCTATTCAACATGGCGACGATTCTGCCACCATCTACCCCCCGCGGTACCTCCGCTCGGCACGTCCGGATAGGCCAAAGGGTCTCGGCTCGTAGAGGCCCCATAGAGGACCTAAAGCCCGGCTCGAGGCGCCATCAGCGTGCCCGGAAGTATGGCTTGGTTACTGCGTCGGTAGGGCCCAAGTTGTGGACCGTGCGGTGGGATGATGGGGCGGAAACTACCGAGCGGTCCACTCAACTCCGGGTAGAGCTGCCCACTGCCGGGCAAGAACCTGCTAGCTCACCGCCTCCCACGCCTGGCGACGACCACATCAATCGAAGATTAGTTCCTCTTCACCCTCCCAACACCGTGACCGAATTTCCTGTGGAGCAGGTGCCTACCGACTCCGCGATGCGCGCCGCACCGACGGGGGGTACTGGTAGTGAAATGGCTGAAAATTTAAATTATGAAAACCAGCCGACACCACCCACCGACGCTTCTCCTTCTGCAAACGCGTCCGCATCTCGACCTGTGACGTGCAATTTAACAGCAACGACCCATACTACGGACCCTGACGCGCTGGAGGAGGAAGACCCCCAAGACCAACCCCAGGTAGTGCTAGATAGCGACGACGAGGAGGGAGATGGGCCCGACGAGCACTTACTTTCTGAGGCGGAAGCTACCCTTCGCCGACTGGTTGGAGCGACTGTAGAGAAGACGGCCGCCGGAGAGGAGGCTGCTGTTTGGACAGTCGTTCCTGCAGTGACAAGAGACACTCGGAATGAGCGGTCGGCATACTTTCGTGAGAAGGGAGTCGGCCTTAAAGGCGGAATCCCGACGTCTAATGATGGCGACGTGGACCTGCTTAGTTTGTGGCTACACCTCTACCCCGGAAAAATCGAGGACGATCTACGCCGCCTAAACGAGGAGGGCTTTAGAAAAAAGGCAGGTTGGAAGCCTATAACCCAACACGAATGGGTTGTTTTTATTGGAATTATCTACGCAGCTCGACAATTCAACCAAACTGGGAAGGGGCTATGGACATGTGAGACGACAGGACTGAGGGAGGCACCTGATTTCGAACGCTTCATGAAGAGCTACCGCTTCACGCTCATCCGCCAGATGGTCATGTACTCCAAAGCGGACATGTCCGCTTGTCAAGTTGACCCCTGGGCCATGTTTCGTCAAATGGTGTCAGACTTCAACGACAACAGGGCAGCTAAACTTCAAGCAGGGATGACTCAGACACTAGATGAGTCGATGTCAAGCTACCAGCCGCGCAAGGACAAGCGAGGAGGCTTACCAAATATTTCGTTCATATTGCGGAAGCCCAAGCCCTTGGGAACAGAGTTTAAGACGATGTGCGATGCAGACACAGGAGTAATGATGTGGGTTGAAGTGCAAGAGGGGAGGACAGCTATGAGACAGAAGACATACAGTCGGGAGTTGGGAACAACATGCGCTACTGTCGTGCGGGCGATGGAGTCAAGCGCCATCCAACCTGGGACAACTCTACTGGGCGACAGTTGGTTTGCGTCAGTGAAGGTGATAAGTGAATTAATGTGCAATGTGAATGACAGTAAATGCTTATGAGTAAGGAACTAAACCCTATGTGCACTTCTCCCCATCAGGCTGCGATACAAGCATCCAAGAGGGGGCACCATTTTATAGGTGTAGTGAAGACCAGCCACGCCCGCTTCCCCAAGCAGTTTTTAGAAGAACACTTAAAAGACAAGAGTGCTGGGAGCAGATTGGTACTTACCACCAAGCTGGAAGGGGTCGACCTCGTCGCTATGGGCTACAAGTACAACAAGCGGAAGGTTATCCACTTCATTGCCACCGCAGGAGCAGCCAACACCTTCGACGGAGACGACCCCTACATGCAACGATGGGCCGATGAGTATGGCAACGTTTGCTTTAGAGCTATCCCGCGACCAGCCCTTGCTTCCGAGTATTTTTCACAAAGCCCACGTGTCGACAACCATAATCAGTCGCGCCAGCACGACCTTGCGCTAGAGGAGCTATGGCAAACACATGACTGCTGGTTCCGTCTCTGGACAACTTTTATGGGCATTCACCTGGTCGACTGCTGGAAGTTGTGCCGCTTCCACCTCCCGTCCAACCACCACCTCAGCAAAGGCAGCGTCGTGGACTTCTCCGACAATTTGGCTGCTGCTTTGCTGAAGAACCGACTGCCTCATGATATTGACAGGCGGGTGCGGGTTGTGACGCCTCGCCGAGCTGTGCCTGCGAAGCGCGCGCTTGCCGACATGGGAAACACGCAATCAGAACATCAACACCGCCGCGGACAATACCCTCGTCAGCGCGTCGGCAAGCATATGAAGACGAAACAAGCCCGCTGCAAGCTTTGTCAAGCTGAAAATAAAGAAAGCTATACCTCATTCTTCTGCCGTGACTGTGGAATCCCGCTCTGTGTGCCCTCAAACCGCCATGAGCGAGACTGTTGGGTTGAGCACGTCGAACGCTCCTTGGACGAGCTCCATCGCCGCCTCCATCCTTAACCCTACTGGCCAGCTCAACTCACCACACCAACCTTCGCCTCCGACTACCAAAACCTTCAAAATCCTCTTGGCAACTTGTTTCGAGAAGCGTCGGGCTTGAGGTAGAGTTTGATCTGACTTTGGTCCTTCTGAGTCGGGCGGATGGCCCGACAGAGAGGTGGTGCGCTTAGGGTGCGAGCAACTGCAAATATAGCGATGATACAGTTTCCTTAGAAATATTTAAGACATAAGTACTAATGAAAAATATTGCTTCGTACCACACGTTTTTGTGGTACACGTACCGTACCACCAATTCTCCCGAGGCACTAGACATGTACTAATCATATCTAGAATAGCTTACAGTAGCTATCTGCAACTAATAACTATAAGGTATTACTTACAACAGTTTATGTGTGATTTGGTGAGAAAGTGTCGTGAACAAGAACTTATTGGCAAGTCAGAAGGCTACTAAGCGACACCCATTATTTCCGACGCATCGGTACAGCGCACGCCTAATACGGAGAAGGTCGCGGGTTAGATACCCGGTGAGTCCGATCTCGGTATGTAAGCGTGTGACGGCCCAAGATGAACCCCAACCTCCACATTGGTTTCGTAGCAGGGAATTCTTGGTACAATTTTCAGTGTCGGGTGATGTTCTTGAACTTACCCCACTTACGTAGGACGAACAACGCAATCGTAGATTCTCCACCTTCCACAAAATTAGTGAGCTTTATGTGTTATCAATAAATGACATCAAGAAGCCCGAAAAATGTCCGTGGCGACTTAGTTCTCACATAATTACCATGAAATTTTCAAAATGCACAAAGACAACAGTTTGCACAAAAAAGTTTGCATATTTCTCAAAATACTGACCAGAACTCATCCTCAAAATAAATTTCATAATTCTCAAAACAATCGCCACTCCGTTCAGATGTTCACCATTGTAATCATTATTTCTGTCAACAACATTTTCTACGCTTGGGACGACATGGAAAGCAAAAAATAATAAGCGCTACTCATTGTCTCATAATTGTCGTCAACTCAGCCTCCTCATTTCCACTCTGTACGACGCGGCGCAAAGAAGCAGACCGGACACATTCTAATCAGCGCAGTGCGCATTAATTTGCGACGGCACTAGACGGGTCCAGCAGCTTAATGAAGACAACAATGGGTCACGGCTGGCCAGCCATAATGCCGAATGGCGATTGAACTCGGCGTCTCAATGGACAAATGTTACAAGAAAAAAGGCAGAAAATTGCTCACTTGTGTCTGCAATTTGGTAATACGTCGGTTACTTACAAAGGAAGCCGCGCAATGTAAATTTCGGGCACTTATATTATCTTGCCTATATTAATTAAATTCATTATCTATATTTAGATATATGTATCTAGACGAACATCTCTGCCGTTACACGCCACCCGCAAAGTTTGTTGGATGAAGGCCGGGACCTATCGCTATTTTCCGGCAGGCGGCATCCATCCCCCGTTCTTCTTGCCCCCGCTTGGGCCCGCGATCGGCGGTAACGCAAGACCATCGGCGGTTGATGCCGACAACAAGCTGCCACGCGCACCGCGCGCTTTTTTCCCGCCACCCATCGGCGCCGACGATAAATCCGCGTCGCGCGACATATTCGGTAACGGCGGCGGCGGCTGTTTGGCGCGCGCGGCCGCTAAACTGGCCCCCAGGTCGGTGCTGGTTCCGTAGGAACGGATGAAGGGGCCGGAGGTCTGACCGGCCGAGAGCTCCCACTGCTGGTCGCGACCCCGTACGCTCGCGGCGCTGCGACCCAAACTCGAACCGTCGTCGCTGGCACCGTCGTCCGCCGTCTCGGCGTCGTCGAGCTGGTGGTGGGTCGAGGCGAAGGGGTGACCGCCCGCGCGACCGCCGGTCTCCCCGGCCGCGGCTTTGCCCTTGGCGGCGCGACACTTGTCGCCCTTCATTTGAAGGAACAACGACCGGAAGTGGTCCTCGAGCGGGTGGCTCCACGTGGTCACACCTGCCAGCGACGGGCAGGCAAAGGCAGGCATCAGCGGCCGCGTTATCGAGGGCCATCCATTCGACGACGGATTGCGATATTTAGAGTTTTCTTAACGTAGCGATACTGTGTTTGGTTTCTATCAATGCAAAAAAATACTACATAACTATACGTTTAAAGCAAACTCAGTAAATAAAAGGTTAAAGGCAATGAAATATCGACATGCAATTAAAATAAACACGGGGCTAATCACGGCGAGCTGGAATTGAGGTCATATCAAAATCCTGACACAATGCCGATACATGGTTCACATAGAAGATATGTCGTTGTTCTGGAATCTATTCGCGCTTCTTATTCATTGTTTGACTGGTACACCTAGGATATTCAGCTAAAGTTACACATTACCTAATAATAATGATGATGTAAAGGCAAAATAATATTCACGTTTCCGGCGGAGGGTCTCAGGTCTCATTGCATACACGATCGAGGCACGTCAATATCAAAGGCAGTGCATGTAAATAAGAAATTCCGCGAGGTGGAAGCTATGTCACGGCGTGCACGCGGAAATTGCAAAATTATCTGACACACTTCGATAGTTGATTATTAAATCAAAAAGTTTGTAGAGCAGTATTCATTACATTATTCAGTCGCAAACACACAAACGACCGCAAAGCGATTAAAGAATAATGTCTCATCTTTCGCGGATGGTGGCAAAGTTCACCTAAGAACCGGCCTTAATCTGTGTACAGGTAAGAGACAAGCAAAGATGGAAACCCTAACTACCCGGCACTTACCTGCAGCCCTAACCCCTCACCGCCCCCTCAAGCGATTACAGAGTAGTAGAACTAAAAAAACATGTGATGGACCAAATATGTAACAGAACGACAATACCTGGAAATTAACGCGCGACATGAAGTCAGAGTGCATAAACATAAACAATGCACATACATGCTTTTTCTTGTAAGAAATTTTACAAAAATAATGCTTGTCGCTATAAGTACGGTCCAGCAGCGACTCTTCCTATATGCCAGTCATTACTTGAAAGGAAATTTCTTAGGAGAAAAAGCAGTGGAGGCCACCAAGCAAAAAGAAGAATAAAGGAGGAAAAAACCAAAGCCCGAGGAACAGGAAGGCATGCCACAGCGTCAATTAGGGCGTACCCATAGTGAATCACCGACTGTCACCCGCGACAGCCCATACTTACGGTGACTGAATATGAACACACTGGGAAAGATCACATCACTGGGATATGATTACACATTGCAGCAGAGTTGAATGTGACTGCAATGCAGAAATATCCGGATATTCATGCAAGATTAATACTTGATAGTGATAAGAGAAAGCACAAGACGCTGCAAGACGTACCAGTCATCGCATTGAAGTAGTAAATGTTGCCGTCCCCGTCCCCCGCCTCTTCCCAGTTTGCCGGAAGAGGCGCGTAGTAGGCTTGCTCCGCAATCCACAGCAGGTCGGCGTCGAAGACGGGGTCCATGCCGAGGTAGCGCGCGTACTGGGTCAGCTCTTCGGCGCTCGCGCGTGTGGTGGCGTGAGACGGCTGCGCAGCGCGTCGGTCAATCGGGAAGGGGATGAGAATGAAAAGGTGGTCGTAACGAATGATTGCAAAAAATGCATACCGGCTCAGAGGAATATTGAGACGCAGCCATTAGAAATGAATTATTTTAGTAATACACTAAAAATGGTATTAAACACAGACAAAAAACATACAATTACACGATTGTCTCACGCCACCCCTTCTGCCCTGAATCTCCCACGACAACATGGTCGACGGAAGACCAAAAACTCGCGGATGTCAAGCAAAAGGGGCAACAAAACAAATTGTTTGCAACATGTTGCTTTTGCACAGGTGATTGACGAAAGCTGACATTTTGTTGTTTTATCACTCGCCATTTCCCTCCACAATCACATGAAACATAACTGAGGATACACACGCAGGTACACCGACAGTGCGAACTGCCTCACAAATTACACCATTACCTCATTACATGATTTGGGAAACAATTCTGCGTATGAGAAGCAAAAAAACGGATTAATCTGCAGGCTTTAATTTTAAAACGGGTCGAGCCCTTGTCACGCAACCAATTACAATCAATCGCTGAAGTACAGCAGCATATATATATTGGATTTGTAATTTTGGGTAAGCTGAATACATCGCCTGATTAACTTCGATTAATTCAATACAGTCAACATTAATGCAAACATACAAACGGTTGTCTAAAATTCGTCCCACAATCAAATACTATCAATAAACCGAAGCGAGCATTGCAATGTTTGATATCTTTATAAAAGAACAAACACACACACACACACACACACACACACACACACACACACACACCTCGGCAGTTCCCTGCGCAGCGGCTCCCGCGGCACTCGGTGACTCCCGCTGCTGCTGCTGCTGCTGCCCCTTGGTCCCTCCTGACTCGCCACCGCCCACAATGTTCATCAGCAACGCCGCGCTCGACTGCGCTCCGTCGCCTCCCTCCCGAACCCCCTCCTCCACCGCGCCATCGTGGCTGCCCATGTCCGGCAGGAGCGAAAGCGCATCCCCGCGTTCAGCGCCGTGCACGCGATCGGGCTCCGGTCTCTGTCGGCTCTGAGTCTGCCCCTCCACAAATAAATCCTGCAGCCGCACCGAGAACGAGGGCAACAGCGGGTATTTGGGGCGAATTTGTGAGAATCATAAACGGCATCACGTCGATGAAAGGGCGAATTGTAGGCGTTTAGGTGTGTTCATATTACTAATGTGTGGGTGGGAAATATTTACATATATACATAATTCTACGATGCATCGATTAAGCTGTTTCTTGCAGCGGAGAGGTGTTTTAGTCGATGTATACATGTGAGGGATGAATCGGCGGAAGTGACCGTGGATGGACGTCGTCATGTTGAGACAAACAATCAAACAAATAAACAAACGAACAGACAGGATTTCTTGGGTTTCCTGTTTTGTGTTGGGACTGCTTCACATTCATTTCAATAAACAAACAAAACAATGGATAGCCAAACAAATGAAAAGCAAGACCAGATATTTGCATGCACCGCAGTCTGGAGGACGCCGAGGTCGCCTCACCTGCAACACCCCCTGCACGCCCCCCCTCCCCTCAGCCACCCTCCCCCCACCGTCGCCCCTCCCTTTCCCCTTCTTCCCCGTACCGCCCGTCTTGCCCGCTGAGAGAACATCCTCTGCGTACATCACGTTGGCGCCCAGAGCCTGGACATGGTCATTGCGCACACACACAGTTACACTCCCAAAAGCACACACACACACACACACACACACAAACACACTCAGTCACACACACACACAAACCAAACACTCAGTCACACACATACACACACATACACAAACACAGAGTGTTACACACAGTCACAGACCCAAAAACACACAGACACACATACACACACTTACATACACACACAAACACACATACACAAACACAAACACTCAGTCACACACACACACACACACACACAAAAAGTCATGCACACAGACGCACATATACTCAGTCACCCCCCCCCCCCCCCCCCCCCCCACACATACACACAAATTTAACCATGAAAATCTGTTGTCTAAAGCACACAAAAACTGATAACTAAATGTAGCAAAACCATCGACGGTTGAAATTCACAAGCCGGCGTTGTCAATTTATTGCAACCAAATATGAAGTGTTCGGGCTTCATCCAATGTTATCATTCGTTTGAACAATTTAGGGTTTGGGAATCAGTAAACACAAGAAGCCCAAATTAAGAAGCACGCACAGAATAGCGCACTCTACATAAATATAATTAAAATACGGAAATATTTAGATTTAATTGCCATGTTTTCGAAACACTTTGTGAAACACAAGGATCTGACACATTAGACCGTTTCGGTGTTTGGCGGTCACTTGATTCTGCTCGTGGCGCCCACCTGCATCTCCGCCACCAGCCCTTTGTCGCTGTCGCCAAAAATGAGGCGCTCGGTGCTCCCTTTCCCTTTCCCTGCCCCCCCTCCCCCGCCGCCCTCCCCCACCTCCACGTCCGCCTCGCCGTCGCCTGCGCGCTCCGCCTCCCGACTGCCCGGCACGGGCCGGCGCTCCCGTCGCGCCTGCTTGATCTGCGCACAGGACAGAGCGCACAGGGGGGGAGGTGAGCGCTGCCTCAATGCGAACGACAGGAAACAAAGGTCACCGACATGTAAAAATTGTAAGTAATAATGTAATAACATTTTGCTATTTATTATTAGCTTTGTTTACATTTTTATTAGGTCAAAATGCTTTTTTATGAGGGCATCGACTTTTACGGTACGGTACGGTACCTGTACTCGCATTCGGGCTGTAAGTAAATTTTTCTCAAGAGGCAGCCTTCAGCTAACAGGTATTTATAAATCGATAAGTAATTGTGAAAATATTTAGTGTTGATGGCATCGAGCGTTTGCAAAGCGCCGTCGCTGCCCAATCATCGCGTGCAATCACAATAACCCGTCATTCTGACTACCAAATAATCCATCATTCAAATCGTTTGCCGCGTCGCCGAAGCCCGAGCAAAACACGAGACTGGAAGCACTTTCGGGAAATGCACGAAGCAAGGTGACATGGGGAATAGCTTTAATTCGCGGCTCGCACCTCTCGGACGGCTTGGTCGAACTCCCGCTCCTCCTCGTCCACGTCGAGAACTCCGACACGCGCCATGGCACGGAGCACGAAGCTGGTGCAGACGCCGAGGACGCAGCTGCTGACGCCGACGATGAAACACACCACGCCGGCAACCCCTGTCGCGGCGGACAACGAATGAACGGTACAACACAGTCGCATTTGAAGGCAGCCCACGTACAAACTACACTTCTGAGTGACAAATAACGACAGAGGCTTAACGAGACACATCTTAGCGACACGCCAAACGAATTACATCGAGCGAATATTGCTCAAGCAAGACCCGTCTGTTGCAGATACTCGCTGTTCGAGTAAATAACCTTAACATCATCGTGAAAAAAAATTCGCATTTGTAGTACCAACATCCAATCGAGCTGATGATAAGGGGACACACACACACACACACACACACACACACACACACACACACACACACACACACACACATTTTAGCAAATTAATATAGTAGGATATCAACGTGAACAATCAATGCATTTTAAACTGCCATCATCTGCATCCTTAAACCGGATGTTGTGCACACCGATGTCGTCGGCCACCTACCCAAAAGCCATCTTTCGCGGATGGTGGGAAATTTTAGTGAGGAAGAATGCCTTTCACTGTAGACAGGTGAATTAAGCGCTTTAATACACGTCGTCCCACTCGCTACCCCCAGGACACGAGACCGACTGCCAACTCAATGTGTTGCTACCAACTCGAGAATATTGTTTTGAAACAAAATCTAGAAATGCCAACGAAGCACAGCTGAGGGACGGAAACCCTATCTGTCATCGTCGTTAATAAACTGAGCGGCAATGGATAAAATACACAAAAGGTATCTCTGCACCATGCTGAACCTCACAGAACGTCTTCTGAAAAGGGGTACACAATGATTCGCACACAATTTTTTTTGGCGCCCCCATACAGATTTTCGTCATGCAAGGCCACTCTCACAACCACACGCCACCTAGCTCCGAGGCGACGCGATCTGCACACGTCACAAGCAGGCGATGTATGCTGTTGCATGACCACACGGTACGGGGTATCACACGACACGGCCAAGCCCCTCTGCAGGGCAGCATATCTAAATACCCATACGCTTCATGCGACTGCACGCCGCGCCGATGTCACCCGAATCTCTCCGGTCGCAACTTCACTGACCGCTTGCGACAAGGATGACACGTCGTTCCTTTATATATATACATGACTCTCGTAATCTCGCTCGCTTTTCATGCATCCTGAATTTCGCTAATGATATTTGGCGACCTAATATGTATTGGCGTAAATATGACAAGCAACAAAACAATACAATTTCGGGGCTTGGATTCGACGGGCAATTCTCTGGGACTGGGAGATGGGCGAGGTTGACGCACCCAACGACGGCAGAGTGTCCGCCAGCCCCTTGACGAGGGCGGCGGTAAACAGGATGACGCCCGCGACGCCAGTGGCGAGGCCGATAACATACATGGACACGATGACGCAGGGCGCCCAGGAGTAGTCCGCGGCGTCGCGCGCATCGCGCGCCGCTCGGAACCCGCGGCGAAGGCGGTGCATCGCTCGACGCGCCCACTTACTCGTCACGCTCTCCGTGTGCATCCCGCGCACGCAGCGCTTGACGCCGTGGCTCAGGTCGCGCGCTGCGCGAGAGCCCATCGAGATTACTTCTCCCACCTGCCAATCATAGTGCCAAATCAATACTTCTGAATTCGCGAATAATAATTCAACGGAAAATGCTGACGCTCGCTTATAACTATTGTCAATGCATTGCATTGCTAATTGTGTCACTAATATGGGCGAGTCACATTATATCAACTAGTATGGCATAATAGGGCTCATACTTTACAGTTGCTTGGGGCGAATAAGGAGTGCAAACCCTAGTGTCGACCGTCGAAAACCTTTTCACCGCACAATAGTACTGGTACGGGTTCCTACGTGAAACTTGCTAAATGTTCCGTGAATAAGTATTTTTGAAACAGTTATTGCTGTCTAACACTCTATCCATGACATTGCATGAAAAAAAAAAACGTCAAAGCGTAATAGCTCGAACGACGACGACACGCTTGAATCTGATAGATGATTACACATTTGAAAGGCTTCTGACTTAATGAACAAAACATGCTGCGGAGACGCATTCGGAATTAAACCAGCCAATATATGAAGCATCCCATAATAATAATAATAATAATAATAATAATGATGATTATGGTGATGATGATGGTGATGAACTCGATTCGTCGTTGAGGAAAATCAGAGCATTGATCAGGAGGCACTGCCGCAGCGTGTGTGTTGTTATTACACGCTGCCCCTTCGCAGTTGCAATATTTTGAATTCTGTATTCGGAAGTATGGACGATAAATTATGGGCCGAGGCTGGAGTCGAATCCAACTTAAATGTCGCACAATTGCTTTGTATGTAATTGCGACGAGTATGCTAAATCAATCGCACCTAAAAAAGGCACAGCACAAACACGAATGGCCGATATTTTGCAAGTTCAGCAAAATAAAAAAAAATGTATATATCGGCAAAATAATACGTCCGTCCATAAGTTATACACAACAAACTGTGTCCGAGAAGGGCAGCACCATGTCCAGCTTCTCCACCAACGGCTCCACCACCCGCGGGAGCTCCTTCAGCACCGTCAGAGCGCGCCCCACCGCCTCCACACCCGACACCGCCAACGTCACCTGCCGCTCATCGAGATGCAGCGGAACCGCAGCGGCCACAATCTGCGCGACGCACCGAAACACAAACCCGTTAAATCGCAAATTGATTTCACGAAATTAACTTCACTCTTTGCCAAATGGTTATCGTTGTCTAGAAGAAATTGCAGGAGCCACGACACACACACACACACACACACACACACACACACACACACACACACACACACACACACACACAATGCGGTGCACATGATTACTATAGCTATTCAGTAATACATATACTCTTTATATCATTCATAATACACACATTATAAATAAATTTGCATTATATATCACATAATATCATTAGTTTCACATTTGGCAGACACAGCATTTGCTGTATGTCAACAAACGCATCCAAAACAGGATCATTAAAAAAAAATCAGGGAAACTGCCGCGATGCCGGGGTGACAGGGTAACCTATGACGCGGCACAGATCATGTTTGTGTTTCGTGAATTGAACGGAATATCGCATATTTGTCTTGATAGGAAAGCAACAAACAGGATCGCTGAACGGATGGCGCAATAAAATTGATACACATTGCTTGAAAGAAATATAATATAAGAAATTCAATCAAAAATATTTAAATTAATTCAAATTGTTTAAAATTTTAATTGAACATGTTTGATTAATACAAAGTGCGTTAACAAATTGAGTTAACAAATTCAAAAACGCAAACGGACGGCCGTTGGATTGGGAGCGATCAGCAGCTCGGCGGTCGTCGCACCTGCGACACTATGTCATCCAGCCGTTCCGCGAAGGAGGTGAGCTTGGGGTGGTCCTCCGCCAAGGAGGTTACCTGCTCCGGCATCTCCTCCTCCACTTCTGCCAGCTGGTGGTGCACGCGCTCCGGCAGGTTGGCGATCTTGCTGCAGGTGTCCAGGATGCCTTGCAGCTGCGGGGCGGGGCGAGCAGCGAGCGGGGGGAGTGGTTCAGCGACGCGAAAGGGGGAGCGACGTTGCGCAATAAGCTGGCACCGTTTGGGAGAGGGTGATATAAAAGGGAGAACCAACTGAAACACGTCACAGGTAAAATCTTGTGAGTGTGGTTAGAGCGTTTTGGCTGTGCTTGGTGAGTGGTAAGATACAGACAAAAAATATAATGCCACATACAGACACAGCCACATACAATTTCAACATAGAGAAACGAAATGTCATGCCACATACATACACAGCCACATACAATCGTCACATAAAGAAAAGAAATATGATGCCACATGTAGACATAGAAATACACGTAGACAGACAGTGTTTACATGTAGACACAAAAATACATTTTTTTTTGAATGTACAGACAAGAAATGTGAATTATGTGATGCCATTGCTTTTTCCTCCACACTTTGTGTGAACCATTTACATCGTCGATTTACAAGAAATTGTGCCATCAAATGACACATCCACGTCGGAAAAGGAAATATAAACGGAGGGACAGCTGAAATACTTCACAAGTAAAAAAAAGTGAGTGTGGTGGGATTGTTTTGGCTGTGCTTGGTTAGTGCTAACATATAGACAAAAATATAATATTACATACAGGCACAAAAATACATACAGACATAGAAAATAGACAGTGTTCATGTAAAGTCAAGAAATACGATGTACACACAGACACAAAAATACATACAGACGCACAGATAGTGCAATATCCACAAACAGACAACATTTATAATGTTACTTGAGACACAGAAATACATACAGACACAAACATAGACAGTGTTAACATACAGACAAACAAGAAATACGATGTCATAAGAATGTACCAAAATACAAATATTATGATGCCGTCAAAACATCACAGTCAAAACTTCACAAGAATTTGCGCCGTCAAAACATCACAGCACCCCCCGACACATGTTCCTCATCCACTTATTTACACGCAACGTATAATCAGTCCCTCCCCGCGCCCCAGGTAAAAACCACCGCATTACCCTCGACAAATGCAAACCGAGCTGAGGATTCAATGAAGCAAAACGCAAACCCTCGTTTCCAAGAAC
>JAPMLY010000383.1:0-32500 GCA_026401115.1 Tetraselmis chui | reverse complement strand
TGCCCACCATATGTGGCAGATTTATCTAAAATTTTTCCCTTATTGAGCGCGGGTGCCTGGGCGTGCTGGGCGCACCCACCTGCCGCAGTACTGTGCAAAGGTTGAGAGTTGAAAGGAGAGCTGCTGCGCGTCGTCGGGAATTAGCGACAGCGCACCGCGGAGCTTGTTCGCCGCGGACCGCATGGCCAGCAGCGTCGTTTCCCGTTCGTTCTGCATCGATCCCCTCTCCCCTCAAAGCTCCCTCGAACTTTGCTGCACGAAGGTGGCCGAGGGTGCGGAGAGGGCGCGAGCAGGGTCGTCTTCGCACGGATGTGACAGCGTGGCGTCGTTCCTCGTACTCGCCGTCCCAGCCCGTGCCCCCGCACTCGCTAGTGGCACTCCTGCTATCTACCAGACGCTGAGGACACTGCAAAAACTCCGGTACATGAGGCGAAGCGCTACCGCCCTTTCAGTCCTCTGACGGCTGTTGCTGTGCCGCGCTGGGCCGCTGCGACTTCGCATGCGAGTGCTGCTGTTGGCGAGTGACTGCCACGTGCTGTCGCCCAACCGCGTCCCACTAAATGACAAAATGAATCTCCGAAATCCCGAAAGCGATAGTGGTAATTGGTAAATTTTACTTAGTCGCGGAGGGAAACCAGCTTGGGGCATTTTATTTAGTACCAAAGGTAATAATCTATGTCTGGGGCATATTATCTAAAGAAGGGGATGATTTTTTCAATAAAGAAGGCGGTGGAAGCTCGTATTTGAGAAGGTACGGTACGAGCTTCCTCCGTAGAAGACAAGTATTCAACCTCATGTATCGGCCTGCTGATGGTTTCATTCCGGTGGCATTCTCGATCTTATGGTTATATTCTCGATCGGATTTTTCCAATGTTTTTTTGCGCCGATAGTCGCGCGACTGCGCGAAGACCTGACGCCACTGTTTCATATCCCACACACGTATTGAGAAGCCGTTTCATAGCTCAAAAGTGAGCCGACACCCATCCGATTGAACACCGGTAGGAAGTCAGAATGCATGCAGGGCCCGGGAAAAAACAGGTGGGGGTGAAGAAGAAAGATAACGAGCGAGTGGCGGAGCTGAGGAGGGCGCTCCCTCATTTTTGCGAAGTTGCCGACCTTGGGCTTCAACAGGCGGCGTGCACGGGCACTGCGAGTGTCCCTCCAGACTCACATACGAACGGAAGCGGAGTTCAGGAAGGCGCAGCTGAAGGAGATCATTTACCCGTAGGTTGTGCAGAAGTGGAGGTCGCAGAGGATGCTGTGGAGGGCGGCGGGGTGGACGAGACGGGGGCGGAGGGAGAAAGACGAAGCGATTATGTCGCTGCTGATGAAATTGATTACAGAGTAGAAAGCGGGGAGGAACGAGATGATGCCGAGAATGGGGCAGCGGAAACTGACATGGCTGAGGGAGGTGGCGGAGAAGAGAGTGTTGAAGCGCATGGAACGGCTGCTCATAGCGGACCGCCCCACAATAATCCGCTGTCGTTGTACTACCGTGGCGGGCAACCCCACAGTATCGTCGCGCCGAAAGTGGAGGGCGCCGTCAAGAGGGGCGCTGCCGGGACTGCCGGCTACTGTTGCCATTGCCCCATTTATTCGAAGAGCCCAAAGCCCAACAACCCAATGGGCTCGCGCAGAGCGGCGAAGTACTGCCGGATTTGCACCGGATTTGAGGTGATAGCGGGAGGAAACTACAAAGGGTGCAAGGTTGCGTGGATCTGCAAGTCGCCGAATTGTATATTGTTTCACGAGAGGGTTGTTCGCCCCGGCACGCCCTGGCTGCAGAGGCGCCTGGTCAGCACGGCAGAGGGGTATGAGAGTCCCACACCAGAGGCCACCCTATAACTAAGTACTCGTGGGTAATAGTTATGCACATACTTCAGTTTTGTTCCTTCCGGCAAGTGCCCGTTCCCAAATCAGTTTTTTATCCGAGTGGTCGACTTGCTTTTGTGTGAGAGCAGTGGAAATCGACGCCATTGAAGAGGAGCATTCGCGATGGACCAAACGCCGTCGCATGCGTTTGCGTAAGCCCAAGTATGCACTACTGTGACATATTTAAGCTCGTTGCTTGTTTCAAATGGATCCCCTCGTATCTCTTTGATGCATACCCGCATACGCCCCCCTGCCCCACGCACCCACACACACACACACGCCCGAAAGCACACACACCCACATTTACACCCCCACACACACACCCACACTCACAGACACAGGCACACCCCCACGCACACACACATACAATCCCCCCCCCCACACACACACACACACGCGAACACACACACACACACAACCGCACACACACACATACACAATTATACGGACTCATAATTACACGTACACAGACACACACACACACACACACACACACACACACACACACACACACACACACACACACACACACACACACACACACACACACACACACACACAGCAAATGGCAATCCGGAAATGTGGGCTAGCTTGCCATTCACTTTAATCCGGGTGCCTAGTGCGTAGTAACCACCATACATTTCGCACATTCATCTCAGTCAAACCCTCCGCCAACCTTACCATCTCCTCCTTGTCTTTCACATACGCGCTGATGCCAATGCATTGCAGCTTGCCGTCATGCAGATTGGCGAGATCGTAGCCGTTCCAAAATTGCTAATATAATCAAATGAGTGAAAAAATTATGGCAAGTCCTGCCACCGCCTTCCATTGCGCCAGGCTTTATCAAATTTGTCTAGCTTAGCTCGCCTTCAGTCTTGAAACGTCATGCGTCCCTCGGAAGCGACGAGTGCAAGAGGCGCCTTCGCTGGCCACCCATTTAAGCACACGCCACCCAACGTAAACTTTACCGGGTAAGTGGCAAGTCACTATGGTGTCATGCATGGTTGTGGGGAGGACTTTGTGTTGACAATGCCACTGTAAACCTTTTTTAAGTTGAGATTGCTTTTTTATCATTGTTGGATTATGTATTGTCCATGTTGCAGAATTGCACTATAATGGGTCGATCAACCCTTTAGGAATACTTGGTGGCGATGAAGTCCCATTCAATAAATGGTTTTGCTTATTGCCTATCACTAATGATTGTCCCCCGCCGTCCTCGTCCAATGGGGACTAAACTTACGCATTGGCTCGTGGACATGTTTTTTTTTAATTTTCATTGGTGCTTTCACTTGCCGAGTGACATTTGTTAGTGGACTTTTACCATTCGTTTGTCGGATTTCCTGACGCATTCATCACATGAGCTAGTGTTCCATTTCCCTGCTACGCGGTTCTCCCATCCCAAAACAAGCGCATGCAGTCTGTGACGCCAGCTCTACAAACACATTGGAATTCACTCCCACTTCCGCCGAGGAATGTCCGCCCTTTGCTCACACTCTTTGATTGGGTAATAGTCACGAGTCGTAGTTGGCATAAGAATTCCTAAAACCTTTAGTCCCCTAGCTGAGGAGCCATGATCTAGCAGTGACTCAGGTAACCCCAACTCATGCAAACCTAACGGAGGCTCACCACCAAGCATTGAAGAAGGTGGTGCGCTACCTTTGTGATGCGACCCTTGACGTTGGGGGGGGTAGGAGTGCGGACCATAGTCTCCAACTGAAAGGCTTCGCGGGCTCGGATTGAGCTAATGACACTAGAACGCGCAAGTTCCGCTAGGGCTATTTTGAAATTTGACATTTGAAATTTGGAGTAGTTTACAACATGTACCGGGTGAACCGGTTGCTGTCTCTCGGCCTTCCCTGCTTTGCATGTAAAATGTCTTATTTTTACATGGGCTAGACCGTGAACCACTAATCCCAACCTCTCCATTGGCAGTGACCCCGTCAACATTCGTCTTAACTAGGGGAGCATGCGGTTCTCTGTCGCCCTTATCGCACGCATTTTTGGAACACGCTTATGGTCTTTTGTTGCACTTGAAAATACTATTGGTGGAAGTCGTGCTCGGCCTTCTCCACAAATTCTCCCCATGCATCATTTTACTCGAACGTGTC
The DNA here is from genome assembly GCA_026401115.1 of Tetraselmis chui. Taxonomy (NCBI): domain Eukaryota; kingdom Viridiplantae; phylum Chlorophyta; class Chlorodendrophyceae; order Chlorodendrales; family Chlorodendraceae; genus Tetraselmis; species Tetraselmis chui. The sequence goes on along the minus strand of JAPMLY010000383.1, from coordinate 28,520 downwards.
CATATCGTCGCCAACCTCATCATGAGATTTTTCTCCCAATTCCCCATGTAGCATGATACCATAATACCATTTAGGTCACTGAGAATCCCATGCACGAATGCCTCCGGCTCTTGCTTCTGCTCCACCTCTTCCTCCTGCCTTTCACCCATCTCCATGCAACACCAAAGAGCATATACGTGGTAGTCGATGGTTTATGCCTTTTCCGCCTCGTTTGCGTTCCATCTAACGTACACTAGCTCAAGAGTTTGCGAACTGAAGCGAGAATCGTATCGAAATAGGCTTTAGCTCGAGATGAGACTAGCCGGGTTGCAAGTGTGGGCAGCAAATGGTACCATTGCAACGCGCTCATATGACACGCCACATAAATGGAAGGTTGGAGTTAGGGCGTTAGTGCTAGTGACACTTGCATGCTACCAGCGAGTGGTGCTGTTGTCGTGAGTGATGAAGTAGACTACAAGAGCGGGTAATGGGCAATGCTTCAACCCCGCTTTTATGGATGGAAGCGCGGCGCCGCCTTATTCGAGCCGCCACCCCGCCACGAACGGCACACAATCAGAAAGGGGGCGCGACAACTTGTACAAGAGGCAATCTTTGTTTTGCGCCTCCAGAACGATATGCGACTAGCATGTACATACGCACCGGCACCCTCTACGGAAGGTTTGAGGCGCACTTGTTAGCCGTCGATACGCATCTCCTCTTTCCCGGATGGTGGCTAAGTTCGCCTCAGAACCGCCCTTAAACTGTGGAGAGGTAATAGACAAACACGTTGATACACAATATATTATCGATTTAACAATAAGTAAGAACGCGCATCCAAGCGCTGTCAGGCGCGCGACTCGCGCCTCAAACCTCAAGGTGTACTATCGAGCGGCAATACAAGAAGAAAAGGAAGTGAAGACTGTCAATAAGCGAAAAGGAGAAAGGAGGGAAAACCCCCACACGCATGAGCCCGAGGAACGGGAAGGCATGCCACATCATCAACACTGCCCTCTTGAAAAGCGTCGCGGAGATAGGAACCCAAAGTACCACGAAGATTAGCATAAAGACGTTGCATGAATTCTCCCCGCACATGCCCCCAAAAACGCCGAAAAGGATCTGAAGTAGTTCGACGAGGAGAATGTTGCATACGGACATAACTAGCAGAAAGCAAAGAACAAGAGTCGGCAGCACCCATGCTAGGGAAGCGACGAATAGCCACCAAAATAGCCAGGCGATCAACCAAGTCAACCGCCATAGGCGCCAACCGAAATGTCCCGTTGAATGTGGTCCCCGGAATCTCCCGATCGAGTGGGAACATTAGGAGTCGAAACGTATAGGCAAGTCAATTGGGTAATAGTAGGCGCCACCGCATTGTTAACCGGAAATACCACCAACTCGACATCGGGCCCAACATCATCGGAAAGATCTTCATTTAGTATGTTAGTCAACACCACGAGAGGCAATAAAACAAGGAAAGGAAGTGGAAACCGCCAAGCAAAATGGAGAAAGGAGGAAAACCCCCTACATGCCTAAGCCCGAGGAAAAGGAAGGCATGCCATAGCATCAACACTGCCCTTACGAAAAGCTTCGCGAAGATAGAAATCCAAAGTACCATGAAGAGCAGGATAAAGACGTTGCATGAATTCTCCCCGCACATGCCCCCCAAAACGCCGAAAACGATATGAAGTAGTTCGACGAACAAAATGTTGCATACGGACATAACTGGCAGAAAGCAAAGGACAAGAGTCGGCAGCACCCATGCTAGGGAAGCGACGAATAGCCACCAAAATAGCTAGGGCGATCAACCAAGTCAGCCGCCATAGGCGCCAACCGAAATGCCCCGTTGCATGTGGTCCCCGGAATCTCCCGATCGAGTGGGAGCATCATGAGTCGAAACGTATAGGCAAGTCAATTGGGTAATAATAGGCGCCGCCGCATTGTTAACCGGAGATACCAGCAACTCGACATCGGGCCCAACGTCATCGGAAAGATCTTCATTTAGTGTGTTAGTCAACACCACGAGAGGCAATAAAACACGGAAAGGAAGTGGAAATCATCAAGCAAAAAAGAGAAAGGACGAAAACCGCCCCCCACATGCCTAAGCCCGAGGAAAAGGAAGGCATGCCATAGCATCAGCACTGCCCTTACGAAAAGCTTCGCGAAGATAGAAATCCAAAGTACCATGAAGAGCAGCAAAAAGACGGTGCATAAAATCTCGCCGCACACCCCGAAGTACCATGAAGAGCTGCAATAAAACGTTGTGTCGTTTTAAGTGGGGCGAGAGTTTGTACTTAGTCGCTGGTGATATTGTGGGTAAAGTTTTTTTCAGTAGTCTGTTTTATTGCCCTACGCATTGTGGTTTCCGCTTTCCACTACTGTTTTTTTCTAATTGTATTTAAATTGATTACAAGTAATCACAATACGAACGTAACTAAGTACAGTGGAAAAAGGGCGCGGGGAGGATTATAAGCTCGGCCATGCAATCTAATTATTCTCGCTAATAAATTGGAATTAAGCTCGCTAATAAACAAGGAATTCCGGTGGCTTTTTATTTATCACGCAACAACTAATGGGTTTCCTGCGGTACCAGTATTTGTACATCCTGCCCGCTCATGCTCTTTTCCGGTAGTGATGTGTGGCGGCAGCGTCAATGATAACACTTCCGACACTCACTCTTTCTTCCACCTCCGTCAGGTCGCCAGGAAAACACACAGCCTGCTCACCCCACGCCCCCCCACACCTCAATTTTTTTTCGTCCGCTGGGAACACACTCAATCTAGCGCATACTATTGAGTATCCAGCCTGCGGTGGGCGTGCATTGGTGTTGTGGCATTGGGTCGTCGCCGCCGCCGTCGGTGATGATGATGAAAATGATGGCGCCGCGTCAGCAAATGTCAGTGCGACAGAGCAGCGGAGCCGTTTCACTGCGCGTGTCAACCACAGTCTCCGCTGCCAGATCAGGGCCCCCGTTGAGAATGACAGAACCGTTGCAGTGGCGCGTCACGTGCCGGAGCGCGCTGAGGCGGCGGGTTGGCGTGGCGGCGACTGGGCCGCGCGGCGGTAGTTTCGACGACGACGACGGCGAAGAGCGCGAGACGATGGAGGATCTGGAGGAGGTGGAGTCGTGGGAGGCGGCGGCGGGGGCGGAGGAGGTGATGTACGACACCGAGATGCTTCAGGAGTTGGGGATAGAGGACGAGTCGTACCAGGAGGAGCTGATGGACGTGGAGGAGGAGGAAGAGCTGCAGTTTGCGACGGCGGAGGAGCGCGCGTTGGCGGAGGAGGAGCGGGAGAAGCTGCGGAAGGGGCGCGCCACGGGGCGCCGTGGGGACGTCAAGGTCTTCGAGTGCGTCGCCGTTACACTTCCCCCTCTGTCACGTGCACTCGCTTTCGCCCCGGCTGCTGCTGCTGCTGCTGCTGCTCCACTTGTTTGTTGGCGTGTCGCCACACGCCTACCTAAACAGAGCCAACTCAAAAACGTTGCCTCCCTTGTACTGTCAAAGGAAGAGGTTGAGCTCCGCACCAGCCGTCTCCTTGCGTCCTTTGAAGTTTCTGTCTATTGGTTTGTCTTGTGCCGTTTCCGTATTTGATGGATACGGCTCCCTCTTTTCTCCTCTCTCCCATTTATTTATAAAATGAGCCTGACCGCCACAATCACTCGTCTGCACAAATGAACAACATTTAGAGTGTCCACCCACACTCACGAGCCTCCGAGTGTTTAAGACGTACCCGCTGCTACCCCCCTTCGCAAATTCCCCCCTCTCTCACAGTCCACCATCCCACCCACTACCCAAAGTTCAACAGGTGCCATTATTCCACCCAACTAACTTTCGCGCAGCCAAGCATCGCCAAAGGAGGGCTACGGCTTCAGCATCAATCCACTTCACTCCTATCATACTAGTGCTTAACCGGTTCCTCATCTGTGCCTCAAGGATTTTCCCTTGCCATCATTTTTCTGTGTGCGCTGCACGTTAACAGATGGATGAGAGGCATTTATTGTTCCGGTGTGTGTGGCGCCGGGGGTGGGGGGGGGGGGGGGGGGGGGGGGGGGGGAGGGGGCTACTCCACTGCATGCAGTGCGGGAGAGGTTGGGTGGGTGGTGGTCCTAAGGTTGCTTCCATTAGCTTGACTCGTGGTTTCTGCTCTGCCTGCGCACAGCTACGACCCCGACCCTCGGATGCGTATAATGACGGAAGATGGCAGTCGGTGGGACAAGGACGGCATCGACCGCATCAAGTTTGCCTGGGAGAAGATCAACTACGAGGTGCGCCCTCGCCCTACCTCCCCCCCCCCCCTCTCCTGTATTATCCCAACTGGAGAGAGGATAAAACAATAGTTGGAACTACTCCAGCTACTCACCAGAAGTGGTCCGTGGCTGCCTTAGTTTCCCTCGCATCGTCAATGTCCCATTCCTATTCGTTCCTCACCCTCATATGTCAAAGTACCTGTCCTGCGTCGTTGCCCTCTTTCTTCCCTCCTCCCCGACAATTTAAGGAATAACTCTGAAATGTCAGCTGTTGTAGGTCGCTTTGCTGTTATTCACTGAGTTTAGATACCTTGTTCAGATCATTTATTCTTTGCATTCAGTAAATGAGTCCGTTCCGTGTCCCACATCCGCAAACGCCCACCTCTGATCTGGGTGTGAAGGTGATTGCAGGGATGAGACAAACTGATAGGGCTTCATTAAAGTCCTTCGCCGGTTTATTCCTTGGTGCTGCGAAATGGGTTTTGGAAGCAATTGGATATTAACACGACAATCATTCTATTGTTTTCGTTCTGTCATGGCTGACTTCATAACACACGTTTGTCCTTTGATGTAGAGATGAGTTTAAAGTGTTTTCAAGTTATGTAGGGGTAGTGCAGCTTTTTTTTTTCCACTTATGAAGATGTTGCGTATCTTTTGTAAATAATTAACATCACCCTCCACCTCCTCCTTCGGCCAGGTTCCGGAGATTCACGACACAGAAGAGATGAAGCGTCTGAAGGCGGCGGCGGAGCAGGACAAAGATCACTCCAGCGGGCGCAACCTGCGCGAGATGCCGCCGGAGCTGAAGGCGTGGTGGAAGGACATCGTCGACGGCGGCCGACTCAGCGACGTTTACGGTGGAACCGCCGAGTCGTGGGCCGCGCTTGACACGTTCTACAACGGGCTGCAAAAGAGCCGGCTGGACCGCATCGAGACGCACCTGTTCCGGCTGCAGGATATGGGGCTGCTGCTGACACAGTGCGTGCACACCGATTTTTCCGGCTTCACTTCTTGATCGTAGCTGCACACGTATTTGACATGGTTTTATTTATGAGCGAAATTATAAACTGTTGCGAGAACTTGTTCCACTCTCTACATGATGTATCACAATTTATAGTAGTGTTTATACATCTCCCGTTTCGTCGGTTGCCCATTCGTTATTTTGTGTCGGTATTTTGCGTATTGTGACTCACACTCACCCACACACACACACACACACACACACACACTCACGCTCACTCACTCACTCACTCAGTAACTCACACACACATACATATAAACACACATACACACACACACACACGCACGCACACTCACTCACTCACTCAGTAACTCGCACACACACACATACATACATACTTGCACACAAGCATACATACATACATACATACATACATACATACATGTATTCATACTTACTTACTTCATACATACATACATACATACATACATACATACATACATACATACATACATACATACATACATACATACATACTTTTTCATTTATGGCAATCGCTAATATTTTTACCTTGAAGACACTCTGGATTTTCATTCATGCGGTATTGTCCAGCTGCTCCTTCTGCTCGTTTAACCTCCACCCTGTTTACTCGTTCGTTTGTGTTTTGGCAATGAGCCTATGCGCAGCTCTGGAAAATGCAGTCGTGCGGTACACTTTATAATCAAGATTGCAATGCCGTTCGTTTAATCGGCTATCTCATAAGCAATTGGCGCAAAAAGACGTGAAGAGCCCAGTGTATCTGCGCTTCCAACCCTTGCTTGTTAGCATGGTCAATGCTATTTTTTGCCTAGTTGTGTCATACTTTATCTAACGGCGAGGATATTTTTCGAATATTAACAGTCACTCGAAGAAGTATCTCTCGAATGACTATCCGAAAGCTATCATTCGAAACTATTTTTCCGATACTATTGTATTTGTGTGTGTGTGTGCGCGCGTGTATGTGTGTGTGTGTGAGTGAGAGAGTGAGGGGGGGAGAGAGAGAGAGTTTGTTCATTGTGTTAAAATATGTGTTTGTGTGTGTGTGTGTGTGTGTGTTTGCGTTTGTGTGTGCGTGTGTGAGAGTTTGTACGTTGTCTTTGTGTGTGTGTGTGTGTGTGTGTTTGAATTTGTACGTTGTGTTTTTGTGTGTGTACTGTGTGTGTGTGTGTGTACTTTGCTTGTGTGTGTACTGTGTTTGTGTGTGTGTGTGTGTGTGTGTGTGTGTGTGTGTGTGTGTGTGTGTGTGTGTGTGTGTGTGCGTTTTTCTAAATTCTGACTATAAGAACATATGCGAACATTATTTGGATGGCTATTGGCATCACGTGCCAATAATCAAGCCAAGCCTCTCCCGATCCCTTTAGCGGCCTCTCTGTCAATGGAAGATATTAATGACGGCACCCTGATTGGAGTCATATTGTTTTTTCCAATTCAGGATCCTCTGCCCTGTCCGGGCTACGTTTGAAAGACAGTCACCTTGATAGCATGCCCACCTTACGCATTCATTTGCGCGGCTTTGCAGGGAGCAGAAGAAGAGCATGACCCAGGAGCAGCTGGATCAGCACGAGAAGGACACGGTGGCCATCCAGGAAGCCAACGCGGACGAGATCGCCGCCATTTCGGTATGCCCCCCCCCCCCCCCCCCCCCACCCCCCTTTCTCAAACTCCACTCGGTCAGATAGGTAGACTTGGCGAGCGCCCTGACTGATGATGATCTGCGCGCCGACTTTTGGTTAGGAAGTTTCAAAGTTAAAAACGCTCTTGAGATCGGAAGATATGGCCACTGTTCGAGTCGTTTTTTCTCTGCTTCGATGTGTGCTTGCATCGCTCTCTGGTCAAGTTATGACGCGGTAGTGTGCTCGATATATGGACGCCAGTATTATGTCATGTATGACTGTATGCCGCACTACGTCAATGACTATGTGTGTGACTGATATATGTGTCTTATGTATATGTATGACTTGAGTGGTACTGTAACTTGCGCCTTATCCATTCGAGCAATGATGGTAGCCAAACTAGCGCTATCGTGTGTTCATGCCGGTGTAGTCTTTGTCTTTCGACGCTTTAGCAGGTTGGTTTCTCGTTCGGCCGACTCGATATTATTCGAGGTTAGGGGGGTTGTATGCCCGACCCCGAAACAGGCTTACTTAAGCGTGGTGTGTTTCGTCGGCGCGCGTGCTCAGGACGAGATAGAAGAGCTCGTTGACGAGATTGAAGACCCCATGGATGACTACGAGTCGGAGCTGCGCAACCCCAACGACCCCACCAGCGGCTACAAGCTCACCCTCCCCGACACTCTGGAACGGTGGAACGCGCTGGAGCCGTATGTCAAACAGGCGTTTCCCAATGAGCCGCAGGTAACGCAGTCGGGCCGAGCGACCTATTCCCTCTTCGTATGGAGCGCCAAGAATACCGCGTATGAAATATCACCTGTGCACAGCACGCCTGCGAATTGTTGGGACGAGTGTATCTGTGACAACTATTACGTCGCTGGCTATTGGCATTATTGGCAGGAACTGTCCATTAACCCGCTCAAGTATACGGTATAGTCATTATGTACTATATAACTTAATCCTATTTTTGCTACTTTTTTCCTACTTGTTTTGTGCCTGTCGATGTTTTTGTTCAATCTGTCGTAAAATGCGTCCAAAGTGTGACTCTTTCGCCCCTTTTCGCCGACCGTTCTGTCGACAGCCGTCGTGGAACGTGATCCTCGACACATACCACAACGCGTCGGAGCGGCTTCGCGTGGTGGACGACCCCGTTCCGGAGCCCATTCCGGAGCAGGAGGAGGTCAAGCTCAACACGTGGGAGATGCGCGTGCGCTACGAGCATCTGAAGGCCAAGGTGCGGGCCCACGTGAAACCCTAAAAACCCTAAACCCACCCAGCTACCTACTACCACGCCTTTTGTTTATTATTGTGACTAGGGTGTGACATGCCCTATCGTGCATTGCGATGCCCTAATAGCACTTCGAGCTTCTTTGTATTACTTACAAATGATTTCAACAACAAATACATATTTAATGGCTGATATTTGCGGATAATTACGCGTAAAACGGAAAGTTTTGAATAATCCGTTTCACGCCATTCACTCCCCTATGCTCATGCTCGCCTTTCAATTATCATATTCCATAGATAAAGATTTCCTTCATTTTATGGGATTTTTCGACGCTATTCGGCTCTGTCAGAATGTGCCCTCTTTATGCATTAGATTTTGCAGTTGTTAGTTGTTTGGGTGTGTTTTGAACTGCGACCCGTCGCCGCGGTTACCGACCACAGAAGCAGCGGCGGGAGGCGTACTGGAAGGACTTTGAGGAGCGGGTGGGGAAGCAGATGCAGCTGGAGTACGACTGCACCGAGATGAACGATGTGCGGCTGCGGCCCACCGACCGCGAGCCCCGGGTTTGGACGCACGAGGAAATCATGAACGTCATCACGGAAAACGGGATGAATGCGGATCCCGAAGAGGTGCGAGCGCGCACCTGAAAAGGGCATATTCTAAAGACGTTCAACTTACGCCTCTTACGGACTTTTTATGCCTTCTTCTCACTAATTTATTCAATAATTTCTTCCCTCTAATTTAAGTGATTATTAATTTGAGGCGTGACGGGTAAAAGGGTTTTAGGGTTTATAAAACCCTAAAGTGCGAAACCCTAAAACCGTGATTATGAGCAGTTAAAGCGCATTTTACTGTTTCACGTGAAGGCTGTCCAAAGGGATCTATACTTATGTGTAATTAATTGCTATTTTGCTCAATTTCTTGAGTTTCCGCGGATTTTGGACAATTCTATCCTGCAGCCGTGCGTGCTTACAAGTATTCGCCCATTTGCCGACGAGATATCTGCGAGTGCTTATCGGAGATTATCTCCGCCGCGCATATTAATGGGCGTCGTGATCTTTTGTGGTCGGAGAGCCAAGCAATTACTCAAAAAGCTGTTTTTACATACAGGTACTTGCCGCTTGCTTCGAAATGGCATTTGTTTTACTTACTCTTTTATCTTTTGCTTCATATACGCCCATTCTGTCCCTCAGTCGTAAGTTGACCTGGGGGGGGGTGAGGGGGGGACATTTCTAGGGAACTGCAATACTCGACGATGGTTTCGATCTTTCCCTGCTTCGACTCGAAACCCCAGTATTCAAATCTAGATATGTAGACCACAGTTCAGAATACCCTTGAGTCCTGCCTGTCGGTCCCAGACACAGGTACTAAGGTGGGGGAAGGTAACTTGGTGCAAATGATAAACTTAGCTGTAGGAGAAGAACAGGTAAAATATGAAGTCAACATTTTTGGGTCTTCAGTTTTTTTAATTTAGTGACATGTTTTCTAATACAAATGATGGAAATCGAAGAGCACCGCTGTTTACTACTGCGTTATGTACTACGGTGGATGGAGTGTGGCTCAGCGGCGTCCTTTCCTTGTTTTCCTGACCACAGGCGATGAGGGACAGCCTGCAGGTGGTCGACCCGCTGGAGCCCGTGGACCACGTGTTTGACCTGGGCGTGCGCTACGTGCCCAGCATGGAGGAGAGCATCCAGGAGCTGGGCCTCATGATGCCGACCTGGGCGTCGGAACGCATCGACTTCGACATGAAGGACCCCATGTCCGAGTGGCAGGCGGACGACGACGCGTTGAACGACGACGACGTGGAGGAGGAGCTGGAAATGGAGCTCGACATGTACGACGAGTTTGATAAGCTGGAGGACGATCAGTCGTCAAAGGGCACAAAGGGGACGACTAAAACGGGGCGAAAGCGGCGGTGAGGCGCCGCGACTGTTATTCTCGGCCCGCCCGACCGCCGACCTGTCTTCAGGGTGTCTCGCGATCTTGTCGAATGTAATATAATCATTCAGGCAAATGCAGAGCTAACGAGAAGGCTGCGCTGAGAGTTGCATCGGCGGCGTTTGGGTCGCATTGCGCTCGTCCCAGTCCCAAATACTTGTTATCACTATTTCTTTTTCGTCTCCGAATGTCGTTGTCCAGTAATGAGTCGTATGTGATGAAATGTTTGTTACTGTGGTCTTTGAAGTAGCGATAACTATGTATTTATTATTTTCCATGTCTAGTTTTCAATGTACGTGTGGGTATGTTCCGTTTTAACAACCATACGTTGTAATTTTCCTTTTCTCTGAACACAGCTACTTGCTGCAATGCGTCACGAAGAAGAGGTTCTATAGGGGGCACTATAACACGCAGAAATGCGTTGAGACACGCAGTGCGGCTGCACTTACAAAACGGAGCAATCTGCGGCAACAAAGGTTGCAAATACGTTACCAGCTCAACCGTGCCGGCAGCCAAGCTCGCCCCCCCCCCATTCCCCTATTCTTGTTGTCCTGTAGGTTCAACACGGCTGCCAAAAACCCTAACAACACCTGAGGCTGGGCCTCAGCATGTCTGCCGCAGCATGATGCTTCTCATCGCTACCCAACCGCAGAGACAGTGCTTCCCCACGCAGCAGGCGGCAGATGGAGTGATACCTGTGTCATCCATCACCAACCCTCCTAAGACCACGTCTACGCCTTCCCAGAGTGACTGTCGCCGAGGATGAGAGGCAGCCCGTTTTTGGAATTGCCCACAACCACCACCTGCATGAGCAAGTACCCACACGGGGCTCAATCGTCATACTCGTAGCTGTGCCCCACAAAAGGGACGCTTGTGTGCAAGTTACAAGCAGGGACGGAGGCCGTACCTTGGCGTTGTTGGACTCGGCCAAGCGCTCGGTCGCCTCGATGCCCTTCCACTCCAACAACTCGGAGCTGATGCCCTGTTGCCAGATAAACCCCACCCACAACTGTTTAGTCCTTTGAGAAGTGGCGTTGTTGGGGGAGGAGTGGGAAGAGGGGAGTCCTTATTAAGGGTGAGAAAGGTAAGGGGCGGCACCCACCTCGCTCACAATCTTCTGAAAGTCAGATATGCCCTGAGCCTCGATGCGCTTGCGGTCCGCCTCCTGCTTCTCTGTGAGGACAGCCAGTCGGTTGCATTTTAAAAGAGAGCAGCTACAGTCAGCAATAAACACCCACAGCGCGTTTGGGGGTGGCGATGAGGGGGGGGCGCAACCCACCCTTGGTAATCACAAACTCCATCCGCTGCGACTCCTGCTCTGCCTTCAGTTTCTCTTCAATCGCGCCGCTCACAATTTTCTGCACAAAAGGTCATACATGTTAGACAAGCTGGAGGACAATGATATATTCACTGATACTTCGTGTTACCCTCTCCTAACCCACTTCACACACACACTCACACACACACACACACACACACACACACACACACACACACACACACACACACGCAACGATTGCAAAATATATTGAACGATGGGCAGCAGTGGGGGCTGTATGCACCGGGAGAACAAGCTTCCGCAGCAGCGCCTGCTCCACGATGATCCCGCGGGGAGCCAGGTTATCGTTCAACTGCTTCTCCAACTGCGTCCATCAACATACCGGGCTGGGGGATTCATTGTCGAGAAAAGGGGGGCTCTAACGACAGCAGGAGTCCTGCTTAACAGCTAGATATGGTAAGAGGGCTGGAGGGACGGACCCCCATGGTCAGCTCCTCGCGCCCGGCAGAGTAGAGGGTCTTGGCATTGAAGCGGGCCGTGAGTGTGCGGATGGAGCTGGTAATCTCCGGCCTCATCACCACCTGTGCATAACTAGAATTAGCTTGTACTAACATATGCGTGCGAGTACTGCGCGCGCGCGTGTGTAGGTGTGTGTGCGTGTGCGTGTGTGTGTGTGTGTGTGTGTGTGTGTGTGTGTGTGTGTGTGTGCGTTGGAGTTAGTGCAGGCTCCCCTGTGTGTTTGCTACGGTGCATTCCAGTGTAAGCAACCCGTGTGCATATGAGTGTACAAGCGCGTGTTTGTGTGTGCGCGCGTTCATGCGTGGATGTATTCAAGTTCATGTGTGTGTGTGTGTGTATGTGTATGAGAGAGAGAGAAAGAGAGTGCGTGCGTGCGTGTATGAGGTGGAGAGATAGGTTGTGTGTGTGTGTGTGTGTGTGTGTGTTTGCGTGCTGAAATGGCTGAGGATAGGAATTAAGGGTGTCGCCCGTACCTCGTAGTACTTGGGGCCGACTGTGAGGTAGAGGTCCCTTACCATATCGGGCTTCACGTGGTAGAGGATGGAGACTGCGCCGACAGACGCAGATCAGAGCGACTGCAGAGTAACAGACGTAACAGGAGAGGTAAGGGGGAAAGGGGAAAGGCGGGGGCTCCACCATCCAGCTCCACGATGAGGCCCTCGTTGGTGGGCGAGTCCTGCGTCACCTCCGCGAGCTGCGTCTTGAGGGAGAAAAAGTGGGAGGACGCGAACAGGGTCTTGATGTGCATGCCAGCCGGGATGGTGCTCTTTGCCACGTGGCCTGTAGGATCAGCCCAACGCAGGCAGAGCAGAGAGGGAGTGCGAAAGTCTCACCACGTCGCTCCCTTATATCGACTTCAACAACAACACACGTATAACGGTCCTTGCAACACAGGGGAGCTACCTGGAGATGGGACTAAGAGGCCGTTCCTATGATGATAGCCCTACTACGCCACCGCATTTCATTATGTTTACCTTCTTGAAAGGCTGTCAATGACAGCCCATCTGTGATGCCGAACCAATGATACTATCACTCTCCCAGCATGCATCTCTTCAACAGCGCCAAGATTGGCCGTTATTCATGTGAGAACCAATGGTTGGCACTGACGACATAGGCTAATGCTACCACTCAGACCTCACTTAACTGGGCGCACGACCCTAAACTCGTTGCCGTGCATTTACGTGTGTGGTGTCAACCTTGGCTGTGCTGCTTGCATTTCCCTTTTGCGGGGCGCTTCCTGAGCCCCCACACAACAAGATCCATGCTTCCATGTCAAATGATTAGTGCTTAATGGGATGACACTACGAATTTACTATACAAATGAGCAAACAATTATACTCTGTGCTGCAGATAACGGTAGGTGGTGGGAGGTAAGGCTATGGGAGCACCACCATGTGACGATGACAATCGAAACCATCACCATAAGATTATGGTTTATTATGATGGCGCTGCTATTTAGTGTGCATGATGCTGAAAGGTGATGCAGACAGAGGACAGGAATGGTATGGTGGCACACGGGGTACTCAAGAGAACGGTGCTTCCATCACCTTACATGATAACGGCAGTCTTAAACTATGACGGTGTGATATGGTGTCCTGCATGATGGTAAACGTTGTTATAGAAAATGAGAGGAATGTTATGGTGCTACAGAGGCTGTGGAACAGAATGGTGCTTCCATCACCGTCATATGATATCGTATGATATAAATGACAGTCTCAACCCTGATGCTGATATATTGTGGATGATAATGATGAACGGTGCTACAGATAGACTAAAGACAGGAATGTTGTGGTGCTACAGAGGTCATGCAACAGAGCGGTGCTTTCATAGCCGTCATATGATATTGACAACGTAAATCATGGCAGTGTTATGTAGTGTGCATGATGATGGTTTATGGTGCTTTAGATAGGCAGACGATGGGAATGTTGTGGTGCTACAAAGGTTGAGAACGGTGCTTCCCACGAGCAGCAAACAGCGAGCAGGCGGTGCAGGAGGGGTAAAGAGGCGGTGAAGGGGGGTGTGGCGCGTTGGCGTACCGTAGAAGTCTACGACCGCGGCGTGCCCAGCGGGGACCACGACGATGGGGGCACCGATAATGAGAATGACCAATAGACCGACGGCGCTGCCCATCACGTGCTTGCTGGCGTACCATGGCGCCTTGGGCCGACGCGACGACGGGCGCTCCTTTCCGTCAAGCAGGCCGCGCTCCTCGTCAACCCCCACCGCCATCCCCATCGACTCCTTTCCTGCTCTGGACTTTGACATCCCAGCGACGCTCGAGACGGCCTGCAGGGCTGCGTACGTATGAGTAAACCCGCGTTTAGTTATGTGCACGTCGTGTCAAGCCACTGCCGTGCGACGACCCGTCTTCTCCGGCAGTATCAGTACGGGCAGGCAGTCGCCGAGCGGAGGCCAGGGCAGAAGGCAACGAAGGACACGCAATAATACACGCGTTAAGGACATATGCACGCGCGCGCATACCAAGTAGACGTGTGCGAATTAATATGCAGCCTCCTTTGGCCACCGACGCGAAGAAAATAGACGCGCACGGGTTATTGGAGGAGCGGAGCTTGAAGCACTTGCAAGTCGTAACTCGGACAGAGTGGCGTTGACAATCACTACTTCTCCGGGGCAGTGGCGCGGTCTTTGCGTGGCGATCCAACAGCCTGTCTCGTCACGCGAGTTCACGACGATGAAGCCTTAGTGTCTGTGTACGGGCTTAATCCAGATGACCTTTAATCGTCCGTAAATTTATGTAGTTCCTGTACGTGGTGATGCTATTGTCTTTGCTGCCGGATCTATTTTGTTCACTTTAGCAAATATTACATTATGCCTTTAGCAAATATTGAGATGCATATTTTAATTAAAATGCCTATACCGCCATTTGCTATAATGCCACCGGCATATCTATACCGCCGCTAACGAAAAAGCCTGTATTACTTATTTGTTTACTGTAAATATTACCTTGTTTCTTGCTTGGTCTTTACATCATGGGATGCTTCAATGTTATGCTATCGCTAGGTCAGGAGTCAGGAATAACGCGTAGTTTCATCGCCGTAACAACGATGTGTGGCAGTTTGCATGTCGAGAGCTAACACCTGACACAAATTTAGTATGTCATGTTGCTACTTATGCAAGTGGAAACTTAGATGGAGAGAGATGGAAGATGTCACACTTTTAGATTATTTAGCAGTAGATTGTAGATGAACAAAGGCATTGATAAATAGTTGTGTGATCTCCCTGCACTACACTATGCTAAAACAGCTCCACCCTAGCTAGCTTGCACATGTTATTGCATTGTCCTCGTGCCAGGCGCTAGGGCTCTTGCACCGGTTCGATCATACTATGGACGCAGCTCGTATGCCTCGGGAAATCAGACTAGCGTGTCATGTACCTTGTTAGATTAACTGTGCGTACATGTACGTACCGGGAGGTAGTGGCAGTACAATATGGAAACAATACCCTCGCTAATTACAATGGCGCCGTGCCCACGGTGTACGTCCTTCCGATGGAAAAGTACGGATCAAATTAGTAACGAGTGCATATACATTGTCTTGCAATGCATAGTTGCAAAACAGTACTTGTCATAGATGTGTCGTTGCCGAAAAAGATCTTATCGCCGCGAGTACATTAGAATTTGTACCTTAATACGTGTAAGGGGAAAATGTTGTAAATGTCTATCCACCTACAATTGGAGGCCCAAAATCCCAACCCCGTTGCAAGTGGTCGCGGGTATGCACGAGGAATTATTAAGATTTCATACGCAAGACGATGACGACGATTTAGCGGACGCGTTGCCGGATCCCTTCTCCGTCTCTCGCTTTAAATTCAATGCTTCGGAAGTTGATATAGCATATCCATCCATGGGGTGGAGCTCAAGGAGGATAGCCGCGACGAGCAGAGGAGCGGCACGGTCTAGTGGCGCTGATTTTATATCGGCCGCCGCCGGAAAAAAACATGTTCGGAAGGTTTCGGCTAAAACTTCCGTATCCGGCTGATTGAGTTCGGAGCCCCGATCTGAGTTTCCCACCCAACCTTTCCTCTCGTCGGTACCCGGCTAATTTGAATGTGCGTCGGGTCGCCACCATCGACAAGAGTGCATCAAACGGTGTGCCGGAGTTATCGCGACAACACACCGCCCATAAAGGCGGCCCTTGATGGTAGCATATACCACAAGGGGAGGGTACGGGCAATAGTTTACGGATCAGCCAACCGGGACACGACACACGTGACGGGAGGGGCGATAGCTCGCATCAACCATTTGTGGCTACTAAGGTGTTCTCTCCCGTGCCCCGAAGGGAGGGGGAAGCCTATGCTAGGTGGAAAGCTCCGACGGGAGGAGCAGTTATTATCTCGGACGAGGGTGTGCGTGGATCGAGTCGTGGCCTTCGCCGACCTACGCGAGGGGGGGTTTCGCATGCCTTTCTCGCCTAGCCCCGGCACGACCGGAGTCGCGCAAAAGCCTAGGTCATGCACGCCCAACTCTACAAGTCGACATTAGCCGACGCGTGAACTTGCTTCGCTTCGTCAACCTCGCTCCCGCGCTCTCTGACCGTGCTAGCCCGGAGTCTATGCGTTTTACATCTATTTTCAGCCACGGCGCCCTTGCGTTTTAGGCTTCAGATCCATCTACAACCGGCCGCTTGGGCGAGCTTCATGACAAGTTCCTTGAGCACTATAACGCCGTCTTCCGCGTCGCGGTCTGTCGCATCTTCGGACTACCATCATCCCGCATCCAATTTACCGTCCGCTCCCCCGTTGCTTTTGCTTTTTTGTTATCTTCATGATATGCGGGGTGCATTCGAGTCGGCGAGTGTTGACATGTCGCATGACGAGTGATGGGCCACATTATTCATGTATTGACCACGTGGCTAGATGTGGTGGAGATGCTTCGGTCTATACCGCTCACTCTTGGTGAGTAACGGCCCTACCCTGCTGCGGAAACCATCTCCTATACTCGCGGCGCATTCGGGTTTGGCGTCGAGGTTCTCGCAAACCCCACAATGTTTTTTCAATTGCCTTTTAGCTCTCTTGTGGTGTTTACGTAAAGATACGCCGTGGCAACCTGTGCATGTTGTAATTAGCGTTGCATGTACATCAATATACGCCTACACATCCACTCATAATGTTCAACGTATCTGCCATCATTAAACCAGCATCAAGTATATCCGCGAGGCAAGCACGAGCGGCTTCCCGCTATGATGCCAAAGGACTATGAAAACTTCGTCACATGGTATCTTGTTTCTGCCGCGCGGTGCTAGCCGGAGTCCCCATTTGTGATCAATCTCACGGGTGAAGAAACGTCGAGTAGATGGAGTGTATGCTTACACGGATGTGCTGCCCCTCCGCCTATCGTCACCACATCCACCGCGAAACCCTCGAATGCATTACCCACGCCCTCCCCACATTATACACTTCATGCATCAACGCACACCTAGACAAAAGAAGCACACGACCACTCTCTCGGAACCGACCACGCCAATGCGCTAGCCAACCAAGTCAAAGGTTATCACCCGCCCGGCACAATATATGACAGCGGTTCATACGTATGTATCTAGGCACTCGGACTTGGCCCTACACACTCATCCCTCAGTCTCAAGGCGAGCCCACGCCCTACTAATACACCAACGTCAAGTCAGGCGCACACAATCAAAGCCTCAAACACACCCAAAACCCCCATTTCAAACACCACCAAACACGGCGACCACCCAGAGCCGCTTCAGACGGAGCGGATTTCTCATTCCATGCCAAGTACATCTCTCTCACCCACATTCAGTTCACACAGAAACAAAAGTTCATGTGGGGAGTCCATAACACCCGCCTCTTCGCGTACAACCCACCCTCCGCTGCCCCATGTGTGGACATCTCACCAACACCGGCCACAAGCCGGGTATTTGTCCCTCGATGCAAGGCCTCCGACAAGACAAACACAACAACGCCCTATACAAATGCTCCTCTCCGTTTTGGAACGACACAACGGCGGGCGTTGGGGAACCATCACCGCGGACTTCGGTAACAAACCCATCAAATCCTTCGCCTCCCCCATAGTTATCAACACTCCCCTTGTGGCCTTGAATGCCACCCGCCACCCCGCATCAAATCGGGCACAACCACACACCGCTTCTCACTAAACCACAACCGCACCTAATCCAACTTCACTACCACCATCGCCACGCATCGCACAACTCCCCCCGGGGGGAGAGGAGTAAAAATCCCCCAAATCATCCTTGGAGAGGTAGGACTAGGAGGTTTACCGTCTATCCCCGGCTTGATGTAAGTTCCCTTGTTTGCGGGGCTGGGAGGGCCCAGAGACAGCAGCCGGTTTCAGCCGGTACATGTTGTAAACAATGTCAATTTCAATTGCTTATTCCATGGTGTTAAATCGCTAAATCAGCCACTTCATCAAAATTATCATGAAGGGTCACAAAATTAGTAACACCTACACCAGTCAGTAGAAGGCTTCTCCTACGAAACTCAGTAAAGCATTTTGTTCTGAAACGCGGCCACCCAACCTCGATTTATCGTCGCAGGCGCTATGCATTCGCGTCGCAACGTGGGCGTGATATGTTGTGGGCAGGCTGTGTTGAAACGCCGTTGGAGCGACAATTATGCGCCGGTACAGACCCATTTTCACAATCGATACTGGCAGGCGGGTCTGCGGGCGTCGAAGAATTCTTCGTTGCCTGCTCGTCGTCGGACTTCGCCGAAGTTTTCTGATCACGTTTCTTGGCCTTTTCGGCGCGCCGTTGTCGCTTCCGTTCGGCCGCCGCTTCGCCGCGTCGTACCAAAGGCATACGGCGCGCAGCTTTATTGAGGCAGTGCACAAGTGCAAAGAGCGCGTCCGCGTAGAAATTCAGTTCGTAAACGAAAGACATCCAACGCACGGCTTCCACAAAGCCAGCAGGTGTGTCAGCAAACCCTTCGCGCAGCGGCTCCTTCCGCACCCCACCCAGCCGCTCGAGTAGGTCTCGCTTGCTGTTCGCTAGCAACTTGGGATCAAAATAGAAACCCTCCGCTTTTAAGGACCCAAAGCCGCCACCGCTACCGGACCGTTCCTCTGTTGTCGTCGTAGACTGTTCCTCGCTTTTTGCCATCTTTGTCGTAGCAGGGCGAACCCCCTCCCGCCATGACAACTCCTCTGGGAGTGCGTCCAGAGAGCTGGCACTGTGGGGAGATTTCGAACGTACCAGGCTTCCCTTGCGCGACAGTCGAGACGGGGTGGTTGGGTCGGAACAAAGACGGCCGGCGTGATGACCTGGGGAGAGTTGGGCGATAGTGGGCAGCGAATAACCGGACGGCGTGGACAAGACAACCTCGTCGTTAGGGTCGTCGACTTTTATCGTCAAGCCCCCGCCTCCGGCCTTTTTTGAGCTCCGTTTCCGTCGGCTGATGCTTTCGTTGAGGTGTTGCTCGCGGTTATGTCGCTCGTACATTGTCAGCTCTAGTAGGAGGTTGGCAAGTTCGTCGAGCCACTGTACCGCCTCGAACGCCTCCGCAGGGTCTCGCTGCTCTTCAAATGGCGTGTTCGGGCAGAGTAGGCACACCTTATCTAGCACATCCACTGCCGCGGATTTAAGACTCGGCATCAACTCCGGCGGGAGCGTACCCGCGATCTTCGCCAGTGTTTCCTGTGCGAACTGATGCGACAACGCCGCGCTAAGGTTCCACAACACCCGCGCCACCTCTGCCGTCGAATCGCCCAGAGCCTCCAGCTCGACGAGTGGGAAGTCCGCTGCGGCAGACTTCCACGGCCATACCGGGAAATAGAACTGCATACCACAAAACACCACAAGCGCCTCGTGTCTGGCAATGTCGCGCGCCTTCCGGGACGCACCCACGAAATTCAACACACGCTGAGAGTAAGTCCGCATCCAGTAAGCCTGGTCCGTGGGGACCTCCTGCGCTTGGTCGCTACCTGCCGTGGAGTTTGTGGCATCGCTGCCGGCGGCATCCTTTTGGCTGCGCATCTTGACGGAGTACAAGTTGGACAGATCCACGTTAACGCTCTCAATCCATGTACCGAACGACTCTTGTCGACCGAAGGCGGTAATGCTAGGGATTCCGCGGCTAACTAGACTCCCCGTCCGACTGATGGCACCAGGCAGCGATGGGCTAGAAGGTGGTGGTGTAGGTGCTACAGTCTCGGGGTTGAGCAGCGCATCGGGAAGGCATTCCCACGACGCCTTTCCAAATTCGGCGAGCGCCTGTAGCGACAGTTGATGTTGCTCCACCGCCTTCCTGCTCGCGGAGTACGGAAAACACAGAAAACTGACCAGAAAGCTGATGAGCACGCCCACCAGAATTCCCGCTACTCGACCAGTGATCATAATCAGCGTAGTAGTCGGGTCGATTTTGGCAAAGGCAAGGTACGAGGTGACCACGACCGTCATGGTCGCGACGTCGGAGGCGTACACCCAACCCAACCCTTTGAACAGCAGCGACACGAGGAAGCTCCCGACGGCGACCCCTACGCATACCACCTGATTTGACACGGACAGCACCCGGTATTCGTTAGTTCGAAATATGAAATGCATGCGCCTGCAGGAAGGTAATGAATCCCTGATGGCGTAGATGTTGTGCCTACCCGGTTTGGGCTTACATGTTGAAATGATAATAAACAACTTTTTTCATTTACAGCTTATCATTCCCGAGGGCTCTGCGTGTGCAAGCAAGCGGGAACAGGGGACAGGCGGTTGGTGAGCTATGTGGGTGAATCAAGGTGGGGGCTCGACTCGTTTTTGGGATTAGATCGTGAAGGGAGCTTAAAATCGAAAATACCATAACATTATTCGAGTCGGCGGCGACAGCACTCTGACGAGATATGGGCTTTAGCGTTTGTAGTTTAGGATTTTACGCACGCAAGTCGCTAAGATGGGACTAACAAAATACAACAAGTTAATGCGAGAATATGTTTGAGAATAGCTGCTGGAAAAGGCATATACATTTTGACACTGTTTTGCGACGCGTAAGAAGAAAAAGGTCGCAGGGTATGTGAAAAGTATAATAGTCGTTGGTCTGTTGATGTTACCGCGGTGTGGACGTTGGCGGCGAGGTAGAGCACATATCCTAACGAACCTCCCACCAAAGTGCCGACAATATCCTGCAGCCCCAGCTTGAGCGTCTCGCCGGTGAGAGACTGTGCTGACAGAAGTGCCGATACGGCACCAAATTCACCAGCCGTCAACCACGTCTCTTCGCCCACGGCCCCGAAGAGTTGCGTGACCGGGCCATAGCCGGAAGCTATCGCGGCACTCGCGACTCCGACAACCACTGATAACTGGAGCGAGGACCGGACGTCCGCTGGTCGAACGAACCCAACCTCATCTGGCTCTTGTCCAATCTGCACCATTACGGGGCACCGCCTTCAGATTCCAAACCTGCCAGCCTTGCTCGCGTTAGAATGCTTCACCCGCCCTCGCTGCGAGTTGCAATTTTATCAGCGGCGTTTCGCCATTCTCGACCGCGTCGCTGGAAAAGTGGGAAAGCTCCGGCGCTGCAACGCGGGGGGTGTCGTCGTACTTGAAATGAGCCGATGACTGCTGTTCTTTAGTTAGCCTGTATACGGGCATGTTCTTCGTGGTGTGATAAGTAGCGACAACTGCGCTCAATCCTGTGCGGCGGTTGCTGTTGATGGCTGGCGCTTCCGCTGCTTGTCTATTGAAACCCCGAGAGTAACCGCCTCTGGGCTGCGGGGTGAATAGTTTCTGTAATCAATAAAAGTCAGCGCGTGACTTGATATATATGGTCAGATTGATGTAAATCTAGAGGTTTGCAAACTTACTTACTTATGTGACAGAACGCACACCTTAGCGGTAAAGCGTTCCTGTAAAAGCGGCGCGTCTCACCCAGTCCTCGAGGTAACGAACCTCGAGGACTGAGGAAACGCCTAACGCAACGCCCCAAGCCCTGCCCTCAGCAACACTAGCTAGCGACAACCCTTAAGCCGGTGCAACCCCCGAGCACTGGCACTCTCTCCTTTGCGCTCGCCCGTCTGGCTCGCGCAAAATTGCAGTCTCGACTCTCGTAGTCGAGTAGGGTGTCAGTTTTACCTTTCGTCTATGTGTGCTCCCAGCGTCACGAGACACTTCCCCTTTGTTCATGTTACATCGCATTCCAACATGCCGCCTACTGATATTGCAGCTCGGCCCTACCGCGGCCCCGTCGCTATCCCGTCTCAGCAAGGCGTGACAGAACAAATTCAAGCAGCGTGCGCGGTTTCCGAGCGTAGACTGATCGAGCAGATCGAGGCAAATTATGTTGCCTTACTCGCCCATCTAAAACACCTCACAGAACCGGGTACCTGTTTGAATATGCATCAACCCATTCCCGCTGCCGCCACCATTGCGACAGGGTGGTTATACGGCGGCCCTTGCGCCGCCTATCGAGTTGCTGAACGACGACACCGAGCTTATCGAGCCCGAGTTCGTCGACTTTACCCGCCGTGGTGAGGTCAACCCCACCGGTCCGGAGCGCCCCTTGCGCACAGTCTGCGAGCCCAGCTTCAAGACGCCGACCGAAGACGCCACTAGCGCCTTGACCACCAACCTCTTGCAATCGCCCCTCAACGGTTGCTACGTGGTCAGCAGAACCCAAGCCCACTCCATTGGCACAGGTTCTGGTGCGCTACCGTCTAGACATGCTCTTCCTATAGAGCGCACCGAATTTATTTTGCGCGACCCGCGACAAGATAGTTTCACACGGCTGACATCGGCGGCCGACCCTCCCCGTGCCGCATGTTCACAACCGCGTTCTAACGCGCGCCCACCAGCCGACCCCGACTTCGCGGAAGCTAACTCGCGTGACAATAATGCGGCACCACCTGTGCGAGCAAACCTACAAGCCCGAGACGCTACACTCTTACAGACAGGGCGCTCAACCGGCACGTCTGACTCCGCAAGGCGAAAATCGATCAGCGCCGCTACACCTTTACGGACCTGGCGTACAACTTGTGCGCCCTACCGCGCCATACAAGAACCGTCTACGCGGCTAAATCACCTGCAATCAGCTACGGCCACCTCATGTGTGACAACAGAGGGTGGTGATGCGGTGGCCCTTTCGCCACCTATCGAGTCGCTGAACGACGACACGACCGAGCCTATCGAGCCCGAGTTCGTCGACTTCCCCCACCGTGGTGAGATCAACCCCACCGGTCAAAAGCGCCTCGTGCGCACAGTCTGCGAGCCCAATTTAGAGACGCCGAAAAACGCCGCTAACGCGGACCGTGCGCCATCGCGCGTATCGCTAGACGGCAACGCCGAGCCTACCGAGCCTACGTTCATCAAGGCTACACCGCTCACGATTACCATACTGGCTCCAAGGCCTCCAGCCGACAGTGCTTCGAAGCCTTGGCGAGCGAGCGCACCGATGAGCGCCCCGACACCCCTACGGACCGGGCGCACATCTCGTGCGCCCTACCGCGCAATACAAGTACCGACTACGGTGATAAATCACTTGCAACCGATTACTGCCACCTCCTGTGAGACAACAGGTGGGTATCCGACCCCACCCGCGGCACGCCTCGAGTTTTTGGACGGCAGCACCAAGGTCGGCGACGCTACCCACGAGGGCTGGGTCGACACGTCCGAGCAAGTGAGCCCCTGCCTCAAAGGCAACGACTCCAAAGCCGCGACAGAGACGACGGACACAGCTACCATTCCAACGCGTTACGCCAGCCCTTTGTTCGACCCAAGACATGCCGAGGACGCTCTGCGCGGTGCGACGCCGCACCCGACTACCGTACAGCTGCCACTGCCCGTTTCCGCCACCACGGCGGCACGCGGGCGGAAGCCGCCTACCGAAGGGCTATGCCACGACGACGCGCGTTTCAAGACCCCGTTGGACAATCAGAACCCCACGAGCTTTAACTTGACTAGCGGGCTGGACCCTCGCCAAGATCCACCCGGGAGAAAGGAGGCTACGCCACACCCGCGACATCAAGTACACTGGCAACCGCGGCTGAAAGCCACACATACTGCAACCAACCCGACTGCCAAGGCGACTTACACGACCGCTAACACTATCGCTTTCCCCTCGCCACTTGTCGACGCGTCACATGCTGCCGGACACCAAGGTCACACAAGACTACGTCGAGCTAGGCACGCGGCCATGGCATTTCGGTTTGGTTTGCCGATCGGGGCGTCTATATATGCCACAGGCGGACAGCTGCAACCCCGGCCGGTACCCAAGAAACAACAGCAGCCCAAGCCCTACGCTGCCCAAAGAACGGCACAGGCTTCCAACGCGTCGTTTCTAACAACCCTCGGAGCTGCTACATCTGGGCTACCCAATAGGCGCTACGAAGCTACGGGTCAGCTCGCGCCGCCGAAAACAGCGCCACCGGCCTCTTTACGCAAGCCGCGTAAACTCCCGGTACAAGCGGTCGGGCTACGTCAGCAGCTACCCATCCCAGCTACCATCCCCACACCGGCACGAAACGACTTCACGAGACTGCCCACGGACCCAGCTACCATCGTCAGCGATATCGTAAAGACATGGCTACACGGTGTTTCGCCCCACAATCAACACCCGCGTTCAATCTCCCCGCGCGGTTTACGGAACGACCGCGTCCAGTGGCGCGCCGCTATCTACTGCAAGTCACAGCGTTTCCGCACGCGACAAGCACTCCCGTTGCTACAGCACCTGCGGTTAGCGCGGCGCAGCAAGATGGCCGACCTAAGCCATACCTACGGCTACGAGATGGACGCATATGCCTACTTGCAGGCACACCTTTACGGCCGAGCTGGTCGCCCGGCGCATCCTCAGGCCACCCCAACCGTCCGCCGACAGCCGATTAGTGGCACCCACCTGCTACTCGCAGAGCCAACCAGCAATCAGCAATCACGTGCGCCAGTACTGGATCACAGGGCCGCACACCAGCCCCGACATGCTCGACCACGACCCGGCCCGACGCCTCACTACCAAGAACAACTTAAACTACATCAATATCGCACAGCCCACGACAGAGCGCCGCGGCTCTGCCTCGTCGCATCGCCGCGCCCCCGCCTCCCCTCTGCTGGTGACTTCCGCTGGCGGGGGTTTCAGCCCGCCCGGTCGCTGCACTAACGTAGGCTGCACAAGCCTCTGGCTTTATATTATACTGGCAAAACGTGCCTTCGGGTAAATGGTCAGATTGATGTAAATCTAGAGGTTTGCAAACTTACTTACTTATGTGACAGAACGCACACCTTAGCGGTAAAGCGTTCTTGTAAAAGCGGTGCGTCTTGCCCAGTCATCGAGGTAACCCTCGAGGACTGAGGAAACGCCCAGCGCAACGCCCCAAGCCTTGCCCCCAGCAACACTAGCTAGCGACAACCCTTAAGCCGGTGCAACCCCCGAGCACTGGCACTCGCCCATCTGGCTCGCGCAATTGCAGTCTCGACTCTCGTAGTCGAGTAGGGTGTCGGTATACATCGTCTCATGCGCACTCGAGCGTCACGAGACACTTCCCCACGTTCTACGTCGCCGTCTAACAACATGCAGCCTAAGCCGTCGGCCTCCGCTCCCGGAGTCGACACTCTCTCCTCTGTAATTAAACAGCGTACTTCCGAACATATTCAAACCGCGGTGTCGGCCCTCGAACTCCGATTGGCTGAGCAGATTCAGGCGTCTAACACCGCCTTACTAGCCCAGCTCGAACGATTGACCGGCCCCACTGTGCATCCGAATCAACAGCAGTCAATTCCCCGTGACGCGACCATTGCGACTGAGGGTGGTAAGGCGACCCACGAGCCACCTATCGACATGATGAACGACGACTCCGAGCTCCACGAGCCCGAGTTCGTCAATTTTGCCGCCTACGGTAAAATCATTCCTGCCGGTTTGGAGCAACCCCCTCGCGACATCGACGAACCTCGTCTTTGGACGCTAACGGACGACACGGCCCGCTTCCTCAACGACAGAAAATCCCAAGCGGGGTACGACGAGTACCTCCACATCGGGTGCTATGCCTACTTCGACAGCTGCGCCAACGCGGCAATTAGCGAGGCTTTGGACACGCTGTCAACCGGAACTCCTCTACTAGCGGAGCAGGCGGCGGCCGTTGCCCTCATCCGAGCGGGTCATCGCACCCACACATCGACGGAGGAGGCCGCCCGTACTCGACTGGGCTTCCTCCGCCTCACCAAGGGCGGACAAACGAGCTCGGATTCGGACCGCGTGTTCGCCGAACTCGCCCACGAACGTTTCTGCCGCCCACGCCCTACCGCGGTCTCGAGCGCACTGGACGAGCTACGCCAAGCGTTCGTCGATCGGACGCTCGAAGTCAGCCTGCATGCCGCCAGCAAAGCAGCTGCTGGAGCAGTATTCGCGAGAGTCACGCCGGACAAGCAACCCGGAGAAGACGCCAAGGCCAAGAAGGCAGCCGCCGACAAGCGCAAGGCCGCAGCAGCAGCAGCAGCAGCAGCAGCGGCGGCGGCCGGAACTAAACCCACCGACGGGGCAAAACCCGCCACAAAGAAATGATGGTGTGGCCCGCCGCGCCGATTATTGCTCCCCGTCATCCAACTACATGCGTCACCGCGTGCGGCGAAGATGGCGGGAGTGGGAGCATATCGGCGCGAGCGGTCAATTCGTGAACTGGATCCGCCATGGCGTGCGGGTCAAGTTCAAAACCGGCCTACGCCCCCGACCTTTCAACCACGGAGTCTCCATGAAGGACGCCACCCAGCCTCAACTCGACTTCCTAGCCACAGAACTCCCACGCTTCGAAGCCTGCGGAGCCTGGGAGCGCGCCTACAACACCCGCTACGTCTTCCGCATGTTCCTCGTCCCCAAACCCGGTGTGAACAAATGGCGTCTCATCATCGACCTCCGCGAGCTAAACAACTACTGCGCGGAATTCAATATGTCGTGCGAGACCCTCAAACACTTACGCCACCTGTCCCGCCCGGGCGACTACTTCGTCTCCCTCGACCTCGCGGACGGCTACTACACGCTCGGCATCCGAGAAGAAGACCGCGACTTTTTCACGGTCAACTACCGCGGCGAGCTGTGGCGCCTCGCATGCCTCCCGATGGGCTGGTCGGGGTCCGCCTACTATTCTGTAAGCTCACACAGGCGTTCACAAACTACCTGCGACGAGCGCCTACGCCGATGACAGCCAACTCCGCGACGCCATACAAAGCGTCTCGACGTTTCCTCCGCAACGTCCGATGGTGCGGCGTACGCATGCTACCGTACATGGACGACTTCCTATTCATGGCTAGCTCATACGAGGCAGCGCTACCGCTACGCAACAACATCGAGACCCTGCTACAACGGCTCGGCCTTCAGCGCAACCCCAACAAAGGCCTGTGGCTGCCCACACAGGTGGGCACCCACCTTGGCATGACAGTCGACCTCCTGAACGGCGAATTTCGAGCCCCGGCTGACAAGCTACAAGCCCTCGCCAAACAGGCTTCCGCGTTACTCGGCCGCGCGTTGGCTGCCCGCCAGACAACTCGCGGCGTTCGCTGGCAAGGCGCAATTTCTCTACCTCGCCATCGCGCCAGCCCGTTTCTTCCTACGCGAACTACACTGCGTGCTGGCTACGCGAACATGATGGGGCGGACGTGTCCGGATGACACACCAGTTACGACGCGACCTCGAGTGCTGGCGTACTGTCCCCGCCCAACACAACGGCCGCTCTATCTACAAACCCATCGAGACAGCGTACCTCCACGCCGACTCCAGCGGTTACGGATGTGGAGCCGCCATGAACGACAACCCAGCCTACCAAGCCCGCGGTTTTTGGTACGACGACGACCGCCATCAACACATCATCTGGAAGGAACTCCGCGCCGTTCGTCACGCGATCGAGTCCTTTCTACCGCAACTCCGAGGCCGACATGTTTTACTTCACGAGGACAACACAGCCGTCGTGGCTACTCTATCGAAGTTGACTACGCGCTCCCCGGTCATGATGACCGAATTACGCCGGCTCTGGCACTTACTCGACGTCAACGACATCAACATCCGTCCCCGCTACATCCGCTCGGCAGCGAACATTTGGGCCGATAGCCTAAGCCGCGAGCTCGACCGCGACGACTGGCAGCTAAACCCTCGAATATTCGCCTACCTGCAGTCCGCGTGGGGACCACACTCAGTCGACCGTTTCGCGTCGATGGAAAACGCTCAGCTACCACGTTTCAACGCCCGATGGCGCGACCCCAAATGCGAGGACGTCGACTGTCTACACCTGCCGGACGCCGCATGGCAACGAAAGAAAAACTATTGAACCCGCAATGGTCAGCTCTTCCCGCCCTCTGTGCAATACTACGCTAATCAGGAGCAGCGGCTACCGACATCGCACCGTACTGGCCCCACAAACCGTGGTTCCATGACCTCCACGGCTTGGCCACCGAAACCATCCACTACCCCCCCTCGCGAAACCAGTTCTTCCCCGGGCGGCACGGCTCACGCGAGGGGGTCGGACGACCAGGATGGAGCATCGTGGCCTTTCGACTGCCACGCCGGCATGGCTACACCCCCGCAGAGGCGCAATAGGACGCACACTACGGACGACCAGCTCAAGCCTCACAGAACTACGCGCGACGGTCACTCAATCGAACAAGCCCTCGCGGCCTGTCCGCTACACCTTACGGGAGCCAGACGCGCACGCACCGTGGACAGCTACCATGACTAGTGGACTTCGCAACCTATTGGGCACCGACCACATCGGTACCACTGCGCTACACTTGTTGAGCAGCTCCCTAGCCCCGACAACGTACTCAAACTACGAC
>JAPMLY010000382.1:142500-227083 GCA_026401115.1 Tetraselmis chui | reverse complement strand
AAATGTGACGGTGTAGGCAGTTGAGCGCAGACTGCTGATGACATAGCCGGATGCCAAGGGGTACAACGTACGGCCAAGGAACCACACTGGGAAGAGTAGGAACGCTGGAGAGTAAATATCGCAAGATGTAGCTGCGCAGAAGGTAGGCTGACAGAGAGCAAGAGATTGCTCCAACGGTTGTTGAAGATAAAATGCCAAGGGTAGTTGCATGAATGGCTGGCTGAGGTATAAAGGAAGCAGCTGACTCGCTGAACGCTCCAATGCTGTCTGAAAAAGGATTCTGAAGGTTACAAAACACAAGGATGTCTGAATAGAATCGCTGTCCAAAATTGTGGCGCGCGCTGCCCGATGACGAGAAGAGTACCGCTAAGTGAAGAAACCAGAAGAAGAGGACTGTGTAGTTGGGAGTCCAAATGAAGAAAGGACTGTTCTGAAGCCATGGTAAGGTGTGTTTAACTGATGACAAAGCACTCTCTTCAAAAAATGATATCCCATTATCATTCCTCCAACGTAGTGCATCTGGAAAACAAAATCCTGCTGTCTCATCAGTGGCAGCTGCGTCTTGTGCCACCATCTGAGCCGAGGTTAATGTAGTCTCCTCGTTCGTATCGAAAATATAAAAGTCTGCTGTCTCATCAGTGGCAGCTGCGTCTTGTGCCACCATCTGAGCCGAAGTTAATGTAGTCTCCTCGTTCGTATCGAAAATATAAAATTCTGCTGGCTGACCACTGGTAGCTGTGTATTGTGCCACCATCCGAGCCGAAGTTAATGTAGTCTCCTCGTTCGTATCGAAAATATAAAATTCTGCTAGCTTGTCACTGGTAGCTGCGTCTTGTGCCACCATCTGAGCCGAAGTTAATGTAGTCTCCACGGTCGTATTAAAAATATAAAACTCTGTTGTCTTGTCACCGGTAGCTGCGTCTTGTGCCACCATCTGAGCCGAAGTTAATGTAGTCTCCTCGTTCGTATCGAAAATATAAAATTCTGCAGGCTGACCACTGGTAGCTGCGTATTGTGCCACCATCTGAGCCGAGGTTAATGTTGTCTCCTCGTTCGTATCGAAAATATAAAAGTCTGCTGTCTCATCAGTGGCAGCTGCGTCTTGTGCCACCATCTGAGCCGAAGTTAATGTAGTCTCCACGGTCGTATTGAAAATATAAAACTCTGTTGTCTTGTCACCGGTAGCTGCGTCTTGTGCCACCATCTGAGCCGAAGTTACTGTAGTATCCTTGTTTGTATCTGAAATATAAAATTCTGCAGGCTGACCACTGGTAGCTGTGTATTGTGCCACCATCTGAGCCGAGGTTAATGTTGTCTCCTCGTTCGTATCGAAAATATAAAAGTCTGCTGTCTCATCAGTGGCAGCTGCGTCTTGTGCCACCATCTGAGCCGAAGTTAATGTAGTCTCCACGGTCGTATTGAAAATATAAAAGTCTGCTGGCTGACCACTGGTAGCTGCGTCTTGTGCCACCATCTGAGCCGAAGTTAATGTAGTCTCCTCGTTCGTATCGAAAATATAAAATTCTGCTGGCTGACCACTGGTAGCTGTGTATTGTGCCACCATCCGAGCCGAAGTTAATGTAGTCTCCTCGTTCGTATCGAAAGTATAAAATTCTGCTAGCTTGTCACTGGTAGCTGCGTCTTGTGCCACCATCTGAGCCGAAGTTAATGTAGTCTCCTCGTTCGTATCGAAAATATGAAATTCTGCAGGCTGACCACTGGTAGCTGCGTATTGTGCCACCATCTGAGCCGAGGTTAATGTAGTCTCCTCGTTCGTATTGAAAACATAAAAGTCTGCTGACTTGTCACTGGTAGCTGCGTCTTGTGCCACCATCTGAGCCGAAGTTAATGTAGTCTCCTCGTTCGTATTGAAAACATAAATTTCTGCTGGCTGACCAGTGGTAGCTGCGTCTTGTGCCACCATCTGAGCCGAAGTTAATGTAGTCTCCTCGTTCGTATTGAAAACATAAAATTCTGCTGGCTGACCAGTGGTAGCTGCGTATTGTGCCACCATCTGAGCCGAAGTTAATGTAGTCTCCTCGTTCGTATTGAAAACATAAAAGTCTGCTGACTTGTCACTGGTAGCTGCGTCTTGTGCCACCATCTGAGCCGAAGTTAATGTAGTCTCCTCGTTTGTATCTGAAATATAAAAGTCTGCTGGCTGACCACTGGTAGCTTCGTTTTGTGCCACCATCTGAGCCGAAGTTAATGTAGTCTCCTCCTTCGTATATTGCTTCTGGTTGAAGGTAATATTTCGGATGGAAGGATTACGAGTCAAAGGGAGAGTGTAAGAGGGAGTAGCCGCAGTTACGGCGATCTCGGATGTGTTGGAAGGGACTCCATAGGTAGACTCAAAAATAGTCGTGGAGAGATCATGATGGTCCATTCGAATTTTCGGATGAGGTGGACCAGTGGTCATGAAACAGAAGTCACCAAAAATAGGAGTAGTCGACTGTGCTGAAGCGGAAAAAAGTACATTAGGGCGTGCCGTAGGAGGCTCGTGGCTTGAGACGTGGGGTCGCAGACCTGCTTGGTAGGGACGCTCGTGAGTAGTACCAGGACGTGAGATAGGTGCCCTGTCGTGAAGAGGTTTCCCATCGCGGGATGAAGTTTGCCAGCACCGTTCATGGAAATGTCCCGGTCGTCCACAACGGGTGCATTGAGCACGGGGTGTGTAGCGTTGTGGTGCAGGGGTGTGCTCACCCGGTGCACTAGCGATGTATACCACTGAAGACGTGTCCGGTGGTGTATTATGAGTACGTTGGGCAGCGGGGTCAGATAGGAGGATTTCCTTAACATCCGACCACGAGTCCTCTGGGTGGAAGCGCCTGCGGCGCATAACAAGGTCTCGCAACTCCTTATATGTGGTCTCGCAGATACGGGGAATAAGGTATGCCTCCATAAATGTTTTCTCACCGCAGTCAAGTCCAAGGCGTAACATGTCTCGTCTCGCGAAGTCTTTCTCCTGAACATAGGCGATCATGCTCTGTGAAGGCAGCTGGTCTTTGTTGAGGCAGTCGGTGGCGCGTCGCAGTGCGTGGACCTCCTCCAATTTAATCCACGATAGTAAACCTTTCCATGCGTCAGTCCCGTGTGTGAGACTGTCGTGCGCTCTTGAGCCTCGTGCGGGCATGGGAAGTTCTTGCTTTACCACGGAATTTGCAATAGCACATGGGCGAGTCGCCACGGAGAGGCTCTGGTAGAGGTTGCGCTGCTGTTCAGCGGAGCCGTGAGCCGTAAGGGCTTCCCCGAATCTGTGAGTAAAGGCAAAATCGGAAAATTCTTGTTCCCACGCAATCATGTCAGACCATTCTGGATTTTTAGGTAAAGGTGGTGCCTTCTGTGGGTCTAAGGCACGATGAAGAAGCTGTGGTTGGAGCGACAGGCGCTCCTTTAACGCAGCAATTATTGAAGCAGAGTCTTCCTCATGTATATTCGTCTGAGATGAAGTCATGATGTTTTAAGTCGGTCGAATCGGAAATTAGAGTCTCGTCGGTGATGATATAGCTACGATGAGGCTGAGATCTAGGGCTTGAAAGAAAAGGTTGTTGCTGGTGAAATGCCGAGCGTTCTTAGCAGACTGACGTGCCAAAAAAAAAAAAAATATAAGTATTCGAGAAAGGAAGATCTGAAGAGAGATGATGATCTTGAATCGCTATGGTGGGACTGAGCGCTTTAGCTGACTGACGAGCTAGAGAGGAGTTACTTCGTTGAGGAAAATATTGAGAGTGTTTCTAGAAGAGATGAAGTCACACAATGAAAGATGTGGATTGGCAAAAGCACAATTGGGCTATTGACTGTTTACCAAAACTACTTTGTGTGAGGGCCCATAACCTATGAAAGGGTGCACAGGTAAGTGAGACTGAAAGGTGAAAGTGAGAGAGAGAATGGTTACATGACCCACGTTCATGTGGGTATATATAGTCTGCCCCTCTGCCAGACTGAGGAAGCCTCAGAACGGTGCTAAGTGGTGCTATGGGCAGTGCTGCTGTTGGTGTGTGTGTCACACTGACAGCTGACAGCTAGTGTTCATATCATACAACATACGGGACATGTAGTACCCGTGTGATGTAGAAACGTACCACTGATATAGGACTATCTAGATACAGATGTGTTAGTACGAGTACTG
Source organism: Tetraselmis chui (assembly GCA_026401115.1). NCBI lineage: Eukaryota > Viridiplantae > Chlorophyta > Chlorodendrophyceae > Chlorodendrales > Chlorodendraceae > Tetraselmis > Tetraselmis chui. The sequence goes on along the minus strand of JAPMLY010000382.1, from coordinate 222,954 downwards.
TGCGTACATATGTCATGACAGGGATGGTGTCGACCTGCAAATGGGTGCATATGTCAACAGTACATACATATTGTCTAAGCCGCGCATCAAATCATCGGCTACGGTGATTAGGCTGCGGTGATTACCGTTGTCGCAGAGGAAAGAAAGCAAACTCTTTGTGGCATTATGTGTTTTGTAAACAACTATACGGCTATATTGATAAGCGTTCTCTTGCGTTGTTAATGTACAAGTACGCGTACTCGCAGATGCTTCCGAGTTCGAGTAGCTTCCATTCGGCATTCGAAGGGATGGAGTTGCCAGGCCGCTATCTCCTCCACAAGCAGCAAGTCAGATCGCTTGACTGAGTTCCTTCCCATATTTTCTCATTTCCGACGCGACCGACCCCTCTCACTGGGTCGCACCCTCCCTACACGACCCGCAATGTTTATTATTGCCACGTCAGTACGGCATCATGCCGCGCCACTGACCGCCTCTCGCCGACTCCCACGACTCGTGCTGTGCCTGCTGCTAATCCTGATCGCCGTACCGATAGAAACCTCGGCCAAGGTAAGGTGCTCTGTTTGTACCTACTTGGGTGCCTGGGGTATGTGTCTGTCGGTGCGGGCGGGATTGCGGGATTATATAGGATTGCCGATAGTGGTACGTGGGTGGCGCTTCCCATGTGGCACCCGCATCGGAGGGGTCAACGTGCGCGAGGGTATCTGACGCAGTCGCTTGGACAACGGCACAGAAAAAGAGCAAGCAGGGCGTCAAGATTATCACGCTAGAGAAGGGAGACTGCCAAGTAGGAAAGGCGGGGCGAGGCGACAAGCTACAGGTGCTTTCAGTTTTCCACTCCGTAGTATTCTCGCTGTTTTAACCGCTCAGTGGCTACGACGACCTGCCGCACCGGACGCGCTGACCCCTGCTAGGCCGCTGAAGCAGCCTGTCTTCGAATTTGAACCCCGAAGGTTCATTACGTAGGAAAGCTGAAGGATGGTACCGTGTTCGATGACGGCACGGAGAAGGTGGGGCGACCCATGGAGATGGTGCTGGGTGCGAGTCAGGTCGTGCAAGTGAGTAACGCACCGTACACCCCGTACAATATCCCGTACACCAATATCGGCACGGGATGACGCACACCCCCATCCAACCCTTGCTGTAACACCTTCCCTCTTGCGTCGGGCTTTTTTGCGCGCGCGGACCGGTTTCAACGAATGTAGCGCGTTGGATGATGCGCTGGTGGCCGACGACACAGGGGTGGCACATCGGGCTGGACGGAATTTGCGTGGGGGAGAAGCGCCGTTTGGTGGTACCCCCCAAATACGGGTATGGCGAAGCAGGGAACCCTCCCACAGTCCCCGGCGGCGCCACGCTCGTGTTCGACGTCGAGCTAGTCATCCTGAACGGGCAGAGGTGAGAGCGGTGGCGCCGCATGAGGCCGGCATCCTTGTATCGTGTCAACCGTCGTGGAGTCGGGGAGCGCGTGCGGCCGCGCGTCGACGAGCCGTACTTATTTGTTTAAAAACAGAATCACACCATCAAAATAATATATTTTGACAACAGATTCACACCATCATGTATCAAAATGCGTTATTTTCATTTTTTTCGATTTTATAGAGAGGGAGGTGGCGCGGTACTGTACCTGTTGAGGTGCCCGTACATACCTGTAGGCGTTATGAATATAAACGGCAGATATATCATGTTTTCGAACTTGATTGGTTTTTAAACTGAATAATACCAATTTACACAAAAACGCTTACCAATTGATACATTTTCCCCTCTTATTTTTTATTGGATCGGGGTGGCGCAGCGCGTTTGTGGCGGCAGCGGAGGAGGGAGAGGCGGCGATGGGGGTGGGGGGGTACTGTGACAGCTGTCACCGGGTGGTGGAGGGCTTTTACGAGGAGTGGACGCGAGTGATGATGGAACAGAGGGGCGCGATTCATCAGCGCAGCGGCGGCAACGAACCACCCGCCGTCACTTACAACGACGACACGGAAGCCATGGTAAGGGCTGCGAGCACCCCCGAAACATGCGATCACTGAACCCCCGAAAAAATATCCAAACATTTGGGGATTACCTGAAACAGACATTGATTCTTCAATTAGATATGCAAAAACGCAAGCAAATTTAAGAATTTCCATATATTTGTAAATCAGTATGTGTCCATATTCGGCTATTAATCCAGCCTAATTAAATAACATCGCAATTCGTGACGCTGACCAGTAATTGTGGCCGTCGATGATATGGGTTGAGCACCGCTGGGCCAACGAGATAGAATTAAATAAATAAATGAATTCTAGTTATATTTAAGTGGCACAATTCATTTCATATTTGCGATGAACATTATACTAATTGAATGGGACCCCATTCCCACTTTCCCTGTCCATGCTCATCTATTTTTTCTTGTAACCAAGATTTAAACCCCATTCCGTGGTTTGCCTAGATAGGTGTTTAGTCTGGCCGTATGATTGGTTCCGACCCGCGCTGTATGTGCGGCCGCATGCGTGGTTCAGGTGCAAGGCTTTTGTGACAGCAATGCGGTCACGGGTGGGGAGCTGGCAGGGAGCGTGGCCGTCGGATGTCGCGAGATTTTCAAAGGTATGTTCTATTCTTCGCCTCTCCAATCTTCTCTGCCCTCACAGCTATGTACTACGAGTCATCGTGAGGGTGGTCGTAGCGTCGATACAATTGTAATTCAGTAGCTACTTATTGACAAACATCCCGACTCGAAGGAGTAGAATAAATGGTTGTGGAAGTACTGCTGACTCAGCAGAGAGTACGAGGAGGGCCCATAACCTATTCCTCCTCTGAGTACCAACTCAAAATGCTAGACTTGCTTACAAGGCCGGAACCGCATGACATTAAACTGTGTCCGCTATGTATTATTCATTGCCGGACTTAAAATGCGTCAACAAAATAAGATAAAATCAACCAAAATCGAAACATAGACATATCCGAGCGCTAACCAGTGTTTTTGCACATTCTTTCATCGCGAATGCTAGACGGGCAGCCAACATGTGCTTGCTCAGCTTTCTATCGTTTCTGTGGCACTTTCCTAACAACATACATATACAACAAATGCACTTTAAACGTGTCACAACAATCTAATCTTACATGCGATAATCTTTCTACGAAGGCATACTTACATGTGTATTTTATACCCCTTCCCGTGGAGTCGCAATTTTGCTCATGGACCAAAGCGTGCATGTCAAGCAACACATTGAGGTCTTCTTCTCATTGACGCATCGGTTTCTTCAATATATAATAGACGTCGTCGATATTTGGATCGTAGGGTACTCGGTGGGTCAAATCTTTTGAATGAGTGGTATGCATGTGCCGTTCTTTGTGCGCATCCCCACTTCTTTCCCATGCAAGCACACAAACACGCCCTCCTTCCCATTGACCTCCTCTGAATCCACATACGACCTTATTTCATGAAGAAGTGTGGATGCGTGCAATAAGATGATGTGTGCACCGCTTCCCATTTCACCTTTCGATTTTTTGTGAATGAGCTATCTGTCATTATTCGTTTTATTATAAATACTTTTGTTTTGTTTGCTTGGTAGGCTACAAGCGCGAGATCGTGGGCAAGTTTTTGACAGAGACGGTGACATGGGAGATGGTGCCGCGTAAAAAAGACGAGATCTGTCGCGAGATGGTGGGCGCGTGTGGGTCGCAGCCAACACTCAATGCGCCGCCGCCGTCGGAGTGCGGTCGTTGCCGAGCGGCGATGGACGCGCTGCGCTTTGATCTGCGGACGCAGGGCGAGGTGCGCCGGGCGAAGGGGCTGGCGCGGCAGGTGAGCGCCGTCGACGGCCGCACCGCATGTGAAAAGCTCTTACTATTTAGTTTCCTTTATTGATACACTGCATTCGATTGACCTTAGATTTATTTTCGAGATTTTGTAATCTATAAAAAATTCAATGTGCGCAATTAGGGTTTTTTAGGGTTCTTGATAATAATGAAGATAGGAATGTGACATAGGAGGTTTTAAGGATTACGTATTTATGGGTGTGAATCAATTTATTATTGTATGTGCATTTCGAATCGGATCCCAATTGCGATTTTACTATGTCTGTCGCAATATGTTCTCATGTAAAGTGACCTCACTTTCTAATGAATACGGCTAATATCAATATCCGTGGTGACGAGCACGGCACCTGTGCTTTTTGACACGCGGGTTGATAGTCTGACTGACGTGGCAACGTGTGTTCGCAGGTGTGGGACACGCTGGACTACATCTGCATGAAGATGCACTATCGAGTCCAAAAGGCGGGGAAAACTCAGGTACAAAGAAGTAGATTGAATTGATTACATAGTGTTCCTGGTGACTACTGCGCGCGGGTCACGCTTAGTAGTGGACTGTCCGAAATTGTTTTTGAGCTTTGGAAGTTTCTTGGTCCTGTCGCCGCGGGACGTACTGAGAGAGGGAACTCGGAATGTCGTCGACAGGAGCTCTGTGACGACGTTGTGGATGAGTTTGGCGCGGCCATCGTTAAGCAGGCAGAGGCGGGCACCGGCTGGGCCGACATCTCGGACCTCGTGTGTGGCGAGTGGGGTGACTATTGCAGCGAGGATGAACAGCGGCCGCGGGATGAGCTATAGTCCCGCACCGGGCGGTCCTTGTTAAAAGGAGAGAAAGAGGCGATAGTACTACCAGTACGTCGTGGAAACGCTCTCAGCCCCATAATTGTGATGGGAAAAAGGCGTCCCGGTGCTCGTGTTTTGCGGAGGTAACCGCGACGAGAATGTCGACCCTCGCATGATTAGCGTAGCCAAAACCACAGCGACGCCTTTTGCTTGACCCCATCTGCATTCCGATGACCATAATTAGGACAAATATGACAAAATGAAAGCAATGACATAGTATCACCGGCCATAGTAAGCGAGGCTCCCGTCGGCTGTGCGTCTCCCCATCCAAATCCCGATGGAGGTGTGCAACGAAAAGAATTATTGAAATTGAAATTGTTTAGAATATGTAGTACCGGGTGAAACCGGCTGCTGCCTCAGGGCACTCCCAACTATGCCAGACAAGGAAACTTATGGTCAGATTGATTTGAATCTATAGGTTTGCATATCCAATATCATGTGTACGGGACAGTAACTCTAGCGGTTACTGGTACCGTTAATATCGGCGGGTCTCGCCTGTAGGGCAACCACCTCGCCCGAACAGTTAGACGCCGCCAACGACCAACGACTTCCCCAACGGTCAGCTCTAGCTAGCCCGTGCCTTATAAGCCGTAGCTAGCCACGAGCCTAGGCACTCTCTGCTTTCGCGCTCAGCCAATCTAGGCTTCGCGCGAATGCAGTCTCGACTCTCGTAGTCGAGTAGGGTGTCAATCTTACTTTCGTCCCATGCGCACTCGAGCGTCACGCGACACTTCCCCTCGTTCAGCTACGCAATTCCCCATTATGCAGCCTGAGCAGTCTACATCCGCCGCATCGGCCGACCCTCACGCTACCTCACTCGAACAACGCACAGCCGAACAGATTCGTACGGCAGTTTTGGCATCGGAACAACGGATAACGGAACAGTTTTTGGCGGCTAACGCTGCCTTACTCGCCCAGCTCCAACGCACCACAGCTACACCTGCTCCTACTGATCCACAGCAGTCCATTCCCGCCGACGCAACAGCGACGGAGGGTGGTAAGGCGGCCCCCGAGCCACCTATCGACCTGCTCGACGACGAACCCGACCCCGCCGCGGCCGAGTTCGTCGACTTCACCTACTACGCCGAAGTCATCCCGGCCGGCCTCGAACGTCCCCCTCGAGACGTCGAGGAGCCACGTCTGTGGACGCTCACGGACGACACCGCCCGCGCCCTAAGCGACAAACGCACCCAAGCGGCATACGACGAGTACCTACACATCGGGTGCTATGCCTTCTTCGACAGTTGCGCCAACGCGGCAATTGGCGAGGCTTTGGACACGTTGTCGCACGGCCCACCTCTACCGCCAGAGCAGGCGGCAGCGATTGCCCTCATCCGAGCGGGCCATCGCACCCACGCAGCGACGGAGGAGGCCGCCCGTACTAGACTGGGCTTCCTCCGCCTCACCAAGGGCGGACAAACGAGCACAGATGCGGACCGCGTGTTTGCCGAATTGGCACACGAGCGCTTTTGCCGACCGCGTCCTACCGCGGTCTCCGGCACATTGGACGCGCTACGCCAAGCTTTCGTCGACCGCACGCTTGAAGTCAGCTTACACGCCGCCAGCAAGGCCGCCGCCGGCGCCGCTTTCGCAAAGGTCACGCCGGACAAGCCCACTGGCCCCGACGCTCGCACCCGCAAAGCCGCCGCCGACAAACGCAAGGCCGCTGCCGCAGCAGCAGCCGCGGCACGAGCCGCCCCCCCCCCCCAAGCCGACCGACCCGGCTAAAACCCCGAGCAAGAAATGATGGTGTGGCCCGCCGCGCCGATTCCTGCTCCCCGACATCTTCCTTCATGCGCCACCGCGTACGTCGAAAATGGCGGGAGTGGGAGCGCATCGGCGCGAGCGGCCAAGTCCTAGGTTGGATCCGCCACGGCGTACGTGTGAAGTTCAAGCACGGCCTACGTCCCAAGCCGTTCAACCACGGCATCTCCATGCTAGACGCCACACCCGACCAACTCGAGTTTCTCAACTCGGAACTACCACGCTTCGAGGCTTGCGGCGCATGGGAGCGCTCTACGAACCCCCGCTACGTCTCCCGGATGTTCTTGGTGCCAAAACCCGGATGCAATCAATGGCGCTTGATCATCGACCTTCGAGAACTCAACCGCTATTGCTCAACGTTCAACATGACTTGCGAGACCCTCAAGCACCTCCGCCATCTATCTCGACCGGGGGACTACTTCGTCTCACTCGACCTCACCGATGGGTACTACACCCTTGGCATCCGGGAGGAGGACCGCGACTACTTCACGGTCAACTACCGCGGCACCCTATGGCGCCTCGCATGCCTCCCCATGGGGTGGTCGGGCTCCGCCTACTACTTTTGCAAGCTCACTCAAGTGTTTACGAACCACCTCCGCCGCCCTCCTCCTCCCACGCCCGCATCTACACCGGCCGGCCCGCGCCGCCCGTCCAAGCGCTTCCTCCGGAACGCGCGATGGCGAGGAACCCGACTACTCCCCTACATGGACGACTTCCTCTTCTTGGCGGATTCCTACGACGAGGCCCTCTTACTCCGGCAGCGCGTCCAAGCCCTGCTCGACAGCCTCGGCCTACAACGCAACCCCAAGAAAGGTGTATGGACGCCAACGCAAGTCGGCGACCACTTGGGCCTCACGGTGGATTTACTACGCGGCGAGTTTCGCGCCCCACCCGAAAAACTGCTACACCTCGCACAACACGCTTCGGCCTTGCTCGGACGAGCAGCGTCCAACGCACGATGGCTACCCACACGCCAACTCGCAGCCTTCGCGGGAAAAGCGCAATTCCTCTACCTCGCCATCGCGCCCGCCCGATTCTTTTTGCGCGAGCTCCACAACGTCTTGGCTACCCGTACCGGTTGGGGGGGACGCGTGCGCCTCACCCACCAACTCCGACGCGACCTCGAGTGGTGGCGCACGGTACCCTCCCAACACAACGGCCGGTCGATCTACAAGCCCGTCGAGACCGCCTACTTACACGCCGACTCGAGCGACTACGGGTGGGGAGCCGTCCTCAACGAGGACGCCAATTACCAAGCCCGCGGGTTTTGGAGCGCCCCCGACCGCCTCCAACACATTACGTGGAAGGAACTTCGAGCAGTCAGGCACGCGGTCGAATCCTTTCTACCGCAACTCCGAGGACGACAAGTCCTCCTCCACGAGGACAACACTGCCGTGGTCGCCGTCCTAACCAAGCTAACGTCCCGGTCACCCGTCATGATGACGGAGCTGCGGCGTTTGTGGTTCTTACTCGACACCAACGACATCCACATCCGCCCACGCTACATCCGGTCAGCCGCCAACGTCTGGGCCGACACACTCAGCCGCGAGCTGGACTCCGAAGACTGGCAGCTAAACCCTCAACTCTTCAACCACCTTCAGCTCCGGTGGGGCCCGCATACAATCGACCGGTTCGCTTCTATGCTCAACACGCAACTGCCACGCTTCAACGCCCGCTGGCGCGACCCCTTGTGCGAGGACATCGACTGCCTACACCTCCCCGACGCGGCGTGGAAACGCGAGAACAACTACTGCAACCCCCCTTGGTCTGCCCTACCCGCACTCGCCGCGAAACTCGAACAAGCTCAAGCCGCGGCGACTGTCATCGCCCCCTACTGGCGCAACAAAACGTGGTACCACGCGTTCGCCCGCTTGGCCACCGAGACCGTACACTTCCCAGCGTCCCGCAACCTGTTCTTCCCCGGCAGGCTAGGCAAGCGAGAAGGGGTCGGACCTCCCGCTTGGAGCATCGTGGCTTTTCGCCTAGCACCCCCTCTTGGCTCTACACGCGACGCGGTGCGATTGGCCGGGCGATACGCCCGGACCGATTAAATACTCATGTACAGCACGTCCTCCCTCTGCGTACAGGACCGCCGCGCTACGGATTACGCCGCGGAGCAGCACAGTCGCCCTGGTCCTCCGAACTGGCTGAAACTTTTCAAGACCTCCTAGGTTCAGATAAGCTCGGGGTTACAGCGGTTGCCCTACTCAGCAACTCGCTAGCGCCCTCTACGTACTCGAGCTACCAGAGCGCAATCCGACAGTTTTTTATTTTTTGTGCAGAGGAAAATATCGCCCCGCTACAGGCCACGCCGGCCACGATGGTCCGCTACACCGCCTGGCTAGCCCTCTCGGGAACGGTCGCTGCCAGCTCGCTGCAGCCTTACTTCTCCGCAATTAACAAGTTCTTCCGCGACCACCGGCGCCAACCTATCGCCGTGGGCGAACTCCTGGCGGACGCCCGCCGTGGACTCGAAATGCTACAACACCGCCTGCTGCCCACCACCGCTCGCCTCCCGCTACCCGCACAAGTCGCTCTGGACATCCTACACGCCGCCAACACCCTACACGGAACTTTCGCGTGGACCCCTGCTTCCCTCCCTCAGATGCAGCGCTTCAGAGCCTGTTTAGCGGTGTGTGTCAATTACATGTTTTTCTGCCGCGCCGAAACCGGCGCCCGCTGCCAGACCGGCGACCTAGTGGTCGACAGGCCCTCTCAACAAATCTGCCTATTCGTGCGCAAATCTAAAGGGGACCAGCGCCGCGACGCGGCCGACAAACCTGTCATCGCTATCCCTGTAGCAGCTAACCCCGTCTTGGCAGACCTGCTCGTCTACTACACGGAGCAGCGCGCTACCTTCTGCAACAAATTCTACAACACGCCACCCCCACTCGCCTTTTGGAGCTGCTCACCTTCCGAACCTTCCACCGAGTGGGGCGCCGCGTCCACCATCTCCGCCTGGCTCTCCCTCGCCCTCCTCACAGTCCACTCGTCCGCGCCCGCCGGCTTTAAATGGACGTCGCACAGCCTACGAAAAGGCGCGGCGTCCGCTGCCAGCTGCATCGGCGCGCCCCTCCCCGTAATCAAATTTATGGGTGGCTGGGCCAAAAACAGCTCTGTGATCGAAGGCAAATATATTGACCCAACCATGACCCCATCACCTGCTGCTTGGCGGTTCTTCGGCTGGCTCACTCCGTCCCCCCCGCAACACTAATTCTGGCTGTGCAAGCCTTTGGCTTTAGGTTACTGGCAAAACGTGCCCTAGGGTAAATGGTCAGATTGATTTGAATCTAGAGGTTTGCATATCCAATATCATGTGTACGGGACAGTAACTCTAGCGGTTACTGGTACCGTTAATATCGGCGGGTCTCGCCTGTAGGGCAACCACCTCGCCCGAACAGTTAGACGCCGCCAACGACCAACGACTTCCCCAACGGTCAGCTCTAGCTAGCCCGTGCCTTATAAGCCGTAGCTAGCCACGAGCCTAGGCACTCTCTGCTTTCGCGCTCAGCCAATCTAGGCTTCGCGCGAACCCACCCACCCATCCCTATAATCCTGCGCTAATTGACCCCCAGACCCTGTCTGTGGGTGTCTTTTGGCCAAATTGTAAGTAAGCTGACATCTTTGGCAAAACGTGCCCTAGGGTAAAGATCCAAAAGAATAGGCGCCTTTCGCAAACGTAGGACGAGACGTAGGACGGGATGAAACGCTAACCTGTACAAAAACGTACAGAAGCAATTTCGGCCTACGTACTTCTACTTTCCCATCCGTACCATTCCGTCCTACGCCTCAGTCGCAGGACAGGATGAAATCGGCCAAAATCGGCTATCTGGTCCTACGGGCGTAGGACAGAAACTAGTACATTAAGTCTTAACTTCCTGAGCCTTCCGTTAGAACCTCCGCCCGCAAGATGCTCGCTCGAGTCTCTTGTTAGAGTTCATCTCGCGTGCTGTCACTTGGGTGCCGAAAACCAAAGCTAGCACAATGGCAAACTCGCCTAATTTTGGGATGTTCGGCAAGCTTGGGAACGCAATGAGGCGTCTTTCAGGCGGTGGACGCAGCTTGGAGTTAGAAAGTGAAGAGCGAAGCGAGAGCAATGGCGGGGGTAGAGAGACCACCACCCCGAACAGCAACCCCCGAGCCTCCCCTGCGAGCATCGTGAGTGACTCTAGCAACCCCCCGACCCCGAAGTCTCATGCAACCGTAGATGTGGCGGAGTTAGAAGGAGTAGAGGGTGTCGGCGGGGCAACCCGGGCACTAACATGCGCGCGCCAGGCGGCAGCGAATCCGCCTAACGGGGAAGCGCCTGATTCCGTCGATGTTGTCGGTTTAGACGTAAAACTGGTGCAGACCGTGCCTGTCCCGCGCGATTCCCTTGTAACCACATACCATACGATCATAGACGAGGAAAGTGGTGTGGCTTCGGCTTATTTGGGCGATTCACGCTTTAGTAACATCATGTGGTGCCCAAAGCGTCTTCCCCTGGCGTCGTTGCCTCGCGTCGATCGGGCTGTTATCGAGACCTTGGATGCAAACTGGCCTGACGCCTCGAGTGGATGGGTGTTGGACGGAGTGGACTACAAGACGAAGCTGGCGTGGTTTAACGCTGTGAAAGACCGCGTAATGACAAGTATTCCCCTTCCGAGAGGCTCTGCGATATCCTTGCCTCAACTGTACAAGGATGGTAGTGCAATACGGAAATTTTTCGACGCGAAGATGGCTATCTTCGTTAAAGCTGAAAAAATCATCGACGCAGCGACAGGGGAGCTGGCGGACAAACTCTCCCGGAATAACGATCCGGTAGAGACTAAAGATCAACTCGTTCATCGTTGGTTCCAAATGTTGGAGGGGGATTACAACTCGGCACAAGTCGATGAGGACCTAAGGTCAGCATGGCAACGCGTGGTGGAAAAAATCAGAGACGGGGAGGCAACCACTCAGGTGTGTTTTTAAGGCGAGCATGTTTGTTATGCTTCTCACTTATTATCGCTTACATTCTCATACTCTTGTATCTTGAAGGCAAAAACTTCCGCGGCGAGGACAAAGGAGGCGAGCGAGGCGGCCGCTGCTGCCCGAACTAGAGCGCAAGCAATGCGTCGCACTGGTAGCAAAGGCAACAAAAGGCAACTGAATCAGCAAGCCGAAGAAGCATACAAGGCAGCTTGTGTGGACGCAACTGCGTGGCTGAAGGTGTGCGTCTACAAATCATCGCCTTTTCTTATTTTCCCGCAGTTTTTAATCTAACCCTAGTTGCACCACTTGTTCATTTTTTCATTGGTATTTTTCATTCATATATGCCTACAGGCACGTGAAATTCAGAAGGAGAGTGATCCCGAACGACGGGAATTGTTGCTTAGGGATGCTGATCAAGAGGATATGTACGATGATATGCTCGATGTGCATTCGTTGTCTGAGATGTCGAGCAAAAGGCTCGCCTATGTGCTCGACATCGAGGCCCGGCTGCGGGAACCTAGAGGCTTGCATGACATTTTGCGGCAAGAGAGAGAGCACAGGGAGACTCTAGCTGACTTGACAGCAAGGGAGAAAAGAGATCGCAGCAGTGGCGTCAGCAACCATGACGCTGAGACAATGGAGTGGGCGAGAGGTTCAATGTTGTTACAAGAACAAAGGATGGAAATGGAGATGGACAGGGCAGCGAAATCTACCAAAATTGAGGTAATTACTGATACATCCTTTGCATCCCATGCCGTGCAACCTAACAGCCGAAATAGTCTTTGAATTTTTGTCTAATTCCATTTTTTTGCAATCTAGGAAGACAAACTTGTATACCAGAAAGAGAAAGACAAGAGCGACAGGGACATGCGGGAGAAGGAGTTGGCCATCCAGAAAGAGGTTAAGATGCATGAGATAGATACCCAAAAGGAGGTGGAGCTCAGAAGGCTACAATTAGAGAAGGAGAACAGGGAAGCGGAGCGCAAGTTCATGTTAGAAATGATGGACCGCATGCAAAACAGGCAATAATTTAATGTATGAAGGTCTGCCACACACCTCGCTCGACTCCTTGCATAAACCAAGCAGAGGCGTATACATGCATGCACACACACACACACACACACACACACACACATATGCAAGTAGATGCGTATACAAGCACGCACAGACACAAAAAGGCACACACACACACACACACAAGCATAGTACATGCACAAGTAGATGCGTGTGCAAGCACGCACAGACACAAACACACACACACACACAAGCAGACACAAACACACACACACACACATGCAGGCACAGACAACGACACTCACACTAACACACACACACAAACAGACACAAACACACACACAAGCAGACACACACACACACACACACACACACACATACACAAGCAGACACAAACACTCTCTCTCACACACACACACACACACACACACACACATATGCAAGTAGATGCGTATACAAGCACGCACAGACACACACAGACGCACAAACACACATGCAGGCACAGACAGCGACACTCACACTAACACACACGCACACAAACAGACACAAACACACACACAAGCAGACACACACACACACACATACACAAGCAGACACAAACACTCTCTCACACACACACACACACACACACACATATACAAGCAGATGCGTATGCAAGCACGCACAGACACACACACACGCACAAACACACATGCAGGCACAGACAGCGACACACACACACACACACAAACAAACACAAACACACAGACACAAACAAGCACATACACACACACACACAAATGCACACATATACAAGCTGATGCGTATACAAGCACGCACAGACACAAAAAGGCACACACACACACACACACACAAGCATAGTATCATGCACAAGTAGATGCGTGTGCAAGCACGCACAGACACAAACACACACACACACACAAGCAGACACAAACACACACACACACACACACACACACACACACAACCAGATGCGTATGCAAGCACGCACACACACACACACGCACAAACACACATGCAGGCACAGGCACACACACACACACCCATCTACGCAATGACATGTTGTGGGGGTTCTTGTTTACATATCTACTCGAATTTGCAATAATGTAAGTACTCTTGAAGAGAGGGAGGGGGTGTGTCAAAGAACGAGCTTGTGGCATTTCCACGCAGGCAAGTTATGCAGTTTGCAAGGAAAGTGGCACAGGTATAGAAATCGTGGACTCGGGAATTGCCGATCTTCATGTAATCCACAACATCGAGGAAGGGGAACTTTTGCTTGATGTACCCAAACGCCCACTCCACAGAAGTTCTAACTGAGTTCATCAGTTTGGTGTACGTGTATGCTGTTGATCCTGGCACAAGCTCCCCCAGTCCTTTTCGATACCCGCACTGCACGTAACGGTTCATAGCGTAAGCTGCATCGCCATACACGACCCAATTCGTCCTTGTCTTGCTCTCCAAGTGCTCGAGTGCCTTTAAGAGTCGACTGGTGGCCAATAAATACCCATCCCCTCGGCGACCTTCCACAGGTCCATACAAGTGGTACATGATACCGTCAGGTGATTGAACACCTTGGTAACGAACACAGTGACACTTGTGGTACCCAGAGTACGTTGTCAACTGCTCGGTGTAGTTTTCGCTACGGCAAATCTGTAGTTTGGTAGAGTCAATGAAGCCCACCACGCAATCTAGCCCAGCTCCACTTTTTTTAACGATAGCATCAGCAAACGTTGCCGCGCGGTTCGGTGGGATACATTTTGTCCCGTTGCTTTCAAAAGCATGGGTAAGCCACTTGTCTCGCAAAAAATCCATAGTAGTTTGAAAGACGTGGCACAGACGAGTCGGCGAGACACCCAAAAGTGCGGCATGCTCCAACCATGTGCCTCTCGACACCAAACGCAAAAGAATGGCAATGAGCCCCTCCTCCGACGTAAACTTGCATCGATTTTTTGTGCGACAGTGCATCTCACTCATCCCAAGCGAATCGTGCAACACCCAAAATTCTTCCTCGCAAACAGTTAAAAGAGACTCGATACATGTCGGCGGTAAACTCTTGAGGGACCATGTGTTGCTCGGTAAGCGAAACGCTTGACTCCGCCTCCTTGACATCCTTGCCATGTGTAAACCGGACATAATCCAATTCATAGATGCATTCTCGACTTCATCAAGTGGGTCCGTTGGTTCCGAGCACGACAACGACGTGAGCAATGCGGCTCGGAAGAATCCGTTCACGCGTTTGGCTTCGCGCTTTTGGAGCAGTGACCCGACTGTCCGCCTGCTCCATAGTGGCTTAAGTTGCAAACGAGATGCGACCATCGGATAATCACGACTACAGGAGGATAAAACTCGGGCTCGAGTCCCCGCGGCGTGTTGTGACGAAGCACCAAAACTGCCCTTCTCCGCCCGCCATCACGCGTGCTCGACTTGCTCTGGCCTGTACCCGTGAGCATTATAATCTCGTCCTACATCCAAATCTCGTCCTACAGGTGCGAAATACAGGTATTTTGACAGCGTGGGACGGGATGAAATTTAACGGTTTTAGTACGTTTTTGTACAGGTTAGCGGAATTTCATCCCGTCCTACGTCTCGTCCTACGTTTGCGAAAGGCGCCTAATACTGCATGATGTATTGAGGCTCAGGCAATCAAAACGCTATTGGCATTATATCATCTCGCCTAATCCTATTATTTGCTTCGAAATTAAGACGCTTCGTTTTAATATTTTGAGTAATACCAATGCGTTGCCTCGTGTGATGTTGATATGTGAATTAGGGTATTATATAAAAAGGGATCATACGTAGAAAAGGCGTGCTAAAAAGGGATCATAACGTAGAAAGAATTAAAATTACGCGAGAGAGGGCGCACGGAGGTGATATTCCTCAAACTCTACTTCCTCTCGATTGGAAATGCAATCACTATATCGTTTCATATAACGTTTTGCTGAGCTTCTCCCCTTTTCCACTCTCATGCGGGATGCGCACATCCGTTGGCGCGTTCTCGCAAGTGAAGGCCTTCTCGAGTGTCTTTGCGAAGTGGTTTGTAATCCAAATTAGCAAAAAAAAAAAAAAGTTTTGGCGATAATTGGTGTTCCACCATCTCCGGCACTCCTCGCCTATTATTAACATTTGGCATGACATCACTCTCCGCAACTCCGGATTCCTTCATTCTCGTGCAATTGCCGAAAGCAGTAGTGGCGTTCCGAGGATCGTTGGATTTACCTACCATATGTATGGCACCCAAGGCCCGGCGATAGATTGAAGGCGCATTATTTGTTCTTCACTTGGCTGACTCAAGTAGCCTCCTCTGCCCTTGTCCAGCAGATAAATACATTCGCCAACCATCTTCTGACATAGCCATTTCATCCTTCCTTGTCATTCTCGCCTCAAAGAGGGCGCAAGTGGGGGACTGAGAGGGATGGCCGCCTTTGCCATGATAATGCAGTCCATCCTTTTGGCAACAGTTGTTGGAGTTGCTTACCGTCGAGGAGATAATCAAATTGTTTCACAACATGTCGCGGCAAACGGGACCGGCTGTTGTCGAACGGACGCTCCCCCACAACCATCTAGGTCATTTCAAGTGTAGGGTCGGGCCGGCGGTGGAGGGCTCATAATGAGAGAGGTACCGTCTCTTCCGCGGCCGCGGCCTACTTTACTTTTTTAACCATGTGAAATTGGGCGAGACACCTTTCTCCTCCGCGGCGAAGGGGGATTGAGTGGATTTCAAACGGGGGCTTTTCCACTGATGCAGTATGTAAGCAATACTGTGCGGTTGTATTGTTTCAATCCCAAGCAGTGTCTAGGAATAGGGAACCCGGCCTAAATCTTCTTCATGGTTGATGCAAGACGGCCACAGAGCGGCACATGTCGTAAACATTTTCATTTCCCATTACCTTTCTCTACGGGCGAGGTGAGGCGTGGGTGGCCGTCGGTGTCTCAACCTCAACTCAACCCCTCCCCTTTCTTCTTTCGTCTCTCTTCCTTTTTTCAATTCAACACCCTTTTCCTTTGAATCTCTAACTTTGTCTTGATATAGAAGGGCACTCCATCCATTCTCGCAACTACTCAATGTGGAACCCTCACTCCCGAATCAATTACACGCAGTAAAGCACATAAAAACAAACATTCGGCCATCATTCCACAGCGGCCACCACAACACTTGCAACCCGACGGAAGTGAAATATAGAGCCAGTTTTTCTCAGTTCCGGTGCCTTCAAACGGTCGGTGAAAGGAGCAAGTAGCAACGTCAAAAGCGCCAGAGTGACACCCTCGTGCGCATTTCTTTCGGAACAACAAAGCCAAACATGGAAATTATCTTTACTTAGTTAATAACGAGCTGAAAAGAGGAAATGTATACATAATCATAGTAGGACGCCTACTCAATGTACATCGCCCTCAATCGATCCTATAATAATGCTACATACTACGCTTCATGTTTTGCTTGGCAATGGCTCCAAACGGAGCTCTACCGCAATTGCAGTTTTATCCGCCTCGCATCGCCGCGGCGAAGGCAACTGCACAGTTCACATCGCATTGGGCGAGGTGTGCCGAATGTGCTTCTGCGCCTGTCGGACCTCGTGCAGCTCGCGGCGGACCTCAGAGATGTCGCGCCGCATCTCGTTGTACAGCCCGCTCATCCCCTCCATGAGCGCCGCCTGGGGTGGACGGGGAGCGCACAATGCGGCGTCAGCGGATGGAACGCACGGCAGCCTCGACAGCATGCATATGAATATGATACATATCAGCTACTATTGCAGTAAACAGTTGGCCAAAGCAATAATGAATTCCTTTCTATTCATAGCCATAACAAATTCCAAATCAAGCAAACAATCGTTTCTGAGCTTTAAATGAACCGCTCATATTTTTCAGTCAGCTTTTCCTAAAAATACGAGTGACATAAAATGATCGTTTGCATTCAAAACAAATTAGAAGGCCCACCCTTCCCGAGCAAAATCCGAGAGATAAACTTGTATGGCAGTTGCGAGCGACAGGGTCTTGAACGAAGGACGAAATTACATGCTATTGTTGTCCTGTGCCTTAACTCGTAGGAAACCGAAGGGGGTTTTAAAAACCACATTGCATGTGGCAATTCATAATAATGTAGGGCGGCGACAGTGAATTAGCAGTGCGTCGAGTGCCGCTCACCTGCATGCTCTGTTGCGACTCTGCCAGCGCATCCAACATCGCTGCCATGTTTGTATCGCCGGCGCCCTCCGCGCGTCTGGACCCCGGAGAGTCTGTGTCGCTGAAGATGGCAGAGTTGTCAACCTGCAAAGCCCCACCAACCTACGGCCACGCAAATGTCAGATACGAAATATACAAGGAATGCCGTGCAAATCATGATACGCGCGTGCGTGCGCGCGCGCGTGTGTGTGTGTGTGTGTGTGTGTACAAGACCAACATACAAGACCAACATGTGTGTGTACAAGAGCCATGTGATTCATTGAGGGTGGGTGTGTGTGTGAATGTGCTCACGTGCGTTCATGCGTGTGAGAGTAAATGGATGCGTGTTTGTGCGTGTGCATGTGAGTTGCCGTGCTCGCGCGAGTGAGTGTCTGTGTGATTGACCAGTGTGTGTGTGTGTGTGTGTGTGTGTGTGTGTGTGCGTGTTGCGAGTGTTTGCATGTGTGTATGTGTGTGAGAGTGCGCGCGCGTGAGAGTGCGTGCCTGCATGTGTGCATGTGAGTGTGCGTAAGATGTTTGTGCGCATGTGCCCCTGATGAGTGAGCGATGTGATTGTTTGTGTGTGCACATGTGTGTGTGTGTGCGTGGCTGTGCTAATGCGTTTGCATATGTGTGTGCGTGCTCACGCGCGCACGCGCACGCACACGCGCGTGTGTGTGTGTGTGTGTGTGTGTGTGTGTGTGTGTGTGCGGATGAGTGTGTCTGCGTGCCAGTGTAAGTGTCTTTGAGATTGAGCTACGTGACTGTTTGTGCGTGTGAATATGTGCAAGTCTGTGTGTCTGCGTGTGGGTGGGTGAGTGTGCATTTCTGTGTGCGCGCGAGTGTGGGTATGTGCGTGAGAGTGTCTATGAGACTGAGCAATGTGACTGTTTGTGTGTGCTCGCGCGTGTGCGTGTGCGCGTGTGTGTGTGTGCGTGAGATAGTGAATGTGTGTATGTGTGCGTATGCATGCTTGTCTGCGTGCGCTTGAGTTTGTTTGCATGGGCAGGTGTTGGGGTGAGGGAGGGGCATACCTTTGAGGGCGACGACTCCAGTCGGCCACCTCCGTCATCCAGGGGCAGGTCTGGTTTCGAGCCAAAGCAGAGCGTGGAGCGGCGCAAGGGGGGGTCCGCCCCCCGGGTGGGCTCCGAGCGTCGCGCGAGGGCGGGAGGGGGGCCGACGGCGGCGCCGGATAGGCTGACGGAGCGGTCCAGGACGGGGCGGGAGGAGGCGCGGCTGAGGCGATCCCCCTGGCACCGCCGCGAATCACGTCTCAGCGGGAAAAAAAATGAATACACGCTTCATTTATTAATTCACAATTAATCGCCGTGTTACTGTGCAAGTAGATCAAGAAATATATTTTTGTAGATAGTTAATAGGGACAACGTATGTGTTCTAAAAGGCTGAAGCCCTTAGCCACGAGGCAACGAAACGCAGTCGCTGCTAATGATGAGATGTAACATTCGTTCCACAGCAGCCGCATTGTTGTGCAGAGGCAAGGAATAATCAAAGCGCAGTGCCCATGCCCATCTCGACGATATTTGCCCTGTCATCTTGCATGCATTTACCACTTCACAATACATCACTGAGCATTTACTTTTAATCAAAAAATAACATAAAACGGCTGCCTCGCATGTATGCCTATTTTAACCAGATCCAACAACAGACTGTAGCCAATCTCTCAATTAAGCACTCCAAATCCTAAGGCTGGGCCGACGTAATGTTCTGCTTTAGCTCCCCCCCCCCCCCCCCCCCCCCCCCCATGATTTGTTAGCCTCAGAACTTTACTTGTAGAGCAAGCCCAGTACTGTGCAACGTACTGAAAGGCCACATATTCACAGGTTCCACAACCATTGACGCTGTGTTAAGGTTTAGGGTGCACTAATAGGGTTCTGCCGAGCGGGCGGCGCCTCCCCCCAACAATGTAATCATGTCTGGTTTGGAGCATGCCAGAATAAAAATACCTTTGCAAACTAACACATACCAAAATGTAGCCACCCATGTGCGAAGGCTGACATGTGTGCGGAAGTCCGAGCCAAATGTGTGCAATGTAGAAAATAAAATCGTAATTGAGAGGGATGAGACGAAGGGCAAGTCAGACTCGATTCCGAATCAGTGCCCCGCTCCATTCGTGCGCAGCGATACATTACGTAGGACACACTTGGGTGGGTATGACAGTTTTGAGTTATTTCCATACCTGTCACAGTGTCAGTGCTCAGTGTCGGCCCTCCGACACATAAATGCATTGACATATGAAAGAGCAGACTGCCAGTGCAAGGTTGTAACAACATCCACCATCGCTGTGGATTGATCGACAGTTGTGATTTCATATAATAACTCCCTCCCTAACTTAGATAGTCGCTACCAAACGTTACTACGAAATGCGGACACCGAAGTACCCAAGACAGAGCGAAACGCAACCCGCAGTTGAAACAGTAACAATGTTTTTGAGGGTGGCCCACACCTTCATCATCGCTTGACTGCTGCTGCAGCGGCCGAGGCTGCCCTTGTGCCGCTTGTTTACCGCCTCCTGCCCGTGCAGCAGGAGCCCCTGCCGAGGAATATCGCAGACAGGGCACGTCAGACGGTGCCCGAAACAACAATTGCCCCATAAAGCCTCGGCGGTGCCGACCCTCGTCTCGCGCAATCAATGGACACCCACCGCAGAAAGCGGCATGAGTGCGGTCATGGCAGCAAGCACGTCTCACAGAAAAATGAGAAACTATCCAACGGGGCAGCGATAAGTGTGTCGAACAGAAAAACGCTCGGATTGGAAGTTGGATTGCATTGATAATGCTTGGGTGGGACAGTACAATCTTGGCTTACGGGAGGAAATGGGTAGTGCATTTGGTTCAGGCATATCTCGCCTTTAATCAATGGAAATATATAGTATGTCGCAATGAAGGACGAAAGTTGCGGACTGGCAAAAACACCTCTGTAGTACTTGAGAAACGAAAAGGAACCCAAACAGTGCCTTTGCTTTCGCCTATGTATGTGTGTGTGTGTGTGTGTGTGTGTGTGTGTGCGTGTGTGCGTGTGTATGTGTGTGTGCACGCGTGTGTGTATATGTGTAGGTGAATCTATGTGTGCGCGCGTGTGTGTATATGGGTGTGTCTGTATGTGTATGTGTGTGTCTGTATGTGTGTGTGTGTGTGTGTACGCACGTGCGCGTGTGTGTGTATGAGGAGGGGGGGCGTGTGTCACCTGTGAGTTGCTGTCGGTCTGCATGCAACTGTCCTCGGGCATGTAGCTGCACATCACAAAGGCAAGATCTCCGCGGTTGATGAGCGCCTCGTGCGGCGGGTTTGTGTATACATAAGGCATCCGGTTGCCCAGCATCTCGTTGGTCCCCCGACGGTAGAGCCCCATGCAGATCATCCCGCGCCGCGACAGCATCTCCAGCACAAACTGTGACACGATGTGCGCAGAAAGCTATACTGAGAACACACCAAACCTGACACTATCACAATGTGCGGGTGTACGGCAGTACTGTTTGAGCGCATCTGCGGGTGTGTGTGTGTGTGTGTGTGTGTGTGTGTGTGTGTGTGTGTGTGTGTGTGTGTGTGTGTGAGTGATAAAGTGTTTACGAGTTCAGGATTATGTGTCCGTTTTCTGTATGCTTAATTTTTTTCAAGTCACTGTCTGTGGTAGTAGTGTTATCGCGCGCACGCGTGTGTGTGTCTGTATGTGTGTGCGCGCGCGCGTGTGTGGGGGGGTGTGTGCTGCGCGCGCGCGCGTGTGTGCGTGTGGCAGAACTGCAGGTGTAATTTCAGAGGGGACGCACCATGCCGTACTCTTTGCCAATAAACTCCTCACCGATCGGAATCTGCCCATGAGGCACACGCGCCACACACTTAACCGGGCAGACAATTCGGTGCGTGTCCAAATTTCAGTCTCACTGCAGTGCCGAGACGCACACTTGAAATTTGTACGTGATTAAATTTGTTTGAAAGGGCGCTAAGACGGGGACGCGATGTGCGCCAATTCTGAACCCAATTCATTTGAGTGTCCGCAGCGGAGGACAACAGAAGAACGCACAGGCTTGAAGCAACGCGGAATTTCTTTCTTTCACGAGTCTCTGCCACAGAGAGTTTTGCTTGGGATACAGCAAAGCATCAAATACTACCTAAACATTCCCTCAAAATCGTCTCCGCGATCATTTTAGCTTCATTAGAGTTTCGTCAGGGTTTATACACTCGATTCAGATATGGCGATGATACAGAACAGGGACCCAATATTGCAACTGACATGTGCAGTGTTATCTCAAACTCGCAGTCTAGAGTTTAGCCCCTAAAACCATAACCCCAATTTCGTAAGCACAGCATATATGCGCATGGTTTTAGGGTTTGTTTCAGTCAATACCACCTAGCAACTTTAAAATAATCATGCACATCCATTTTCATCGACACGCATACACCGTTGTTTGCAGAGGGGAGGGCTGAACACTGCACTGAGCTGCCCATACCAGAGTGGCGATAGCGCAGCTGCGCAAGAAATTATGGTTTTAACGTAATGTTTTACGATGTCACGCTCATATGCCAGCCGACAGAATGATTGTGGGTATAAACACCTATCAACCTGCAATCATGCTTGTCGTTGCAGATGCAGGAAAGGGAGGGCTGAGCACTGCGCCGACCTGCGCATACCTGAGTGACCTGCGGCAGAAACTAGGGGCTCCTGATATAGTAGGGTATAGGATGTAACGCTCATATGCCAGCCGATGTACTGACTTTGTGTAATACCTACCAACCTGCAAACATGCACTGTCTCTGCCGGGGGAAGGGTAGGGAAGGGTGCACACTGTTTATACCTGAGTGACGATGGCGCAGCTGCGCAGGGCTTCCGACTTGCTAACGGGACTGGTGATGCCCGTCGGCTCCGCAGCCGCGCCCCACATCGCTTCAGACAGCGACGTGGCGCTCTGCTGCTGCGCCTGCGCCTGCTGCTGCCCCTCGTGCGCGTCCATCCAGTCCTCCTCCTCCTGCACCTGACTGTAGTCCGCCTCGTGCGCGTAGAGGATGAGAAGGAGTACGCGGATGATGTCGGGGTTGAAAAACACCTGACAGCAGAGCGCGTCCAGCATGGAGGGCAGGAACACGGCGCCTGGCGCCGCAGCAGGAAAAAAAACGCACTCGTTAACATTCCAGGTACAAAACTATTTAGAGCTGTATCACCAAAGCAGTGGAATGAGATGCTTCGGCTGCACATGACAAATGGAGGAGTGGCTGAGACAGGGGCAACTTGCAGCTAAGCTGAGCTGTACTGCAGCTGTTCACATGTAAATTACTGTTTGCATCGATGTTAGTCGATTTAACAGCGGCCCTCTGACATAGGCACGCCAACCTTTCCGTAGGAAAGACAACAGAGGCGAGGAAAGAGACAACACTGATGCGCTGCCTTGTCATACGGACGACTCTCAAAAGGGCACTAAAATATTATTCAGACACGTGTCACCACGCTGCGGTGCCCTTTGGGCGAGTTGAACAATTTAGGCACTGACGCCGCAGCATGCTTCAGCTCGAATAATCCACTGACAACAATCCCAACGCAAAGCACTCACCGGCCGCATAGGAAGACGCGAGCTGCTGGTAGTCAAGTGAGGAGCCGCACAGGGGCATGTTTCCCGACAAAAACGCCTACACAGGCACAGCAGTCTCAGTGGTTAATAATCACTCAGCGATAGAACAACCCGAAAACACGTAATCCCACAACACAGCTTAGCATTTTGCTAGTCCTTGCCGTCTTTCAGAAACGTTTCCTTGAGGTAATCATACTGTTTCCCCGATTGCCTCGGTAAAGAAAGCCACTTTGGCCTTATGGCTCCGAACACTTCATACGGAAGGGTCATCACCGGAGGATAGCAGTTTGGTGTGTCGTTGATATCAGAAGAAAGCATGAACATGCCTGGCATTGCTAGGCATCCAAGCGTGTGTTTGTGTGGAGTTTGTTTTGTGTGGATGGGTGGTTGGGGAGGGGCTGCTGGGGTACCTGATTGGCGCCAGAGCTGAGCTCCGTCAGGATTGGCACCTTCGGGGCCATGCAGCGCAGGTGTTGGTACGTGAACACGACCAGCGTGTCACGACGACTCTCGCGCATGCTGGTATTGGCGCTGCTGCCCGTCTCCTCTACGCTCTCCGGCAGGATGACCACACGGTGCGCACGCCCGGCGTTGGCGCGCATCAGGTCGTCGTGGTCGTGGCTCAGACCTGACATGAAGTACACGGCCTTATTTTGGCAGGGAGGGGCGGGGCGAGCGGCTTAGGACAGAACCATGAGAACAACCGAGAACATACAGCAGGAAAAACGACAACGATGACTACACAAATAAGAACAGCCAAAATGTCGAAAATATTGCTGGGAAAGACAAAGACGGTCACAATGACGAAAAGCACGACGACAACGGCGATGGGGATGATGACCACAGCCAGAGCAACGATGACAGGGAGAACGGCGATAAACTTTGTCAACGACCCACCAGTAGATGAACAGCAGAAAGACAACGGTCTCGTTGACGACAACCACAATACAAAAAGCATAGACGACCCAGAAAGCGGCGAAGAAGACGCTCGCGACGGCCACAACACAGATTTTGGCCCTAACGATGACGGCAACAGTGACGACCTCGCTCGACAATGGTGACGACACTAATGCCGATAGCCTAAAAGGCATTGACGGCGACGAAGACAACGACGACCTCACCTACTGGTGTGAGTACAATTAATATGAAGAATTTACCGCCATCTTCTGCGGCGTCGTTATTTCATTAATGGTGACAATGTAGATAAGGTCGTCGTCGTTGTCGTCGTTAATGTGTTTGAAGCTATCGATCACGAATACCACATCCACGGCGACGACGACGACACGTGAGTTACGACGAAAGTTGACATTGACGATGACCACCCCCACCACCATAGCCAAACATCGCCAAGCACGACGATAAAGACAACTAATGAGACGGTAACAGTAACAATGGGGCACTCTAGCTATAGGAAAAAATAGAATTCTTTCAAAGGGGTAAGGGTTAGCGACAGTCACCTGGAAAACGGACACCGACTCCCAATTGTCCATCGGTCGCTTGCTGTCGACGATGACGATCGGGCGCAGGCGCTTGAGGTACCGCCGGCGCAGCGTGGCGATAAGCGAGACGGCAGAGGGGTAGCTCCAGCCCATGATCACAACGTGCCCCGAAAACGTGACCCGCTCCAGAGTGCTCGCCTGGATGCTCCACGCGCCGTCCGGTCGCATGTGGTAAGCGAGCTGCAGGATTCGACGGTGCCGTAAGCGCGACTCCGCCGCTGCGCGCGTCGCCTCATCGATATCTTCCTCCCCGTCGGAAGACATTACCAGGTCGGTGTTGGAGAGCATGGTGGAGAGGGAGTAGGTGGCGCGCTTGAGGATGCGTTGACTTGTACGGGAGGTCATGAAGTCGAGGTCGCGGGTCGGGGAGCGAGGGCGGCGCGGGCTGCCAACCACAGCGGAAAAGTCCACGCCGTCTTCGTAGTCACTGAAATCGTCGACGGGTTCGTCCGCTGGGAAGATGTGCTTGGCGCTCACGCCGTGCGCTTGGTATGGCTGCAGCAGCTCTGCGGCGGAGTTGGCAGGTCGCAGGCGGTCCAGCGCCCATCGTCTGGGGGCAGAAAGCCAGTTACTGTTGTTGTTGTTACTAGTATTATCAGCGGTACCAGTCAACCCTCGAGCATGCACGCGCGTGGCGGTCCTGCTCCCGCCTGAAGGCTGAGACATTGTGCGTAGCTTGTCGGCGGCGCGGCTGGGAGTAGCGTCCTGTGTGGACAACGTTCTCTTCGGTGGGCTAATGCTGCTCGTGCGGCGCCGCCCCGCCGTCACGCGAGGGCTGCACATAACACGAATCGACAAATTCATTGGGCAATCGAACATTCAACTACCGTCAGCCAATCAGACATATAAGGGATGGAGGGGAAGGGTATGTGACGCGGCCACACCTGGCTGGCTTGTGCACGCTGTTAACCGCTGGCGCCATGCTCCGGCTGAAAGAGGACTCCAGCGACAGAAGGACGTCCTTGCTCAGCACATGCTCTGGCCCCGCACTCGCGTGACGGGACAGCTCGCTGAGGTGCTTCGCCGCCCGCGCCACCTTTGGGTCGCAGGGTGGTGCCGCTTTAGGCGCCCGTCTGCTCTTTTTGCGCGGTGATGATTCTGTATATACACAGAAGTAAATACATAAAAATATGTATCAGCGCCGACGGAAGAGCAAACACCGTCATACATCACCCTAACGAAGGGTCACCTCTCCGACCTACTCTAACTCCCCTTCGCACCTGCACCGTCCCTGTCGAGTCCGTATGAGGCGACCTTGAGCGCGGGCCGCGTTTCGTTTGAGATGATAAACACGTTGGTGGTCGCTACGTCCGTAATGACCAGGTCCATGGGCGCCATGAGCAGGTGACGCTGCAGCTGGGAGTCCGCCCCACCCGGGAGTGTTCCCTTGTTGGGGCTTGTGACGGGGCGGTGGTGGCGCGTGGGCGAGGCGGCGCGGGTGGGCGCTCGAGTGACGGGCGACCGCGGCCGTCGTACCTCGATCCCTATCACAATAATCTGTGACGAGGCGCCCAAAACAGTACGTCGTAGTAAGTCACCGGTGCAGCTGTGTCTGTGACAAACGGCGCATTGAAGCGGGTGATCGGGTCCGGGGGGCACACCTTGAGGTCGCGGTACACCAGGTCCGCCATCTGCTTGAACGTCATTCCTTTAAAGACGGGTGACAACGGCGAGCGGTACACTTCCATCCCCGCACCCCACCAATACTCGTAGTGCCATGGCTGCACCGCCATCCCTGACGCCGCCACATTCCATCAATACGCAAGCCACGGACTGTTCATTGCCTGAATGATCGTAGACATGACCACCGCCGCATAGATATCGACCGTCGCTGTATCCACCTATGACTTCGGAACTCGACAAGACCACAGAACAAAAAACTAGAAACAATGACCTCACAACAGAAAAGTTGGCCATGCGTATAGAAGTCTCCCCCCTCGAACCAACCCACCCACCCACCCAACCATACGCACCCAAGTACTCCATCTCCCCAGACACGCACATCCGCACCTACATCCGCACACACCCACCCACACACACACACGCACGCATACACGACAAAGGATATATGCCAAGACATCAGCAGGCCTTCAATGCTATACTGTCTATCATCCACGCCATCTGCATCGACATTACTCTAAAAGATCGTCACCATCGAAAGTATAAGGATTACTGACGGACAACACAGATACAATCAAGGCAGTACTCAGACACTCAGCAAGGCTCTAGCTCCTGTGGACTCCTGAACAGTCCACTACCAACGATGGAAGGTTACTCACCGACTGGCAGGTGATGGTTGGCAGTTCGCGAGAGGTTGAGCAGCAGCGTGGAGAGGCCGGGGCAGTTGAGCGTACTCAGCCCCATCATCTGAGCCTTCAGGTCGTTCAGGCATATCATGCTGATGGTGTGCGGCACCCGGTTCTGATGACGTGCATTGGTTGTCTCAATTTCCGCATAACAACACGCCTAGTGTAAACCACTCAGTCAGGGGCGGGGCAGGGACACTGCGAGGGGTTGTCAGGCATGCGTGCACATCAGGGCATGAGCTCAGCGAACCTCATCCTCACAGGCGCGGATGGAGGACACGAGGTGCTGGCGTGACTTGGGGAGCAGCAGCTGCACAAGGCAGCGATTGTTGTTGGCGTTGGATGCTTGCTTTATCCTGCTGGACGCCTTGCAACGTTCCTGTCCAATGTTGTTCAACACCACAGCGCATCAACGACAAGAGCCTGATAGGACCAAGTAGGCGTAGTACTCATTGGTCAGATTCTCTTCAGAAACTATAGCCTCACTCCTTTCATTTCTCTGACCTGCACAAACTTATCCACCGCCAGCGTGTTCATGATGTTGTTGGTGTCCTCCTCGGTAGGGTTCACCGCGTCGCGGTCCGCGATGATGAAGACCATCTGGGCGTGATGCACCTTGGCGCGCGCGAGGTCCTTTGGGTCCTTCAGGCGGCCCTCCAGATAGTGCAGCTGGTCCGACCGCCGGTGCGTCAGCAGGAGCATCTGCAGGAACCCATGACGCATCAAATATAATGACCCTATGAAAACCGCAACAAGCCCAGCATCCCAGACAAAGCTTCAGCGAAACACCATTGTCCTCACCCGCATGACCCTGTCCGGAGGCCTATCAGATAAGAACACAATATCGTTGTCGCCAAAGCCGTGGTCCTCATGGTAAAGCTCCTCAATCATGTCGCCCATTCCTGAGAGCAGAAAGAGGCGGGTGAGGCAGGGGGTGTGGCAGCGACCACATGTGACGGAAAAAGGCGACAGAGACTATCAATACTCTGCAGGACAGTCGTTGGGGCAGTACCGTCGCCATTGATGCGGCCCAGGATGACCACGTGCATCCGAGATTTCTTGCGACGGTATGTCTTTGTCATGTATTTGTTTCCTGCGCACAATGCAGAATTTCAGCGCCTGTCTGTCAATTTGGTACTGCGTGGAGAGAGAGCGAAATAGTGTGGGCGCGTGTGGGAACCTGGGTAGGTGTGTGTGTGTGTGTGTGTGTGTGTGTGTGTGAGAGAGAGAGTGTGTAGAGGGGGGGGGGGGGCTATTTGATTAGTTTCTTTGTTACTATTAGGTAAAATTTTAAACAATTGGGTAGGGAGGAAATGAGAAAGGGATATGGAAGTAATACTGGAGAGATTGTGTGTATGTTTGTATGCGTTTGTATTTGTGTGTGTGTGTGTGTGTGTGTGCGAGGCGAATGAGAGAAATGTGTGTGGGGCGGAGGAGCGATACCGTTTGCGATGAGCTCGATGACTTTGTTGGTTTGGTAGGGGATGACGGTGAACATCATGACCATCATGAAGATGACCAGCCAGCGGCCCAAATCGGTGCTCGGCACGATCTCGCCGTAGCCGAGGGTGGAGGTCGTGACGGTGGACCAGTATAGGGACTCGTGGAAGGTGTACATGTGAAGGTGCGCATTCTGTGGGGAGAGCGTGGGTCAGGGTCAGCGGCTTCACAAAGAGTCAACTGATTCCCCCGCTGGGGGCTTCACTGACACAAGCCTGAAATTGGAAACCTAAGCATAACACACAAAAGTGCTTACCGACCTGTACACACCCCCCACCCCCCTCCCCACACACCCACCACCACCAAATACACACACACACACACACACACACACACATCCAAACGCACGCACGCACGCACGCGCGCACACTCTCTCCATTTTTCCTCCCTCCCTGCCTTCTTTGTCGCACACACGCAAACAAACGCACGCACAAACATACACACACACACACATGCACACACCTCTTTCATAAGTACACAAGCATTCCACAACCCCATGAACGCGGTTCACAGTCCACAACCCCACAACTTAACATAAGCGGGGTCTTTTGGTCTCACGCGCACCTCTGGGTCTGTCTCAATCTCCATGAAAAAGCCGGCGCTGCAGAAGATTATAGCCACCAGGGTGAAGGCCATCACCGCCAGCGCACGGGAAACCTCATTTTCGCTGTGCTTGATCAGACGTGACAGCTGCAGCACCCTGCAAACGCAGAGCGAGACAGATCAACGCACTCAATTGCCATCAGCCATCCATTTGCCCCATAGCCCTAACCACCTCCTCTACCATGACTGACCCCCCCCCCCCCCCCCCCCCCTCCATAGCGTTGCCCTCTTCTCTCCTGGCATTCTGAGGGCAGACCTGAAGATTTTCATGACCCGGACAAATCGCAAAAAGCTGAAAGTGAATGACATGCTGGCGTTGTCCGCCACCATCGCATTCGCAGCCAACTGAACGCACCCACACAGATGAGGAGTTCAGTGAGGGCGCTGTCAGGCAAATAGAATCACAGCTAGGACACACAGTCGTGCTTGGGGGAGAGAAACGTGGCGAGGTGGATCTGACCTCCAAGAATGGTGGTAAAATGGTGAGGATATCGACGAGTGAGTTGAAGGAGAGGATGTAGCTGATGCGGGAGCGGGCGATGTAGAGACGGAAGCAGTACTCCAGGAGGAACAAGCTCGCGATGACGAGCTCAAATATCGCCAAGGGCAGGGTGGTGGTCTGGAGGGGGGGGGGGGGGGGGGGGGGGCACAGGCCACGCTGTGCATCAACCAATGCACCCAATGTGCTCCAAGCACCAACATGAAACATCACATGACACTACGATGACCGCCTTATAATTTCGTTTCAACCTCGATACAACGCGCACACACTTAATCACAGTACTTCCTCCCGCAAAGCTAGTCCGTACCCCAATTAAGACCTTTGAGAAGCTATTTCAGGCTGATTGATTATCCATGTGTCTGCAGGCAAAGGGTGGGAGGCGGTGAGGTGGGCGCGTACGGTGTATGTGGAATAAATGTACGTTGTGACGGCAATGAGGGACAGGACGACGGAGACGACATCGAGCACGTAGCCCAGGGGCGAATCCTCCACCAGGTGCCGCAGATACTTGCGCAGTGGGACCTTCTGGTACACGCGCCCGACATTTCGGATGTGCCGCCTGTCGTTCCGTGACAGCTCATCAGTCGTCTGCGACCGACAGCGGCGTTGGATGCTACAAAAGAGCACCGCAGCACTGTGCGAGTAACACAACCCAAACTCCTTCGCCCGTTGACGACCCACACCACTGCTTCAATATGACTAGGATGCACTGGTTTCGATATTAGACAAAAGGATGTCAAGGTATAGAACGGCGTTACGGGGCAACCAACGACGCTGATGTTACGTGTCGAGAATATCGTATGTCGGTCGTTCTCCTACAGCACGTTCTGTACATAAGGGTAAAAGTACACCTGTTTCTATAGAGCCAACGCCTGGAGTGGTAATGGCATGGGGCGGTGTTGAAAGACTGGGGACCAGCGCTGCATGCAAGTTCCGATATTGCGGCAACGGGATGCTGGTAGCGGTGCTGGCGGTCGGGCATCCTGGTCTATGCTATGGGGATCGAAAGCTACTTGGGCCCCGCGTACGCTCACGTGACTCTTGGTCGCCGCAAGAGTCGTAAAAAATAGACAGGGTGGGCAACGACCGGTCGCGAAGGGTCGCGGGCTGGGAGACGTTCCGGATTATAGTGGTTAGAACAACACATTAGGCAAATTTTTGCCACATCGTAAAAGCGCATATCCTGCCTTAGGCTGCTGTTGTCCGGCAAGGAGAAGGGGTTCCAGCTCCGGGAGGTGGGTGACAGCGGTGACTGCGGCGATTCGGATAAGGGATGAAGATTGTTGGGGTGCTGCAGCGACGGAGCGGCGGCAACTCCGGCAGCCCTCTCTTCCAGCACGTCCACCGCCACGGTCGGCATAGGGGTGCTTATTGGGGAAGGATCCAGCATGGTGCCGATTCCAGCTAAGCGGTGCGACTGAAGCGACAGTGGCGTTGCGACTTCCCGCTACAGCACCATTTCAGCCAGTGGCCTCTGTCGGGACGGAGCTGAGGATATAAAAAAATAAATATTACAGTCAGCATAAATTGCGATGTAATGGTAATGCTGGACTTTACATACCAGCGCAGGTTAGAAAGCATCCAAATATAATTTATTACAAATAAAGCAGTGGAATCCACCAGCCCCAAAAGAGAATGGTACCGGAGCACCAGCAGGTAATACGCGCAGGCGGGTATCGAAGTTACAGACTTAAGCAGGGTGTGTGTGTGATGCAGAAGGAGGCTGAGACTGTTGAATCGTGAGGGAAACAAGGAAGTAAATTACAAGTGGAGTTGCTAGCTCATGTCTAGAACCATTCACATGTGCAGCTAACTTGTTGTAGTATTCAGTGGCATGACACTAGGACAGTAAGACCCTTGTGAGGTGTCATGTCGATAAGAAAGTTAGAGGGTTGTGTCGACGTCCTCCTTAGAGAAACTGCGCATTACCTCAGTGGTTGTGCAGATGGTCGTGTTCAGCTGATTGTATGCTCAAATCATACATATGATCTCAACAGTCACTATAATAATATACTAGATCATTTCTACATCAATCTAGTACATAAATTGCCAATTTTGCAGTACTTATTGTTAGTCTTGACTCAGGCACTTCAACACTCCCCCTTACTACTGAGGAGCAGATTGGCAATTTAGAGTCACATAGTCAATCAAGAGAGCTTCGCATCACAGTGGGGACATTTTTCTCAAACTGGGGGTTTGCGATGGGTCTTGCAAAGCTGTCAGCAAGCATCTCATTGTTAGGCACATAGTATATTTTCACCAATCCTCCTTGGTGGACATCATGCACAAAGTGGAGACGGGTATCAAGATGTTTGGTCCTACTTGAAGCGCTAGCCGTAGTTGCAATATAGATGCATGTTTGGTTGTCTTCGCCGATTGGAGTGGCATCATGCCGCGGGTACCCCAACTCACCCAGCATTTGTCGTAGGAACATGCATTCTGGCACAACAAGGCTGAGAGCTTGATACTCTGCCTCAGCGGTGGAAAGTGTGACAAGTGGTTGAAGACGGGAGCAAGCGTTGACAACTCCTCCACATAGGAAGAACACATAACATATGGTCGCACGGCATCCAGTGGGATAGGTGGTTAGATAGTTTGCATCGCTGAATCCATGGAGTCGCAGCTCCTCTCTCTCAAAGGTAATACCTCTTTTTGTGGTGCGCTGAAGGTATCTTAGGCATGTTTGAGCATCCTCCATGTGCGCAAAGGAGGGCTTGGACATAAAGTTGCACAATATGTTAATTGTTTCAATGATGTATGGGCGAGTAGCAACTGTTGCATAGAGCTGAGGTCCAAGTGTCCAACCATGCTGCAATAGTGTGTAGCACCTGCGTCATCCATGAGTGGAGATTCTCGTGGGTCGTTTGATGATGTTGGTTTTGCTGCAGGTTTGCAGTCTCCCATGCCAAAGCGTCGCAGCAGCTCGCGGATGTAGGTCCCTTGATGAATGGTGAGCGTGTGGTCGGTTAGGTTCCGCTCAATAGTCATGCCAAGTAACCATTTGCAAGGTCCCATGTCCTTGATGCAAAATTGATTGGCAAGGGCTGATTTGAACGCTGTTATCCATTCAATAAAAGTTACGCGGATGAGGATGTCGTCAACATAAACTGCAATTATGTTGAAGATGTTGTCTCTTGTGGTAGCTGTCTTGGCGAGAGATGTGCAGTCTTGATGAGCGGGAGTGAAGAGACCCGCTCCTCACTGCAAAGGTGAGCGGTAGACCTAGGCACCATGGTAAGTGCGAAGTTGCACACATGCATTGGTAAGAGGGAACTTGTTGAGCAGGCGGTGCCAATTGCACGGCGCATGTTTAAGGCCATAGATACTCTTCTTCCAGAAGTAAACAACATGTTCACCATCATAACCAAGCTGAATGAATCCCTCGGGTTGATCCATATAGTCGATCAAGGTCGGCATAAAGGAAGGCATAGTTGGCATTAGTTTGTTCACAGTGGAGGTCGAGCTTGGCCACAAGGGAGACGATCATGCGCAAGATGGTGAACTTCACGGTAGGGGCGAAGGTCTCATTGAAGTCAAGACCATGGACATGTGAGAAGCCCTTCCCGCAGAGTCGCGCCTTATAGCGAGCAATGCTTCCATCAGCATGTCGTTTGGTTTTGAAAACCCACTTGTATTTGATTGTTTTCCGTGCTGCTAGCAGATTGACAAGCTCCCAAATATTGCGCCCGAGGAACGAATTGTATTCGGACTGGATAGTTGTGAGCCCTTCCGAGGCATCGAGGTAACCTCACGATGTATTTGAGGGTCACCTAGAAAGTCGCCATCAAGAAGAGCATCAAGAGGTTGATAGCCGTCTTTGGGGGAAATGCTTTCTGCAACTAAGAGTCGGACGTTAGGCCGGATGACGCGACTAGGTCTGACTGGACGTGGATCCGGAGATGAGTGAAGAAGCGGATCAGACGAGACGTCATCAATCGAGATTGAGGACGGAGGCGAACAGTGAACATGAGCGTCGTCATCAGTGGAATCAATGTCGGAATGACAGACTGAGAGGCCTTCTCGAGGTGAGGGGGTAAGCCGAGGCGCAATGGAAGATAAGGTTGGTGTCGCCCGGGAGGTGGGTGAGGTGACACAGCCCTCACGGGGAGAAGCATGCCATTCATAAGGCAGCGTAGATGTCCCAACCCTTGCTAAAGGACGCGCAATTAGACTCGATGACTGTCAACGCGTTGCAATTGAGCCACGCGTTCCCTCATCTCGTTCTCGAGGGGTAGTCCTATTGAACCATGCAAGCACGGTTAGTGTGGAAGATAACTCACGCAAACGTAGTTACAGTCACAGTCACGCAAACAGAACAGTTACAGAGACAACCAGCCTACAAGCGTGGTGTCGGGATAACAGAAGTGAGAGAGCTGTAGCCTAGCGACAGCTTTGTACCGAGTCAAACAGTTTATCGGTATGTCCGATCTAGACATGTACTAATCATATCTAGAGTAGCTTACATTAGCTATCTGCGACTAATACGTATACGGTATTACTTACAACACTCCCCCTGAAGGTAGCTACGGGATGAAGCGTTGCATTGGGTCTTGTCCTCCAAGGATCGCACTTCGGTGTCTTGCCAGTGCAGGTCCTGGGAGGGGTTTGGTGAGCATGTCAGTCACCATCTGGTCAGTGGGGAGGTACCTCAACTTGATGGTTCCTTGCTCTACGTGGTCTTTGAGGAAGTGCCACTTCAAACCGATGTGCTTAGTCTACTCGCTGACCAAGGTAGCATTCTTGGAGTATGCAATGGCGCTTTGGTTGTGCTCCCCGATGGTGGTGGTTTCGGTGATGGGGGAGTTAAAGATTTCCCCCATGAGTTGTCGGAGGTGGAGTCCCTCCTTGGTGGCGTCAACCGCAGAGTAGTACTCGGCTTCACACGTGGATTGAGCCACACAAGCTTGTTGTTTGGACTTGTAACTGATGGGTCCGCGTCCGAGGGTGAAGAGTTAGCCGGAGCGAGACTTGCGGGTGCTGCTATCGTTGACCCAGTCAGCGTCGGCAAAGCCTGTGAGTTGGAGGCTGTGGTCCATGCCCCCCCCCAACGTCAGGCGCATGTCGATGGTGCCATGAAGGTAGCGGAGGACCTTTTTCAGAGTATGCAGGTGTGCCTCCATGGGTGAGGCTTGGACGGAGCCGAGGATGCTCAATGCCGTGGAGACATCGGGGCGCGTGCAGACGGCTACGTACATGAGGCTGCCCATGAGGTTGGGGTAGACGTCCTTGGCCACCCCGGTGAGAGAGGGCGAGGTAATGTGCGCGAGGCCGGCGAGAAAGCCCGGGTCCATGGGAAGTGACGACGGCTTAGAGTCGGACATGCCGTACTTGACGAGTATGTCGCGCAGGTACTTGGAATGGTCCAGCGAGATGGTGCGTGTGGAGCGGTCGCGGGTAATGTGCATGCCGAGGAGTTGGGAGAGGTCGCCGAGGTCCTTGATCTTGAACCGTGCTCCGAGTTGAGCTTTGAACGATGCGAGCCAAGTGGCATCATTGCAGGCCGCGGGAATGTCATCGACGTACATGGCGATCATGGTGAAAACGTGGCCGGTGTTGTAGATGTAGATGCACGGGTCGGAGACGAATTGTTGCCATCCATGGTCGACGAGCCATGCACGAAGTAGCATGTTGAACTCGCGGGGGGACTGTTTAAGGCCGTAGAGGCAACGCTTGAGGTGACACACTTTGGACGTGCCATCGTTGAAGCCGAGGGGCTGGCGGATGTACACGCCTTCTCATCGGATGGGAGCGTAAAGAAACGATGTGTCGATGTCAAGCTGGCAGAGTTCAAGGTCGCGGGCGGCTGCGATGGTCAGGAAGAGACGCATGCTGGCCATGCGGATGACTGGGGAGAACGTCTCTGTGTAGTCCAATCCAGCGCGTTGGCTGCGCCCCTTGGCGACGAACCGCGCTTTGAAGCGGGAGACGTCGCCGGCGGTATCCGACTTGACTTTGAAGATCCACATGTTATAACGATCATTCGGCATGGGGGGAGGTCCACAAGTTCCCACGTGCCGTTGGCGATGAGGGAGGAGTACTCTTGCTGCATAGTTGTTTGCCACGGGGGGGCTTGGGCGCTGTCCACCGCAGCCCGGTAGGATTTCGGTTCCACACACTCCCGGGCGGAGAGGAGGGCGACGGCAATCGGGGACATGCCGGCAGGTGTGTGCGGGGGACCCGTGATAAGGTCGGGGACGTGAGGGTGCTCAAATATTTCCTCTTGAGTTTTGCCTTGTTCAGGATCAAAACACGCCGTCACGAGGGTCGGGGGCTAGTCGGACAAGTGGGCAACCATATTGCCGTATCGAATGGGGTGTGAGCGGAGCCGAGCATGGCGAGGGTCTGCGGGGGGGGGGAGGGGTGCTGGTAATGTGAGGTCAATGGGGTGGGATAGGGGTGAGGCTGCAGGTACGTCTGCCGAAGAGTCGGTGATGACCGAGTCGACGGAGAGTTGTTTGTCGAAGCTTGGGGTCTCTTCCTGAAAGACAACATGGACGGAAGTGGTGATGCGACGCGTTTTCGGGTTGTAGACACGGTACCCGGGTGCGTCAGGGGGATAGCCCACCATGACGCCGCGAAATGCTTTTCACTGGGTTTCCGACGTTGTTTGTCGGGCGAAAACGGCGCAGCCGAAGACGCGGAACTTTGAGGCGTCGGGCACAAACGACGTAAGGAGTGTGAGGGGGACGCCACCATTGGGTCCGACTGAGCGACTGTACGTGCGGTTGCGAAGGTACACAACAGTGCTGACAACGCACGACCACATGGAGTTGGGAACGGCCATGCTGTGGAGCATCGCCGACGCATTGTCCCGGATAGTGCGCCAAGGACGTTCGGCTTTGCCGAGCATGTGGTGGGCGTATGGGGCAGAGAACTGGACCCCGACGCCGAGGTGTGCGCACATCCGGCGAGTGACAGCAACTTCAAACACAGAGTCGGAGTCAAACTTGAGGACTGGTGCGAACGCGCCCGACTGGGAGTGATGGCGGGCATGCAAGTGTTTGATGTCCAAGAGGATGGTTTCCAACTCCGAACATGCGTCGTCTTTAGACTCAAGGAACCGCACCCACATGTAGTTGGTGTGGTGGTCGATGACGAGCAAGCATTAGCGGAGGCCATGTGGGGAGGGGACATTGATTGGTCCCCAGAGATCAGCGGACAGGTTGAGGAGGGGGCGGGATGGTTTCGCGCAAGCGGCGGTGTTGCGCGGTGCAGCTGTGGCTTTGTGTGATAAGCCAGAGTCGCAAGAAACTTGGTTCACATAGCTAGCTAACACATGACTAGTCGGGACACCGTGAGCATGCTGGGCATGTAGGCTTTGCATGTTCAGGTGTCCAAACCGACGGTGCCACAGTACGGGGTCACACTGGGCAGTAAGGGCAACCCGAGGTGAGGGGTCAGGTGCCGACGTTGCGGATGGGCTTGAAGGGAGCTCCGGCTGGTGGGGAAAGAGGTAGAGACCGTTTCCGGACGGTTCTAGCACACCCATGCATGTGGGTACCAAAAGCAGACGAGTGTCACAGTTGGAGGGGAAGATGAATTCACAACCGTTGTGCGTTTGCATCCACCTGACACTAAGACGTCTGCCGATACGCTGAGCGGATCGATATGATAGGTCGGGGGTGTAGAGTGCATGCACAGTGCGGTGAATAAGCTGGCCAGCGGCAAGTTTGACAGAAATCCGCACTGAGCCACTGACCTTAACGTCAACGCCGACTCCTCCCACGCGAGAGGGAGCGGAGGGGGGTGTGAACTCTACAAAGTCATCTCGGAACGCGGTGAGGTTAATCGAGCAGGCGGAATCGACGACCCATAACTGTGAGAGGTTTCGATCTAGGGTGAGGGAAGAGGAGAATGCCACCGAGCTGAAGGGGACACTCACCGCGTCGTCATCGCAGTCATCCGCGCAGTCCTCGAGGGTGGGTAAGCTGTCGGCGTTATCGGCGGGGGAGTCGTCGGCAGGGACGTCGCTTAGCAGAGCAACGTCAGCAGAGGTAGGGCCAATGGGGGCGCCGTACTTATGGACGGTCATCTTACGCTTAGCGAGGTTCCACTTAAGGATAGCGTCATCATGGGCAGTGCAGGCGGACATGAGGTGGTTTAGGCTACCACAGACGCCACACATGTTGGGTCGACTGCCGCGAGGATTACGGTGTGGTTGGCCACGACCGCTGTGCGAGCCGCGGCCCGCAACGACGAACGCGGAGATGGGAGGGGTGATGCGACCATAGCGGGTGTGTCCGGGGCAGGGTCGTCGTCCATGTTGTGCGCGAGGTGGAGGATGCAAGCCATCACTTCATCAGCCGACAATAGGTAGTCTCTGTCAAAGGCGTTGATGACGAACTGTTTAGCTTGACCGTGTGGGCCGCTGCTGGAAATACCGCGCAGCATGAGGAGACCGAAGTTGTGGAGGTGGATGGCAGCATAGCCATCAACCATTTGGCACGTCTCGTTGTGGTCATCAAATGTCTGGCGCATGGAGTGGACATAGTCACTGAGTGACTGGCCAGTGCGTTGTCTGACCATCATGTTCTCCAATAGGGACATGGAGCGAGCAAAAGACCGACAGTCGAGTCGTTCACACAGGGTGTCCCACGCGGCAGCGGCGCAGTCAAGGCGGGCCGGAAAAACGCATTTCATAGCCTGGTCAGCGCGCTGATTCGCGCTGGCGGCATGGAGGAGTAGCGTGTAAGCGTAGTGTTGCGCTGGTTCGTCTAGCCAGACGCCGGAGTCGCGGATGGCCAGCTTCGGAATGAGATATGCGGCCTTGATGGAGAGGAAATTAAGGAAGGTCCTTTTCCATTGCTTAAAGTCCGTGGTCGGGCCCATGACGGGGGCCGACATCTTTATGGACCGGTTGAGGGCGTCCTTGTCGAAGCCGGGGGCGTCGTGTGCCGCTCGGTCGATGACAACCGGGTCAATGGTGGGGCGACGACCGCCACGGGTGGTGTGGCCGCCACACTGGGTTGGAGGAGAATGCCGTCCATGGAAGGGAGGAGGTGGGCCATCGGGAAAGGGAGAGCGGCCGGCCATGGTATGCGGCGGGCCGTACGGGTGCGGGTGGCCACGGGAGGGAGGGACGGGGTGGGGGCGCGCCTCTGGGAAGAAAGGTCCGGGGCTTTGAAGGGCATATCCAGCGGGGGGTATGGTGGGGGTGGTGGGAGGTGATCAACCGGTAGCTCCATCGTGACGCGAGGGCTCGCGGAGCGCATCGGGACGGCGTTGTGCGACGGTGGGGTCGCCAACAGGAGCTGCAGCGGTAGCTGCAGCGAAGGCCGGTTGTGCGTCCAGATGGGCGTAGCCATGCAGGGGATGTTCAAGCAGGGGGAGGGTGAGCACGTCGTGGCAGTCCCGAGAGGGTTCGAGCTGCGCATCGCGGCGGCGCTGAGCGACAGGAGTGTCGGGATTAGCACCCGCAACATCAACAGCAACAGCGTCGGCCGAGTGCGCGTCTAGGCGAGCGTTAACGAGCGCCATTTGCTCAGGTACGAGCGCGAGAGTATCCGGGGTGCGATCGAGAGTGCTTTGCTGAGAGCCGAGGTCAGGGGAAGCATGAGGCGAAATACGCGGAGAGTCGGCATAGCGAGTTTTTGGCGCCATTTCGACAGAGGGCGAAAAAGAAAGAGCAGAATAAAAAACAGGCAGCGGTAAAAGCCGCTAGCCGGACTTGCGCCTAACCGTGGTTTCAGAGAGACGGCCTGATGCCCGCCGACCCCTCGGCCTGAAGCCCCGGGGTGTCTCAAAGCACCTTTTTTATATCCTCCACCCAGTGTGGGGCACAAGTCGAGGCCAAGGCCAAGACATGTAAAGCGCTGCGCTGGCGGCTGAGTCGCTAAGATAATATTAAAATAAAAAGGTAAGCTAGGGCTGTCGTGCAACCTGTGGATGCGTATTCACCCGATAGTGCGCCCCCCTCCCTTCTCCATCTTGGACCTGTGTGCACCCTGTTCACACACGACGAGTGCGTCGGTGTGGGTGGCTGTCTGTCGCCTTCGAGTAGCTTACTAAAGAGGGGTGGAGGTGGGTTTTAAATCGCAGTTTATACTGGCGATATCGCCGACTACAAGGTGAAAGTACTACGTCGCTATATAGGCTTGCCTTCTGCGGAAGAGCTGTCGATCGCAGGTCGCCGAACCATGTTGTCGCGCGTGAGTGACGTGAGGCGGGGGCCCATAACCTATTGAACCATGCAAACACGGTTAGTGTGGAAGATAACTCACGCAAACGTAGTTACAGTCATAGTCACGCAAACATGACAGTCACATAGACAACCAGCCTACAAGCGTGGTGTCGGGATTACTGAAGTGAGAGAGTTGTAGCCTAGCGACAACTCTGTACCGAGTCAAACAGTTTATCGGTATGTCCGATCTAGACATGTACTAATCATATCTAGAGTAGCTTACAGTAGCTATCTGCAACTAATACTTATACGGTATTACTTACGACAAGTCCCAAGACTCGTTCCATCGGGACAAAGGTGAGTGGACAAAAGACAGCCGGGTCGAACCCATAGCGGGGTACTCTTGGCGTCTCGATCGTCCTTGTGTCCGGTGGAACTCTGAGCTCCGACTGAGATTGATCTTTGAGTTGTACGAAAGTCAATCACCTTGTCATATAGTAAATGCCGGTACTTTTTCTAAAGCGATGGACAGATTCTGGTGGAAACGAATTCGCCAAGATGTGAACGACTTTTGTGAGCTCTGCGTCGTGAGTCGACGAGCAAAAATTCAATCCAAGATGGCTGCGACTCTTTAACCTATGCATGTTCCACCTAGACTGTGGCACAAATGAGGTGGGGCTTGAATACTCAGCACACTTGCGTGTGAGCAATGGCTTTGGCAGTGTGCTGATTGTGGTCGACCATCTAATTCGAATGGCCCATTTTCTGCCGTGTACATAGAGCATAATAGCAAATGAAACACCCGTTTCGTTTTTACAAGGAGTCTACCGATTATATGGACTACCCCGAGTGCTAATCAGCGGCCACGACCCGGAATTTGCCAATGGCTTCTAGCAAAAACTTTGGAGACGTCTAGAAACGCGACTCAATATGTTCGCCAATCGGCACCCGGAAACGGGTGGACTTATGGAGCGCGTCAACAACACAACAACTTCTGCGTTGTTTTTGCATCTACGATGGCTCGAACTAGGCAAACGCGTCACCTCAAGTGGAATTTGCGTACAACGCTACTCGTGCGCTCGGAACTGAGCACACACCCTCCGAGGCTAACTTTAACTTTTCACGTGAGGAGCCACTTAACCTCTTGTTCAGCATGCGACCTACGATTCCGGCTTTGCAAAATGCGTCAAAGCGGCTGAAATTGTTACATGAGTTACGCGCTATGGTACGTTGGGTGTTATAGCTGCACAAGGATGAGATGTAAGCTCGTTCAAAACCGTCGACAACCCCGCACTTCGTTCGAGGAGACAAGTTGACAATCGTAACCAAGAATCTCTTCATGAGAGGACAGCCTAACCGTAAGCTGAGTGATTGTCAGTTGGGACCTTTAACGGTCGAGGAGCAGATTGGGAAAAACATTTAAAACTGCCGGCGACAATTCGCTTACACCCCATGTTTTACGTCAATAATCTACACCCATGCCCTACTTCTTCTCTTCGGCATGCTGTCCTTGTGTCTACCCTAGAAGGTGATGACGACGATATCGAAGTCTCACACATCTCTGCTGTGTGCATCCAATCGTTACCTAGACGACGAGGGAAGCATTTGCTCTTCATGACGCACTTCACCGATGACGACATTCCATCTATGTGGCACCGGTTGAACGAGGTACACCGTAGAAAGGCGTTATATGTTTTTTTGGAGACGACCCAATGGCACGTGTTTTCCAAGACTCGGGCGTACAATGACTTCATGCACGTTCATCCGACGCGCATTAATGCGTCTCAGTAGCTATTTCTCTAAAGGAGCCAAGACCACCTTGGAGGTTGGCCTCACAACCAACCTCATTCATTTGTCAAGAGGGGGAGGGTGCGAGTGTGACGAATACTGCCATATATCCGTACATCACATTACTAGGACAAGTACTCGTCGGTAATTGATCCGCACTTTTACATGGAAGGGCTTACTACACGGTTACGTCAACATTGCAATTTAGCTTGAGGCAATGTTCTGTACTCTATTTGTTAGAAATGCCATGAGGGGGGTTAGAACCCACGCCTCCCGGAACGGAGTTGTACGCCTTATCCAAGTACCGCCCCAAAAGTCGGTACCCGATTGGAAGATGTTGTGCATATGAATTCCGCGCATCGTGCATACACTGCGACCACCTATGTGTGGAGGGCCAAGACTCCCGCGGAGTCTAGCGTACATATGTGTCCATTAGCAGCCCTACGGAGGGATATTAACACTCCCCCTTAATGGACATCATCCCATGAACTCCGGCCGGTAACCTCGAAGTAAACGCGGAGGGCCCATAACCTGTTAGAAATGCCATGAGGGGGGTTAGAACCGCCGCCTCCCGGAACATAGTTGTACGCCTTATCCAAGTACCGCCCCAAAAGTCGGTACCCGATTGGAACATATTGAGCATATGAAATCCGCGCATCGTGCATACACTGCGACCACCTATGTGTGGAGGGCCAAGACTCCCCCGGAGTCCAGCGTACATATGTGTCCATTAGCAGCCCTACGGAGGGATATTAACACTCCCCCTTAATGGACATCATCCCATGAACTCCGGCCGGTAGCCTCGCGGTGGGCCCATAGCCTTGGTTATGAACCGCCGCCTCCCGGAACATAATTGTACGCCTTATCCAAGTACCGCCCCAAAAGTCGGTACCCGATTGGAACATATTGTGCATATGAATTCCGCGCATCGTGCATACACTGCGACCACCTATGTGTGGAGGGCCAAGACTCCCCCGGAGTCCAGCGTACATATGTGTCCATTAGCAGCCCTACGGAGGGATATTAATAGTACTACCTCCTTGTACGTACATGTACGCACAACTAAGTTAACTAGCAACATGACATGATGGTATGATTTCCCGAGACAGACAAGCCGCGTCGCTTGTAAGATTCAAACCGTTACGAGAGCCCTAGACGCTAGCACGAGGACCATGCGAGAACATGTGCAAAGTAGCTGGGCGGGAGCTATTTCAGCCTAGTGCAATGGAGGCAGATGACCAAAAAATTTAATCAATCACTTTGTTTAATTACAATATACTTTTAAACACTAATTGTCAGACCGTTCCCATCTTTCTCCATTTGCACTTTCATATGTAGTAGTAGCAGCAACCAAGCATAGAACAAAACATATTTGTGTCAACACTTAGCTGTCGACATGCAAACTGCCACATAATAGTAGGTGTAGAATACCAAAGTATTTGTCGGTGTCATATACCTAAATATGTTGACTTCGTTTGCAAAGGTGACTCGAGGAGCGAGGCGGGTTTGGTCGGAGATCGAATGTGGCACAATAATTCCAAAACGGGCGCAACACCTACCGGCGATCGACACGACAAGAACACGAGCATATATAACGTGTTACGGACGTGTATGTCTACACGACACCCACGAACCAACCCGGCACAACAACCTCCACATACTAAATTCCTTGGTTTGGCGGTGCTTGGGCCCTACAATAATAAGCTCGTTCAAGGTGTCCGGAGAAGGGTATGAAAGGTAAG
Organism: Tetraselmis chui; assembly: GCA_026401115.1. Classification (NCBI taxonomy): domain Eukaryota; kingdom Viridiplantae; phylum Chlorophyta; class Chlorodendrophyceae; order Chlorodendrales; family Chlorodendraceae; genus Tetraselmis; species Tetraselmis chui. The sequence goes on along the minus strand of JAPMLY010000382.1, from coordinate 179,793 downwards.
ACCGGCGTTTTATTTTACGCTGCATTGTTTTTGGTGCGTGTCGATGTTGACTAACCTCGACATGGAAACTCGGCGTGACGACCGGCATATCGTCCTACGACACCCCAAAGCCCCCCTACTCTCTTGCTTATGTTCTAGTTCGGGTCGATACATTGAGCTTGAAGGGTAGCAAAATTCCCAAATAGCTCACATCTTCATATTATTGGGGCTACGACAGTCAATTTTTACGGTCGGTGGCCACAAACCGACGGGTGGCGAGAACGGGATAAAAAGCAGATGCACATATACGTTACTACATTTCATCGTTTACCAACACTAGTAGTTGGTACGGTTCTCGTGCAATGGTACGTCGTGCATTCACCCGAGCGTCGGCTAGCCGGGAGCATGATGCAGCGATAAGATGAGTGTAAGGTTTGTTTTAAACTTGAACTAATCTCAATCGTTCTTGCAAAACGCCGCCCGTTCAGAGGGCCTATGCGGGTTTACCTACAAGTCCTCCTCCAAGGGGCTCAAAAAGAATCAAAATATTAGCGTGTAAAGCCCGGGTTGCAGTAGCCGTCTAAGTACATTGTCATCGTCCCTATAGTCGTGAATATCGGTTCCCCCGGCCCGCCCCCATAGTTTCACGCAAGGTAGTTTTTGCTCAACTTGTCTTCATCAAGGAGACGGTGAGCACCGGGTTCTTGGCCTCATTGCGGAGCGCGCCTCTCATGTTCGGAAGTGCCCTCAGTGCAATCAGGCTCCCTTATAGTCTCGTGGGTATGGATCTTCGTCGACGGTATCGGGCACCTCTATGTCGGGTGAGCGGTCCACATTTGCTATGCGTATGGACCACATCCCCCGGTGCCCGTGCTCTTGGCACGTCATTCAGCTCAACGATCGAATTGTCCACACCCTTGAAAAGTTCATGCTTGAAGCGGGGGCTATTAAGGGGCGGGACTTGCGGCTGGAGTTCCGCCGTATTCGGTCGGGAGCTTCTCGAGATCGTCCTAGGGATGTGGTTTGGCTAGATTTGATGGCTCAACACCGTCATTTTGGTGTTGATGTGACGGTTACAAGTGCTCGCACGAACACCAATGTTCCTCGTATAGGTGCTCGTCTCCCACTCCCGGGCAGCCTTGTATTGGGAGCTCTTGGCAAACTCGATGTGGACCTCCGCACTTAAGCTTTGCTTGGCAGGCCTTCGGTTCAGTCGGTCCATGACTACTGTCCCTTTGCTCCGGAGGATGGGAGCCGATTGGCGCCTATGGCGACTGAGTTGGTTAATGGCTTGCCTATTTTGCTGGAAGTTCGTCGCTTCCTTGGCATGGTTGCTGCTGACTATCGTTATTTGCGGTTTGATGACTATGTCCGTATGCATCATTCTGTTCGTCGAACTACTTCTGTTCCTTTATATGGCGTTTTTGGGGGGATGTGCGGGAAGAATTCATGCAACGTCTTTTTGCTCCTCTTCATGGTACTCTGGGTTCCTATCTCCGCGACGCTTTGCAGGAGAGCAGTGCTGATGCTTTGGCATGCCTTCCTGTTCCTCGGGCTTGGGTTTTTTCCCTTTTTTCTTCTTTTTGCTTGGTGGCCTCCGCTGCTTTTTTTTGTAAAAAGTTTTTCTTCATCAAGGGAGCATAGATACGGGTCCGATATATAAATGTGATGACGTGTGACATCATATAAAAATTTCTTAGAAGAAAAAAGCACAGGAGGCCTCCAAGCAAAAAGAAGAAAAGAGGGGAAAACAAAAACCTAAGCCCGAGGAATATGTGACAACTGATGCAGGTATATCCAAAGTGAAATAATTTCACTACAGAGGTGAGTTATTCGCTGTTCCGGTGTGGACCATGCTGTCTCGCCCTACACTTCCACCGGGGTACTCGTCAACAGGTCTAGTACCTGTAGTGCTGGTTGTCATCTCGCTCACTGCTCTTCTCCCTGCCTGCCAGGCCTTCGCTCTGACGCTGCAGCGCATTTTGTGGTAAGAATTCCGCGGTTTGGATTCACTGCGAGAGGAAGTCGGTCCTCTGCTTGTCCTACTTTCGCCCCGGGGACACTGGTCTACGGGTACTGCTCCACCACAGATCTCGCGCGGCTGTGCCCTCCGCTTGCACCAGCAGCGGAGGGGGGTTTCGGTGCCACTACGACAGGCTGCAGCACCGCCGGCGGACAACAGACAAGATGGATGATAACTACTCACAGGCGCACCCGCTCACCTTCACTGACTTCCTAGAGAAGATGAAGGACCCCCGGGCGGCAGACCTGGTGCGTCCCACGTACCATTGGCGTGACGTTAGGAGCGTACGTTTTGACAAAGCCGCACAGGAATGTCGTCCACCCTTCGCTGACCTAACACCCGCCTTGACCCCTATTAGGTAAGGTCAATCAAGGCCTTCATCGCCTCTTTCAAGTCCGCCCCACCCGACGCGACGCTCCACGCGCAGAAGGTTCAGCAATTTCTGGCGTCGTGCGACGCTAGCTTCCAAACCCATCCATTATGGGCAGGTACGTGAAATATTACCACGCCACGTCGACAGTTGTTGTACAGCGCGCTTGTGTCACTGACGTGCTTTTTGTGTCGCTGCGGCCCGATGGGGATGACAGGCACCGATGCCGCCTGCATTGACGCAGCGGGTGAGGGGCTGGAGAAATACATAATGACGAAACTATACGACAAGTGCTTCCGTCTGGCCTCTTCTGACCGCGAAGGTGCTTCCGCCTGACACCCACTGACACCTTCCTAGCATCGCCTCTGTAACTGCTGTCCACCTTCCCCTCCTCGTGCCCCTATCTCCCTGGTCATATTCCCCTACGTCTATATCAAGCGCGCGTATACACTCCAACACACGCACGTATACACGCACACATCAACCCACCCACGAACGTGCGCACACACACTCATGCAAGCGCACATGGACATTGAAACGCACGAAATACTGCGCCCGCGCCTTGGGGAACGCTCGTCTCTATACATATACAAACACCAACATCACACACACACACACACACACACACGCACGCACACACACACACACACACACACACACACACACACACACACACACACACACACACACACACACGAACGCACGCGCATGCGCACGCACACGCACAAAAGGACACGTGATGGCGCCCGTAAGCAAATGGCACACATCCCCTCACAGTATAATACACCAACACAACTGGAGAAAAGAACTAATAGTGGCATGTGGACATAGCTGCGCGTTCGTACACAGAGCTGCACGCAGAGGCCAGCAAAACCTTCCTCACACTCAATACAGACACACGCATCCACACACATAGAGAGATCCATGCTTGTGCACAGTCACTCACTCGGTCACTAATTTTTTCAGGCGTGCACACTCACTTACTGGATTACTCACGGCTCAATTCAAATCTCCGTTGCCGAGGTCTCACAGCGGTTTCCCTCCTTCAGGCGATGAGATGCTGTCCAGCTACCTGCGCGCCCTCTCTTCCTTTGTGAAGCCGGAGCACCTGGAGATTCCCAACTACTTCACCAATGAAACGCAGTGGGGACTAGCACAAAAAGAACTACACAAGATCAACTCATACAAGGTCCCTCTTTTATTATCCTGTCTGATGTCGCTATCGCAGACTGTCATCCCTTGCCAGGCCTGTTGCTTACACGGCTGTGGACTCCCTCCTCTGTTGCGCTTGCTGCCCAGGCCCCTCGTGACAAGCTGGTCTGCATTCTGAACTGCTGCCGCGTCATCAATAACCTGCTCACTATGACCAACAGTGGCCCCGCCGGGGCGGACGATTTCTTTCCGGTGCTGGTCTACATTGTGATCCGCACCAACCCCCCAAACCTTAAGAGCAATCTGGAGTACATCCGTAGGTACAGTCCTGGACTACCCCGTGTGTCCTTACGTGCTGTATTGTGACATCCAAGTAAAGGACAATATATATCGAGGTGCCTCGTCCATCCTTCTCTTATGAACGATTATCAAAGGGGACGGTGCTTATCCCACCCGTATAGCCCCCTAACACACACACACACACACACACTCACACACACACACACACACTTGCGCGTTGGAAAAGAATGACATACACACATGCACACCCACCCTGGGACACACACAAACGCACAATGAAACACACACGCACACACACACACACACACGTAGAAACAAATACACACACACACTCGCGCGCGTGGAAACATGATTACATGAACACACATGCACACCCATCCTAGCTCTCTCTCTCTCTCTCTCTCTCTCTCTCTCTCTCTCTCTCTCTCTCTCTCCCTCTCTCTCTCACACACACACACACACACACACACACACACACACACACACACAGGTTTTATTGCATCCAAATCACGGAGCTGCATGTATGGTACAGTCACTGAATTTGGAATAGCGCGTAGGAGTGGCCTTATCTGTCCGATATTAGGGCGAAGGAAATCAGACAAACACACACACACACACACACTCACTTTCTCACATATGGTTCTCTCTCTCTCTCTCTCTCTCTCTCTCTCTCTCTCTCTCTCTCTCTGTCACGCACACACTCGCTTTCTCACATATGGTTCTCTCTCTCTCTCTCTCTCTCTCTCTCTCTCTCTCTCTCTCTCTCTCTCTCTCTCTCTCCAGCACGCACACACACACAAACACACACACACACACACACAGCAGGCGCGCGGGCGGTGTGTTTCTTTCTATCCCTCTAGCACTTGACACGCACTCATACAGGCTAGCACTCGTACGCACACACTAACAGCATCTTTCCCGTCATCCTGTTTCGCTTCAGGTTCCGGGGAGCCTCCCGCCTAGTGAGCGAAGCGGCCTACTTTTACACCAACATGGAGTCCGCCGCCCAGTTTATTGAGAACATCAACAGTCGATCCCTTCAGATGGACGAGGAGGCGTTTCTCACATGCATGGCCTCGTGCGGGATTCCACGCGAACGGCTGCTACCGCCCCCCGCCGCCGCCTCTCCCCAATCCGCAGCGCCTGCCCCCTCTGCATCCTCCCCTTCCACTCGCTCCTCCCTTCCCCTCCCCCCCGGCCGTGCCCTTCCCTCCGATATCCCTCCCCTCGTGGCCAGTCGCTCCGTGGCTGAGCTGGAGGCGGAGGGCATCGGCCACCTGATCGATGCGGAGGCGCGGGGGGAGCTGCGCAATGTGTACCGTTGGCTGTACGCCAGCGCGGGTGACCTCACAGTGAGCGACGCGGAGTCTGTGCTGAGTGCTTACAAGGAGTTGGTCCTGAGGTACGAGGCGCTCTCGCGCGCCGTGGCCGCCCAACCCGCGGTGGACTTGCCTTCTCTCATAGAGCTTTGTGGCGGCGGGACCACACTGCCGGCCGCCACCCCTCCCGCTGCCCACCCCACCCCGCCATCATATGCTGCTGCTGTCGTCGAGGAGCGCTTGTTTGTGCCTGCGCCACCGGTGGGTATGGAAGCAACGACGGGGTTGACACAGCCTAGCATGAATTCACCGCTGCCACCGAATGAGGCGCTTCTGGGAGAGGAGGGTGCCGCCGCGGGTGTGGAAGAGGCAGGCGGGGGGGGTTCGGACTTTGGTGGAACGGAGGAAGTGGTTCCCCAGGGGGGGGTTGTGGATCCGAAGGAGGAGCTGGCGCCCTTGGCGGACGCGGATGTGGGTAGCCCGTTTCGGGAAGCTTCAAGGGTTGATCACGGTCAAATGGAGGTGTCCATATCAAGAAACGGGCATGCGGAGGCGGTGCATGCGGAAGCTGAGGTTGAGCGAGCGCCCGGGGTTGGCGTCTCTGCGTCGGAGGTTGATGTGGGGACGCGGGAGGGGGGTGAGGCGGACGTGGACGAAACGACTAGGCAACATGGCACCGCAATTGGAACAGAGGTTACTGCAGAGGCTGGCGTAACCGGTAGCGGTCCGTTTCTTGAGGCTCTGAGTAATGCCTCATCTCTCCTTGAAGCGCGGGCGGAGGGGGAGGTGACGGGGGGCGTGGGAGTGGAGAGGCGGGGGGAGGTGGAGGATGCGGTGGGTGTAGGAGTTGGCATGGGTATGAGCGAGGTGGTGGGGGAGGCAGAGATTGGGGGGGAGTTATCTACGGGTGATATGCAGAAGGACTCTGAGGAAGCGGCGGTGGGTGAGGTGGGTGTGGGAGTAGGCATGGGTGTGACGGGTGGGGTGGAGGAGGCGGAGATGGGGATGGGGATTGGGGGGGAGCTGTCCACAGGTGATATGCAAAAGGATTGCGAGGAGGCGGCGGTGGGTGATGTGGGTGTAGGGACAGGCAGGGGTGTGACGGGTGGGGTGGAGGAGGTGGGGATGGTGGGGGAGTTGTGCACAGGTGATATGGAGGGTTGTGAGGCTGTGCAGTCTCTTGCGGTGGATGAGTCGTTTGAGCAGGCGTTGACTGGGGCGGAGGCAATGGAGATCCCGGCCGCAGAGGGGACAGAGTGGAGGGCGGGTGCGGAGGCGTCCCTCATATAAGCGAGTAGGGGTTTATGGGCGGAGTGTGATGGAGGGAGGATGGTGTAAGTACGAATTATCATCGCATTCTTTCCCTTAAACTGGTTAATAAGGGTAATGTGCTTTGAGGTTGACTTGTCTTTGGGTTGTGCAATTCTTCAGACCAGCGCTCGGTGCATTTTTGCATGTGGAATCGAATCCATTGTGGCCTTTAAGGGCGTGCAAGGGTCAAACAAGGGCGGTGTTGCGTGATGCGCGCTAGGTAGAGCGGATTGGGATTGGCAGTATTTTTGTGGTTTTATCTGCCTGTTGGCTGTCACAGATGCGCACAAGTGGAGCATGCTGTCGCATGTGATTGGCCAAGTTGCCTTATTTGGATGTTGATTGCTTAATTTTTTGCGACTATAAGACTGTATTTTCTTATTCGTTTTGTTTTTGCGAATAGTCTGTCTGCCAATCGATGTGAAGAATAATTTGTTTAGCGCCAATCCCAGACATGAAACCACAAGTTTCCTGAATTAGCCATAGCACTGAAACGACGCAGTCTTGGCCTGCGTTTTTTCTGTGAAACTAGTCTTTGCTCAGTCGAAAGAAGTGATAGACCTATTTCCACTGATTAAGAAGATGTGCTCAAGAACTCTTGTGGTTGATAGGAAGGTTGTCCTTCCACCGTGGATCATGACTCCACTCGGTGTATCATACTTAGCTCCACTGTCACTTCATCTGTCGCTGTGCTTGTTTCGTTATAGATTTACATTTTCCTTCAGCACCATAGCCAGCAAATCCGCCCTCTTGTGCTGCTCGTTTGTGTCCGCTCTTTGCTTGTGTTCTTTTTCGTTTAATTTACCCTTAATTAACCAGTAAGTACCCGAATATTTTTTGGAATTGTCTATTATTGAATATCCTTACAAGTTTTGTAAGATTGATGTTTTGCGGCGATCAAGTCTGAGTAGTCAGACTTGGATTCGTTGGACAGCATCAGCAAATGAGCGGATAAAATCATACCCATTGTAGACGATTAGGCACATCTTCAACCGGAGTTTTCTAATACTTCGTACTAAAATGCAATATCTAATATCTATCTGAAGTATCTATCAACGTGACCGTACTACCGCACCAGTACGAACCGTTCCGATGAGTTCAGACCCGGCGCGACGGTAAACGCAACCTCGAACTTATCTAGCAGCGCGCTGTCTTTGAACATCACAGCGCTCCTGATGCCCTCACCGCATTCGAGACGTTGAATCTACGTTCAGACACTGGCCCCTATAGGGTAGCCAACGGCCGAACCGCGGTGCTTCTGTGCGCACCATAATGAGTGTACTATCGAGACTACGTATTGCCAGCGGCTCTACCCATACAGTAGCATCACAGCGACTGCGCGAAGTCAGCTCCTGCTCCTCGCCCGCTTCCCCTCCCGCCACCTCATCCTCTCCCGCTTCCCCCGTATCGACCCATAAAAATTGCGATGGGTTCCAGACTAGGGCTGCTGATGTGTGGAGCCCTCCGCGACGCGGTGGTGGTAGCCGGCTGTTCACGAGCCTTGCTGCGTACCCGCAGCCGCAGCAGCACCCAACCTTCGTGAAGGGGCTCCTCCTGGATGTCGCGGGAACGCTGCTCAGCCCATCCGAGAAAATGACGGACGTGTACACACGGTACGGCGCTCCGTACGGCGTGAGGCTATCCGAGCGCGAGATGTTACGTAACTTTCGGCGCGCATACAACGAGCCCTGGACCCACGCGCCCATCCGTTACGTGGGTGACGGGAAGGACTTTTGGCACAAGATCGTCTCTACCGCCACCGGATGCGCCGACCACGCCTTCTTTGCTGAAGTGTACGAATACTACGCCCGTGCTGAGGCTTGGAAGGTAGCGCCGGGAGCTGAGGAGGCGCTGCGGAAGCTGCGTCGCTTGGGCGTCAAGTTGGCTATCGTATCCAACTTTGATACGCGGCTCCGTCCGTTGCTGGACGACATGAACCTCACGCCGCTCTTCGACGCAGTCGTGGTCAGCGCGGAGGTTTCGGCGGAGAAGCCCAACCCCGTGATATTCAGCCGAGCGGTTGAGCTGCTGGCGCTGGAGCCGGCGGACTGTGTGCACGTGGGCGATGACCGTCGAAACGACCTATGGGGCGCGCGTGACGCGGGCTGCCATGCGCTGCTTTGGGGCTACGACGTGAAAGACATGACGGGCGTCGTGGACTGGGTCGTCCACGGAAAGCACGACACGTAAATATCTCGACACAAAACCCCACTCGAAACCACAGAACCAAATGTATATAGTTTTTTTACGAGGCACTCAGCGCTGCCCACCCCTCTATGGCGGTAAACCAGCGCACTCGCCCGCCTCCGTTGCGTGTTGTGTTTTCGCTCTGCTGTCTCAGTAATGAACCGTTTTTAACAACATAAAAAATTGAGGTCATGATAGATGTGCATGGCGATGAGTGCGTGCGGGCATAAATGACTGAGCGCCTGTCTTACTGAATGCATCCCTGAGTGGGATTGGGCGGTGTGGGTTCGATGGAATGGGTGCAGCATTGAGGCCGCGAGGTCCCTTGCTCACACATGCAGAGACTGAGATGAAGAAGGGGGCATATTTACACACAGTTGCTTTGACATCAGCCATAAATAATCATCTCTCAGCCGCTGCAGCCTACCAGCCACGCCCAACTGGTCCGCTCGGGCGCAGCACGCATTCCGGCTCGCTCCCACCACTACTACTCTGCCCTCTTCAAATGGGAGCCTACACAGGTTGGCATTCTGATAAATAAACTAACGCGCACGGCGGTTAGCAATTGGCGCATAATACTATAAATCATTGGTGGGTGGGGAGAGAGTAGAGAGGAGGGAAGGCAATGCCCCCCTCTCTATATCTATTTCATCATATCTCTTTTTACTTTACTCCGGTTGTGTTTCGTGCAGCGCAATACGGCTGTCGTCATCTTATTATCCCTGCGTCATCATATTCCCACGCCGAGAGGTCGGTGGGTACTGCTGCTGGCGTGGGCAAGTGTTTTCACGTGGAGCGGCGCCCAGTGCGCCTCAGTTGGATGGTGGACGGGAGGGGGCGGTCTTGCCCATCTGCCGCTGAAAGTAGAGCTTGATGCGGGAGCGAAAGCCGCTGATGTGCCGCGCGTCAAGCTCCTCACTCCCCACCCCTCCCTCCTCCCGCTTCAGCTGCGGTGGGCTGCCTGAGGTAACGCTGGACGCGCTCGACCCGCGCGCGGCGTGCAAGACGCTCTGCGGACTGCACGGTCGCACAAAACGTAGGCAAACCCCCCAACCCAAGCAAGTGTCCAGTTAGAATCCACGGAAAAAGGGTGTTGTAGGCCAGACAAGGTATGAACCCGACACAGAAAGAGATAAAGGAGGGGAAAAGAAAGGAGCGAAGGAAACCTGTCGACGAAAGAGTTTCTGAGACTGCATACAGGGACGGTCGTCCAAATATGCAGTCCACTGGATTGGAGGAAATAGGGGAAAAAGAAAAAACCTAAATCCAAAAGAAGCTCAGACGAAGAAAGTAGGAGGGTTGCTGCGGAGAGGGGAAAAGAGTGCGGCTTCCGTGGCGACGTGCAACCGCGCCGAAGGATTGGCACAGACATCAGGAGGCGAAGCGGGCGACAACAGTAAAAGAAAAAATAAAAAAATGGGGATGTGTGATGAGGGAAGACGTTGGGGTGTGGTGGTGGGGGATTTTTACCTGGTGGAGACGTGTTTGGGTTCGTGTTCGGGCTCTACAGTAAGCTGCATCTGCAGCGGAGCGGGCCGCTTTGATTGCATGGCAGACACGGGGCGAGCGTCCGGCTTGGGGCGGGTGGTGATGAGAGGGGAGGCGGGGCTGGTGGGAGTGGGGGGGAGGCCCTTGGGCGCTGCCGCCTCCGCCCTGCCTGGCCCGCGCGGCGGCAACCCTCTGCCCCCCGAAGTGGGAGGGGACACCACGTGCTGCAGGAGGCCGCCGCTGCTGTCCGTCCGGAGCGACATCTTCGCCACCTGCATGGCAGAGCAGGTCCAAAGAGTCAGCGTTTGACAAAAAAGAGAAACCCTAACAGCCTTATTCGCCACCGACAGGTGTATAAAAAAGGGGAAAACCTACAAAACCCTATCCCCCAGTAACCCTTATGACTTGGAGCGGGCATAATGACATGTCAAAAGTAAATATGAACGGCTGCTACTGACGGTTTCATTCACATACACAAGCCTCCTGGTACCATTTGGATGATAGTATGATGTTAGGGACAGCATCTAACCACAACCGAAACCCTAAAAACTCTGATCGCAAGTAGGGTATTTCAAAATGTAGAGCGGGTACCAAAAGCGACATTCAATGAATGAAGTGTGGAGGCAAATGGACTATGGACATAGATCGTTTGACTTCAATTTGGTGTCTGGACGTCATCACTTGATTACAAAGAAACCCCTTAACATATACATGACTTACTTAGTACGCTGCAGGAATTAATGCTCATCACAATCAGTGATGACGAATTGGAAAATGTAATGAAGCAACGGTGATTATCTGTACTTTTGTAAATCATCTGATAAATAGCAGGGCCAGCCAGGTTAAGCATAAGCAAAATACCAAAAACCCTATTAAAACTGGAAACCCTTTTCAGAATAAAACTTGTAATCGCAAGCGCATTGCCGCACAAAATACGAGATACAAAATATGCTTTCAAATGACATTTGCTATGCACGATTGCGAGTCCGTACCTCAGTGGCAGCGGTGACAACGGCGCCCTGCAACCCCGACGGCGCGCTGTTCCGCTTAGTCATAGGCGCAGACTGCGGCCGAGCAGGGTGCACGCAGCTGCGTTCCAGCGGGGAGGGGCCGATGTGGCGCTGGATGAAGGGGTGCTCCATGAGCTCCGCGGCGCTGGGGCGAAGCTCTGGCTTCTTGTTCAGAGTCTGTCGGGAACAAGCGAGCAGAAGCAGTCAAGTCTTCAGTAATTGAAATCATTTTAGGCGTCTCAGCGTCCACAAAAAAAAAAAACGGCACACTTTCGTAGCAGACACAGGCACTGCCAAAACGGGGGAAAGGCGTCGCACCAACGTGACAAAGCTCGCCCAGTCCTTCGAAAACTGCGATGGAAAGTTTATTTTATTGCTGTTCATGATGAGGTTCATCGTGTACTGCTCGTTTTCGACCTCAAAGGGCGGCCGTCCGACAATCAGCTCGTAGCACAGGATGCCGACCGCCCAGACGTCGACCTTTTCGGTGTAAGGCCTCACGTTCTTCGCAGCCAGGCGCGGCATGGTCATGTCCAGACCCTCCGTGAGGTCGGTCGCCGGGTTGGCTAGCACCTCGGGCGCCATGTAGTCTAGCGTTCCGGAGCGAGTGAAGGGGAGCTCTTGGTTGGCATCCAGAGCGAGTCCGAAGTCGCCGAGCTTGAGCTGCCAGTCGTCTGCCAGGAAAATGTTTTCTGGCTTGATGTCTCTGAAGGAGCGCGAATAAAAAGGGCAGAGGGGAAAGTCCGGTAGTCAGGTAGTAGCGACACGTGAAACATCGCAAGCTATACTGGATGTCAAGCGAGAATGATTGTAATTGACGAGTCAGCGACAACTCCATAGTCACAACTCTTAATCGCGAAAGTAAAAAAGGCGACATCAATCAATTCACGTCGGCACATTATCACTTGTTCTTCAAGGCAAAGCAAACACATCGAGTAGAGCACATCGCGCACGAGGCCAAGGGTGAGGGTGTATACCTGTGTAGGATGTTCCTGGCGTGAAGGCGGGTGAGCACTTGCAACAGCGGCGCGACGACTTGAGTCACCGCCCACGCCTCGTCCACAGAGCCGCCCTTGAGAAATACGGTTCGGAAAAGGTCACCCTGACAGCAGTACTCCATGATGATGAACGTCATGTACTGATCCTCAAAGTGGCCCAGGTAGCGCACAACCCCCGGGTCCGATCTGAATAAGGGAAGACAACAGAAAGCAGTAGCAACAATTAATCTCCGAAAAAATATAATATGATATTTAATTTTAATGTATCTTAAAAAAATACAGCCACTTTGACAAAACATAAGAGACTATTCCTTGCTTTCGGCACACAAAGCCAGGATAGTCACACCACCGGGAAACCGATGTGCAACTGCTGTAGAGCTGCCGTGCATGAAAAAACTAAGTAGCCTTATGAAGCGAATTATTAATTTGAAATTCGAAATATAAAATTTAACGGCCGAGCTTGGGCAGTCAGTTCCGCCTACTACCGTATCGGAGATCATTGGTGCTGCACTGCCGCTACCGTCGCCGCGCCTACCGTACCTGAGGTCCTGCATGAGTGCGATCTCCCGCTTCGCCTTGTGTATTTGCTTGGCGTTCATCTTATGTGTTTTATACGCCTTCACGATGACGGTGCGGTTGGTGGCGGCACATATCGCCTTGTACACCACCGACACGCTGCGAGCAAAAGACAGAGGATTAAAAAACCCGCACGTAATTAGGGACCGACAGCTGGCAAGGGCCCTCCGGCGACCCGTCCGAGGCACACGCAGACAATTAAGCACCAAAACTACAAAATGATAAGATCAGAATTGGGAAAGGGCGCCTACCTTCCGCGATAAAGTTCCACGCGTTGGTGGAACACCGAGTTTCGGTCGTAGGTGACGGCGCTAAGGGATGGCATGTTGCTGTGTTGGAGTTGGTGGCGGTCCGCCTGGGCCGTAGCAGCAGACTGTACACCGGCCCTGTCACACGCTCTCGCCGACGACGACCCCAATAGCTCTTCGCCACCCGCAGACCTGCTCACGGGAAGATTCTGATAGCCCCTGCAGCGCCAAGCCCCATCGACGTGGGTAGATAATGAGTTCGTCTTCCGAAGTGGTCCTTGTGGTTGTGTGATGACGCGACTACTACTACTTAAATAAGACGGTCCGATATGTACGTCAGTAGTACGTCCATATACCGCGGCCCCGCGTTGATACGAAGGACGAGGACAGCGCAAGGCGATCGTATGTCCCGAGGTGCTGAAGACAGCGTGCACAAGGGGAGAAACGACTACTATATGGCCACCTCAACTACGAGGACTCCTCCCAATAGGTCCTATGAAGCTGCAGAAACGCTGCCCCCGCACACTGACACTTGAGGATGGTGATCAATGCCGCTGTACGTCGAAAACGGACTGAGACTGCGTTCGTGCGTCGTGCTCTGGACTATTTCGAACCGCTAGAGAAGACCCCGAGCCAGAAGAAACCTTAACCCAAAGGGAGAGGATAACCTGATGCCCAGCAAAGCTGCGGAAACACCGTCGCGGGTTCCGAGTTGAATAGCACAGGGCGACTCCTTGACGAGTGTGGCCGGGGAGGCGACGTGTTATTTGGCGTATTGGACTCGATGGCAAAACCTTGCCGGTAATCGCTTTGGTGTCAATCTGATTGGTAGTTTAGTACTTCTCCTGGAATCCCGGCAACGTGCGCTACCAGTACTAAAATATTAATACCATTACCTGGGTACCAAAAATACCATTACCCGCGTGCCCAGATTCCCAAGGCAGAGCCGCGTGTACAGGTACCGGTACTAATAACGAAAGAAGTATCTCTTCATCACAGCCGCAGGGTCACGTCGTCACGAGAAGCACAGCTGTACCGTACCGCTAAGTAATAGATACGCTTCTCGTACCAACGTACAGGAAGCGACAGATTGACATATTGTAGATCTGACATATTGAATTATCGGGCTTAGGTTTTTTCTTCCTTTCTTTCTTTTTCTTGCTTGGTGGCCTCCACTGCTTTTTCTTGTAAGAAATTTTTGATAATTATCGCGACTTCCCACGGTAATCCCGGTGAGAAGCCCATAGTCACGTACCATGTGCCTCGTGCGTGTAATAGTATCAGTGGCTGACAGCCCCATATCCCCGCGGGGGGGCCAAAAATAAAATGAAAAAATCAGTGGCTGGCAGCAGCGTCTGCTTCAGCATCGTCAATAAATAAGCAGAGAAGGTACAGGTACTGATACGGCAGTTTCTTAACGACAATTATATTGATAATACCGCCGCCAGCCGCTGCTCGCGGATCACCACGTACACACATACCGTAGTGAAATAATGACAAGAAGCAATGAAGAGCAATGAAGAATAAGAAAAGAGCGGCAGAGGAAAAAAATGTGAAGGAAAAATGAGAGTGGCAGGAGGGTCACGAATCCCCCCCCCCTCCCCGGCATTAATGCAAGTATTCCGTATTTTCCCTCCTTGTCGCTTTAGTCACGTTCTTAAAGTACTATATTTTGGCGGTCTAACATCAGCGTTGTGAAAATATCTTTTTCTTGCTTGGTGGCCTCCACTGCTTTTTTTGTAAGAAATTTCTATTTACGAAAATATCCAGCGCGGCACCGGGATTTTTCCGACGACCTCGCGACCATTAGTTTCCCTTTGTATTAGTTAGTAGTGGATGATTGACTACTAATTAGTTGTGGATTATCCATATATATTACTTGGTATTATTTTGAGCTGGGTATCATGATAAATATGAATTGATTACAAAGAAAGTAGGGGAATCCACCAGCAAATAAGCAGAAGAAAAGAAAACAGGTGCGCCGAAGCCTGAGAAAGATTAGACGTAAAGCTGTTTCATTCGATACAAGCCGGAGTATTATAATCGCTGGAAAGGTTTACGGTATCGACATGAAAATCACCGTCGCTCTACGCGTCTGACCTACAGCTGTTGAGCAAACTTGGTGATAGAGCTGAGGCATCTCTATCTTTCGCGGACGGTGGCAAAGACCACTTACGACCGGCTATCTATCCTAAGTGATCGAGCTGGGACCGCCCATAAACGCCCATACCATATTTTTCTTATATTATGGGCTGTGCCTATGTCAGCATTCTCCCGTGTTCTCTGTGCTAGAGGTACGCGCACAGAGTGTGTAGTACTCCCATTTGGCGTGCTTGGATTCCTCTATTCTTTCCTGCCCTCTTGATCATCCCCTCCCCTTTTCTCTGTCCTCGTGTCTATAATGATTCTGGTAACTCATTAACGTAAATGATATCGGTAATTTAACCACCCCACTCCTGTCCCTGTCTATGGCACCCGGTACCGCCGTACCGGACTACCGCCGGTGCTTCCCGTCTTCAATTCCATAAATGAGGTCTTATCCTACGTGGTATTGATGGGAGTGTGACATAGTCCCAGTTGCAACGCATCCTGAGATACCGAGGTAGCTGTCTTGGCTTCTAAGAGCTGGCGGTGAGGCAGCAGGGCATATATTTCATTTGTATCTTGCTACCGTATTGTTGGATCAGAGATATATATTCTTATTCTGCCTAGCAGCATGGCCAATATGTGTACCCGGTACCCGTAATAGCATCTGATAGTTATATGCCAGGAACTTAATTAATTAAGGTTTAGGGTTATAACTATCAGATGCTACTGGCTAGAAGTTGACCAACTGACTACAGTAGTGGCCAACTTGACTACAGGTTCAATTAGGCTCAGCTCAAACTACTTGTACTTCTTCTGCA
Organism: Tetraselmis chui; assembly: GCA_026401115.1. NCBI lineage: Eukaryota > Viridiplantae > Chlorophyta > Chlorodendrophyceae > Chlorodendrales > Chlorodendraceae > Tetraselmis > Tetraselmis chui. Next base: position 163,926 of record JAPMLY010000382.1, on the reverse strand, counting down.
GCATTTTCTGTAGATAGTAATTCTTTCAATAGGGACAAGGACAGGGACGCCCAGCTAAAATTCGGGCAGGGGCAGCAGAGTCGCGGCTCGCTAGCCCTTCCGTTCACTGTTCAGTCTACTCCCGAGCGCTGTCCTCGACATTTCGCATGATCATGGCTTTCACGCCCCCGTTTGCTGATATTCCTTCGCTGGTGGGATTTATCTGTTGCTATGGAATCGATGAATCGACAGTTTAAAGAGAAAGTCTAGACTTTGCCCACGGAAAACGAGTACCTCTACTACGCAGACTCCAACTCAACAAAACAAGAATCTGGAGCAAAACACAGCAAAGCATACGTGAAAAACACGTCATGCGGCGAGAAGGAAGCACGACTTCAACAGACACGCCAATTGAGTGGGGTCGCTAGTGGTGACGCAATATTGCCCCTGTCTCCTATAAATCCCCAATCAGCACGTAAAATGCGGTTTCTATGTTTTTTCTAACAAAACCCGTACCTAGTATTTACTCCGTCAATCCTGTTAATTGCGGTCTTCTCTTGTTTTCCTTGCCGTATTCTTTAGATTATTGGCAGAAAAATATTAAGGACAAATAAAGAAAACATGGGACAGCGCTCTGACCGCTCTTCCAGAATATTTGTCTTATTACTGTACTTGCACCAAATATTTGGTACTCGTCGTAAATGCAAGGCATTAAAAAAACACCCCTACCAGCAAAAAAAGCGCCCTATCGGGAGTAAAGGCCATTTTGCTCCCAACACTAATGAACGGAGTCATTATACGCTATTAAGGAATAAGAGTCAGAATCATTTTCTCTTTCTATTGACGGACTATTGAAAATCTATTGACCGACTCGAATTCATTATGTATTGACTATGATCCTTCAGGGGGCCTATTTTTTTATCAAAATACATATTAATCCAACAGCACCTGCTATATGATTCATTTCTATCTGTATTTCGATTCCTAAAGGAGTCATTAGAATGAGTGCCCTTCACGGATACGCCACATGGGTAAGCAAGCGGGCAGATATATGGAGAGCAAAGCCATAGCTACCGATACAACAGCCGGCAAGACTGACGCGAGACAGGACCACAGTGCCCCGCGCGCGAGTGAATGAATGGACACCGCTACTAAGTATTTGCTGAACAAAACAGGTAGGACTGGGCCACTAGTTTGTGATCAGCATAGAGGAAGGGGAGAGGGGGGGGTATAGAGAAAGTGAGCGACAGTGACAGAAAGTGAGAGTGTGTGAGAGAGACAGCAAGTGACATAGAGAGAGTGTGTGTGTGTGTGTGTGTGTGCGAGAGAGAGAGAGAGAGAGAGAGAGAGAGAGAGAGAGAGAGAGAGAGAGAGAGAGAGAGAGAGAGAGAGAGAGAGAGAGAGAGAGAGAGAAAGAGAGGCGGACGATGAGAAGGAGAGAGCAAAAAGCGCCGCGTCGTATGGTAACCAATCTTCGGGGACACTGTTTAGTGGTTACTCTACTCACGATATCCATATCGCGAAAACTGGTACGTGTCGAGAGAGAGAGAGAGAGAGAGAGAGAGAGAGAGAGAGAGAGAGAGAGAGAGAGAGAGAGAGAGAGAGAGAGAGAGAGAGAGAGAGAGAGAGAGAGAGAGAGAGAGAGAGAGAGAGAGAGAGAGAGAGATAACAACCGAAAAATATGCATCGTAAAATGTATCATCGACAAACAATGGGGTAGAGAGGGCGAGACTTACCGTGAGGCCTCGCGTTGCTGTTGCGAATGCTGCTGCTTCCCCGGCTTCAGCTCCTCTTTTTCGTACACACGCAAATGGGACGTGCCGACTCTTGCGACCGAATGCTGAGCTGTCAGAGAACGTTTTCCCTCTCCGGTGGTCATAATTGTCATGGTCACTTTCGTGGTAGCTGTCTACCCTACACGCGCTGCGTCGTTGCGGCTCCAATCCGTAATTGCCGACTTGCGTATTTGTCGCGGCTGTCTTATCTCGAAGTCTCGGCTGTGTCGTTATATCTCGAAGTCTGGCTTTCAATCAGTTCGTGGAGCCTTGGCGTCTAGACGATAACAAGAAAATTCGGGTGTTCAGCGACCCGTCAGAGCCAAGTATGCTGAACCACTACTCAGCGCGTCTCGGTGCCGTCTCTTGCGTAGAGTATTTACTTTCAGAAGAAGTTAGCAGATGTATTGGCCGGCGAGTCGGCGTTTGCGGCGAACCGTCCACACGGAGAACGGGGGCGCCGGAGACTGGTGACACTGTATATGAACACTAGCGCAGAGACTGTCGTCAAAAGATTTTCACACTTGTGATGGCGCTGGCCTGCTAATGTGGACCGCGAGGGTATCGGAGGAAGCTGCAAGTCTCAGTTTGATGCGCTCGGGTGATTCCTGAGGAGGGTGGCGGATGAAGTGGGACGTCGCGGATCAAGAGGTCCCCGTACTGTGGACATATTATTGGCGGGGAAGAGTGTAATCGAGGGCTCTATTCGGGTAGTTTTCGCTTGGATTCAACGAGTCTTACAACTTCAATACGGCCATTGACTATTGGCAGAACTTACCGCCAAATTCGCTTATTCAGCGGTAAACCAACGAATCGTTAACGATACTTAACCAACTTCAAACCGATATTGTACGGGTTAATGTTTTTTGTTAAATTTGAAGTACTGGTACCCGGTAAGTAGTACATATCTTTACGCCTGTAGAGTGGAGGTACAGGTATGTAAGTTCACTGATTTCATCAACCAACATCAAACCCTAGGAAATTAGCTGCCACAGTACCAAACTACCAAGTCCGTGCTCCGCTTGACTCCTTTTTTACCAAACTGTACGGGATTCTGATTCATGCTTACAACCCTCCATGTAAGTAATCGTGAAACGAAAGTAATGGCGGCGGGTATAAAGAATTCGCGGATCCCTTTATTTACGCCTTGCCCACCATGTAAATTTGATTACAAAGAAAGTAATGGAATACGACATGGATTATAAGGAGAACAACATGAGCACGGACAGGGAAAATGGGAGGGGAAACAAACGGCCAAGAGTGACAAGAGGATCACGGAATCCAAAACACGGCAAAAATATGCACTATATTGTGCACAAACCCAGAAAGTAGTGGAATCCACTAGCAAAGAAGAAAAGAAAGCATGCACGGAAGCCCATCTTTCGCGGCTGGTGGCAAAAATCACGTAAGAACCGGCCTTAAAGCATTTGTTCCAAGAAGGAATCAGTACACGGCTCGTAGGAACACGGCTCGGCCGGTGCATGGCTCGCGGCTCGAAAATATCACGAGCTGTGTTCCGCGCGCTTTTCGGTGTTCCAATAAGGCCGGTACATGGCTCGGACCGCAGTACCATCGGGCTTTATATCCGGCTTCTACGGCCTTTTGTGCGCAGCCATCTCGCCCGCACACACACCCTCTCACACACACCTACACGCGCCCATACCTCGATGCTAAACCTGAGTCGCAACACGGTTGTAGGGGACATGGCCCTGTTTTTCGGCTTGGTGGCTCTTACGAATGACGTTCCGCCTACGCGAGATGTAGTGATGAGTACGGAGTACGGACCCCGCAGCCGGGAGCTGAGTGTGGGGGGGGGAGGGGGGGGATTGCGCTCGCGGCCGCCACCGCAGCGTACCGGCACCAGATAACGCACACGGTCACACACACACACGCATGCACACACACACACACACACACACACACACACACACACACACAAAGGTCACACACATATTACAATCACACGGTCATAGACAAAAGTGGGTACATGCATTTTGCAGCGTACATCCGGCGTTGCCCTTCGGGCCAGAAATAGAATGCCGTCTATTTGTGTTGAACCACTTATATGTAACCATTCTTTATTTATTGCGCGCAAGTCACGCCTACGCGCCCCCTCGCCGGAACACCCTCATGCTAGAGCCGCCCCCCTCCTACAACACGTGCTCCAACCTGTGATATAATGTTTCTATATCCTGCGCTCCTCGAAGGTAGCCCTCGTTCCTGCGGGCTCGATTGTTATCCGGAACTTGCCCGACCAAATGCAACTCCTTGCGCTCCCCGCTACCGGCACGCCCTCCCGACTACTAGCTCGCCCAATCTACAAATAGGATCCCCTCCCGGCTCCATTCCGAAACCTCGCGTATTCACGGTAATTTTTAAAAACATATACCATAAATGGTGTGTCGTTTGAGCAAAAAGATTTGGGTGGTAGTGGGAGGGCTTGCTTAAAACCCGACATTGAATGTGGTAAGAGCGGGCGTCCGATTCAGTCCGTAACCGTATACAAAAGCGCGACATGGCTCGCCCCTTCACTTCGCTTATTCCGCGTTGGAGGCGCTATTCGAAAAGTACGTGTGTCAAATGGTGAATCTTTGTCTAAAGAACGCGAAGGCGTTGGTCAAGTGTCCTATGAGCGACGGTGGTGGACGACCTAACTTTTCCCGAGGAGTTGGGTGAGTGTGCAACCGACGAGAAAACTCGCGCATCCCCCCAACTCGCTATCACGGCGGCCCTAAATATGACACTAAAAGCTACTTACCTGACACACCGAGTCCCGTTCATGCAAGATTTGGGGCTTGGCTAGCTTCGCTGGGAGTTTCAGCTGCGTGGTCCTACAAGCGCTCTCGCAATATAGTATAGTGTACCTACCAACAACGCGTTCGAGCGCCTCCTCCTTCTTCGCCACCTCCTTTCAACTCCGAGGCGGAGAGGGACTCCTCAAGGGCAGCTTGTTTGTCTGCCTTTGTCCAGTGCCAATTCCGGATTGTGCGGGCTCGCGAGCTCTGCAACGTAATCGGAATACCAATAAAAGCGTTGTTTTCGGTGCATGGCTCGCGAGCCGTGTACAATTGTCTTATTGGAATAGAGGCTTAAGGAATGATAAGCGCTTATTCGGGGCTTAAGTTTTGGAGGGAGCGTACGCGTAGCACGAAGGGCTATAGTCGCATCAACATTTCATCTAACGGTGAACGGAGAGTTTGGCGAGCTTGCAACGCCCGCAAGAATGCGCCGAGTCTCCGCCCGCGGGAAGGCTTCAACATCAAGCAACGGGGTGAATGGCCTACTCACGCCTAGCACTTACATACAATAGTTGCTTGTCCCTATCGCTTGGTTTGCAATTATCGTGGCCGAAAAGTACCCTTGGGCATCGCGCGGGAAGTTTAAAAGCCATCGGCGCTAGCGACTCCCGCCGCGCCGCGCCGATGTTGCCAAGTTCCCGACACTTTCAATCGCCGACGCACCGTACACCGTATAACCAAGAAATCAGGGTGATCAAAGAAGGATAGCATTAAATACATGTAGCGGGCTTTATAGTGGAAGGTCACTGAGTTGAAAAATATTGTTTTGGTGAGCGTCCATAGGCAAGAGCTGCTCGTAGTCAACGACGCGGGATTACCCGACATTATGTACACGCCCTCCTGTACAGTGACCGTCACCACGAGCCCTCATATTCTTCATATCGGCTGCAAGGGATCCGTGGATGTCGCGATACAAAAATGCGTACACATTTCCTATTACAAAAATATGCAACTATAGATTTATATGAAACGCAGTCTTAATCCCTATATCGGGAATCGCTCTTACCGGGCTTTCTGCAAGATATGAAGAATATGAGGGTATGCTTGGTGGCGGTTCGTCGCCTCCTTGGCATGGGTGCTGCTGACTATCGCTCTTTGCGCTGTGGCAGTTATGTCGGTTAAACCGTGCATACACGGAAATGGCATGAGGGGGGTTAGAAGCCACGCCTCCCGGAACGGAGTTGTATGCCTTATCCAGGTACCGCCCCCAAAGTCGGTACCCGATAGGAACATATTGTGCATATGAATTCCACGCACCGTGCAAACACGTGCGTCCACCTACAGGTGGAGGGCCAAGACTCCCCCGGAGTCGAGCGTACAGATGTGTCCATTATCAGACCCACTACTAAGGGATATTAACAATTCCGTATGCAACATTTCGTTCGTCGCACTACCTATGCTCCTTTTCGGCATCTTCTGGGGGATGTGCGACGCAAATTCATATAACGTCTTTTTGCTACTCTTCATGGTATTTTGGCTTCCTATCTCCGCGACGCTTTACATGAGGGCAGTGTTGACGGTGGGGCATGCCTTCCACTTCCTCGGGCTTGGGTTTTTCCTCTTTTCTTCTTTTGGCTTGGTGGCCTCCGTTGCTTTTTTCTTGTGATAATTTGATGACATCCACGGACTCGCACATCTTAACACAAGTGTTTGATATGAGTTTTACCCGGAGATCGAAAATATATGCGGATTTGATTGTGCAAACGCCTCAAGCGCCAGCATATATCGAAAAATGTGCAGCCGCTTCGAAGCGGTTGCACATATCGGACGAACGCTCCGCACATTTTAAACGTTTTCTAAGATAGTAGTCGGTATCGGTACGCGCTCTCTTCAACAACTCCTTGCCCACAACGCAACAGCGGGGCGCAACACAACCGCGGAGCATTTCGCTCGATGACACCCTTTGAACATCAAACGAGTGCGAGCGCTCGCCCTAATATCCTCATGCGCGCCATCAACACTCCCGCAGCAGATCAACGATGGAGTATGTCGACAAATGCGGGTATCGGTGAAGGAACGGGAGTCTGTTAGCACTAGCATCCCGTTGCATAGTGCTTATGTACAAGGTAGCTATTTGTCATTCTAGTACTTAGTGTTATGCTATCAGCGGTACTCTATTCCCTATTTGTGGCGGTCGGCCGGCCCTGCCGGTGCCTTCGCCGGCCGCCATCTCTCTCTTCCCACTTCTATAGTCACCACAGCCGGCCCCCTTGTGGGGCCGGCACGACCTCCGTGTAACTATCCGTTCCCAACTCTAAAAGAGTCCGAGCATGACCGCGTGGAAGACGATAGCTGTGGTGAAAGGTCTCACGAAGCGCGACATACAGCTCAACTAGTGCACGGAAAAAGGTGCACAAAAGCAAGGCAAAGACGGCGTATGCGAGGAGGGCGAAGAAGGCGGCGGTGAGGAGGTTGGGCAAAACATGCTCAATTGGCACGCCAACGAGCATATCGCATGGTTTTGCGCGGCCACCGCTCCAAAAAGCTTTCCGTGCAACGTACCCGGCATCGCGACGGCTAGCGCAAAGAAGCTTGGAGTGCGCGGGCATGGTGGCGTCACGGCCTTACGGGAGGCAGCCATGCTTATGTAATCTATGGTTGCAGCCGCTGCAACCGCTATATGTATCTGCGGCTGCGGAAATATATGAAACTCGCATTTCGAGTACCGCTTTTCCAGCTCCAGATGGACCTTAAGATACAGATTTATTGCACATGCAGTATTTGTACGAATGTCTGCGGGAACGGCTTCGGATTTGTATGAAACGTGCTGGTCTAAGCACCGTAGGGATATAGCTTCCCCCTCTCCTCTCCCTCGTTTCGCCCGGTCCTTCGCGTATGGACCTCCCCGTCGTAACTTTGCTGCTCGCCGTGCCCGTGCTACGGTCCGTGCGTCGATTGTTGTGTACCCCCATGTTTCCCAAGTCCGTACTTCCGCACCGGACCGCCGCGCCACTCTTCGTCCTCTTGCGTGACGCCCTCTTCGCTCCGCTTTGTCACTACCCCCCCTATGGCTCTTGGGCTTTTGTCGAGCGCACCACTTGTGCGTTTGCTACACATGGCGCCTGTCGTCCCCTTGCGAGTCGGCCGGGGTGTTGTTGTGCGGCGGGCTGCTAGTGTTGCTGCTGGTGGACGGCGAGCTGCACCTGCCGCTTATGGTTTTGTTAGCATCCCGTTGCCTAGTGCTTATGTACAAGGTAGCTATTTGTCATCCTAGTATTTAGTGTTATGCTATTAGTGGTGCTCTATTCCCCGTTAGTGGCGGTCGGCCGGCCTTGCCGGTACATTCGCCGGCCGCCATCTCTCGCTTCTCACTTCTCTAGTCACCACAGCCGGCCCCCTTGTGGGGCCGGCACGACCAACGTGTAACTATCCGTTCCCGATTCCGACAAGTTATGAGCCCTCCACCAAGTTACACTAGAGAAGAGCGTGTGTAAAGCGCTCGGCGCCACGCTAGTCCTACCTATTCCCACGTAAAAAAGAGTAGAGCGTGTGTAAAGCGCTCGGCGCCACGCTAGTAATTCATCGTCCAACCGACACCACGCTTCGCCTTCGAGCTGGTTGTCCGCGACTATTTTACCATCTCCCACGTAAAAAGTAGACGAGTGTGTGTAAAGCGCCCGGCGCCACGTTCGCCCCGCCAAGCTTTCAGTCTCACCTAGCCTTCAGCCTACCGATGCTCTTGACCAGATCTGGCTATTTAAAACCGACACGCGAAACCTCGGCCCGTGCGTACTTAAATTAGCATTGTTATTGTTTTTCCCCGACGCAACGCCGCAACGCTCACCTTACTTAGCCTTGTGGGGCCGGCACGACCTACGTGTAAGTATCCGTTCCCGATTCCGACAGGTTTGCGGGAGGCTGCCGATGCTGGTCGGTGCACGGCTATTTTTGTTGTTGTTGGAGATGGTGGACCCCATAGGGCTACTTCTCGTGGGGATGCCGTTGCTGCTAATGTCGCTAGTGGGGGTGCTGCGGCTGCTAGTTGGCGGCTAGTTACATATGCTTTTTTTGGTGGGCATAGGGCCGCAACTAGTGGTGCTTGTGTTGTTGTTGCTGCTATAGGGGGTATTGTTAATGATGTTGCAGCATGTGTTGGTACTAGTTTGCGGTCGGATGTTGCAGCTTTTATTGTGGACAACGGGATGTTGTTGGTGGGACTAATGGTGCTTTCGCTGGTGGTGGTGTTGATGATGTGGCAGCTGCCGGTGTTGGTTCGTGGTCAGTTGTTGTTGCTATTGATGGTGGACAGAGGGCTGCAATTGGTGGTGGTGTTGTTGCTGTCGCTGCTGTTGGTGGTGTTATCGATGCTGTTGGTAGTGGGGGTGCTGCAAGTGGGGGTTTCGCATGTGTTGATGTTGTTTGGCGGCCGGTGGGTGCTGCACTTACACACCTTCACAAAAGTCCGGACAAGATTTCGCACCTTCGCAAGTAGAAAATATAACCATGCGTCGATTTTATTGACAAATATCCTGAAATCCCAGGCAATGCTTTTGCGCGCAAAATGGAATGCGCCGACAATTACGGGGGGCGAGTTCGAGCACTTCCGGGCTTGTGTACTTAGGGTTATCGCGCCCGCACCCGTGCGGCACGCTCTTTCAAACAAACGCCGCGCTGGTTAGACGAAAAGAGTAACGGGCGCGCAACGCCGCAATATGAATGTTGTTGCGACGCAGCGACGGTCACGCAAATATAATGCATAGGCGGCGGAGAGAGGAGGTGCTAGGCAGGCCGCTGTGGGGGAAACGCGCGAAATCGCGTATGTAGACTTGCCACCGATATGCGCACAACCTAAGGGCAAGCCGCTTTCGGCCACGATGTTCAAACGATCATAACTTACTTATATATGGTCAAATAAATTTTGTAAACGGTATTGTTGGACGCATCTTTTCAATGCACGTCGAACGCGCCTACTTCTAAGTTCAAAAACCTACAAATTGATTTGTTATGAAGTATTTCAATGTCCAACGTATTCCGGCAAATCTGAGCCGCAGTGCCAAGCAAAACCCATCGATTTCGGCTCACCTCATGAGGCGGTTTGTGCGGGGTTTGTCGATACATGTTTACCAATTCTTCATTCCTATTGACTTCCGAGCCTAATTGCCGACGCATGCCACGTGTAAAGCGGGTGTGGTTGGCATAAACATATACCCAAGCATCCCAAACACCACCGTCAACGTGATGCGTCCCTTACGGCCAAGTTGGACCTCGCCCCTCCCCTAAGCCAATCGCCATCGCATGTTTACAGCGTAAATTGTTTATCCAAGCCTTTGTCATGTGGGCTTTTGCTCGCTTGCTTTCCAAAAACATCACCCGTGCCAACGGCGTGAACTTCCGTGCTCTATTCACACACCCGCAAACCGAGCCTCGCGCATTGAACACGGCACCCACGCCTCCAAACCTCCTCCAAAAAGCCCCCCCAAATATGGTTATATGGAACACAGAGTAATATGCAACTTGGTATGAGCGCTTGAACAATGCCCAAGGGTGGCGCTCAGAATGACGTGTGTAGTTCAGACAATTTCTCGGGAATGTATGGGCTTGACTCGAGAAACTCCACCGACAACACCCGCTTTAACCTGAGGTCTAACCACTCCGGATGGCGGCTTACTGCATGCTTCTTGGCTCATCTAAAATTGGGTGATACTCGGGTATCGTCGTGTTTGACGTGGTGAGAGGGGAGCGTGTTCTTGACTAGTTTATGCTTAACATACTGCATATCCTGACTTTTATGGAGGAGTGTACTAACCGGCATAGAGATGCTGCTGGTGGGGCGGTTGGTGGTGTTGCTAGTGTCGTTGAAGGTGATGTAGTAGCCGCCGGTGATGGTTCGCGTCTAATTGTTGCACTTTATGCTAGTGGGCAAAGGGTTGCACATGGTGGCGCTTCTAGTGGTGTTGCTCCTAGAAATGGTGATGCTCTACATGCTGATGTTGGATGGCACCATGTTGTTGCTACTCCTAGTGGTGATGGTGGGTTTACAGTTGTTGTTGTTGGTTTTGCAGTTGCTCTTGCTTTGATGTTGCCGGTACTACTCTTGCATGTGGAGATGTTGGTTGGCGGGTGGTTGGTCGTATTCTTCGTGGGCAGATGACTGCAACTAGCGGTGATGCTATTGGTAGTATCGCTACATGTAGTGTGGCTGCGGGTGTTGATTATGGTGCTGGTTAGCTGTCGATTGCTGCTCGAGGTGGTGGTATTGTTGGTGTTCTAGCAGCTGCCGGTGCATATTCGTGTTAAACTTTGTTGTTGGTCCTGGTTGGCAAAGAAATGGTCGTGTTGCTGTTGGGGGTGCTTTTTCTAATGTTAGTGTTGTTGGTTGGCAATCGGCCGCTGCTGCCGGTGTTCATGGTCATAGAATTGCAACAAGTGATGTTGCAGTTGATGTTGCTACTGATGTTGTTACTCATGTTGTGGGAGTTGCGGCTGCCGGGTCTCGCTTGCGCCCATGCGCTACTGCATGGGTTGGTGGGCATACATGCAGCTGGTGGTAGGGCCGTTGGTGGTGCTTATGCATCTACTTGTGCTGGCTCGCGCCCGGTTGTTGTTGCATGTGCTCGTGGACGCATATTTCTAATTGGTGGTGGTGCTGCTTGTGGTACTTCTGCAAGGTGATGGTCGGCGATCGGCTGCTGCTGCCGGTGCTCATGGGCAAAGGGATTGACTGTTGTGATGGTGCCTATTGTGTTGCAGCTATTGGTGCTAGTGGGCAGAGGGTTTCTAGTGGTGGTTGTGGTGTTGTTGTTGGGGGTATTATTGCAGTTGCTAGTGTTGGTTGGCAAGCAAATGTTGGTGCTGGAGGGCAGAGAGCTTAGGCTGCAGATAATGATGCTCGTACTCTTGTTAGTGTGTGGCGCACTGTAGTTATCGATGCCGGTGTTGTTGGGTGGCAAGCCGCGCGTACTTGTACTCATGGGCGGCAAATGTGTGGTGTACCACATGTGTGTGGTAGTAGTAGTTTCTCCGGAGGGCGTTCAACTACCGATGGTGACCATGCGTATGCTTCTGGGTCGGAGCCGGGCCTAAATACATTGAATGCTCTCTCCCCGTCGAGGGGGGGATGTTCCACTCGCGCCCCGTGTGGCATACGGTTTGGTGGCCGCAAATGGCGCTCTAGCTTCGCGAAACACACTAACATGTTCGTAAATGGCATTGGCCCCTCCACTTTTGCCCACTGTCACCAAGCTCATCACCTTGCGACCTCCTCTCCGGCCTTATTCTCCCTATGTGCCTCGGGCGCTCACCTTTTGTCTTCCACCCGAGCTCGCCCTCTCTTCGCTCCATGCCCCCACTGTGTGGCCGCTCCCGTTTCTCCACTGGCCTTTCCTGACCGTGCTGCATGCTCCTGTCCATCGCACCTAGACCATGCCCCCTCCAAACAGTTGTCACCCCTCTATGCCTCTAGTAAACTCCCCCCTTGGCTCCACTCCCTCCCCCACCACGAGCTGAGCCGGTGCTTACCCCCTCTCCCCCGCCTCCCTCCAGCCCTCCTTCACATCCACATTATGGACCCATGTTGCCTCGTGGACTAGCCTTCATGCCCTCGTCTGCTGTTGCACTCTGCCAATAGGTTGTTCTCCGATCTCCCCCTCGCGTTGTTGCTCTTGCCTCTTGGTGCTCCGACAATGACCTTGTCGCTTGACTATTGCGACTTAGACCTGTCAATGCGGCCCGGGGGGGTTGGGGTTTGGTTGGCATGCAAATCAAGACAATTTTGATAATCCGATTTTTCGAACAATTAGACGTTTTCAACATTCCGTAGCAGCGGTGGGAGACCGCAAAATCCGGCAAAACTTAATGGGGCCTCGTCAAAATATGTTTTCTGCAGCCAGACCGCCAACCGCGCCTGCGCGCAGTCCTTTCCACTTGTCGACCTTATTGCTCACGTCGGCTGCCTCTTTTCCGTAGCATGCCACCTTCTCCCGGTGTACTCGCAAGGTGTTGGCGCCTCGTCCACAAAGCCGAACAACTTGGCAGCGCTCGTATAGCCGCGCAGGAATGAAAAGCAATCTTAGGGTTGTCGAGAAGTGATGCCGGCACGATAAAGCTACCGGGACAGTGGACGGCGCGCCTAGGGCGGGCATGCCCCGAGCGCCCTTGGCGTCCCGAGAAGCCACCCGCCTTTTGAAGGAGGGTGTAAAGCGAGATGACTAGTGCCCCCAACTTCGCAAAGCGTTGCAACATAGGCTAAGAGTGACTTTGAGTGTCGAGACGGTCCGGCGGTACCTAAATCAAGCATTTAGCGCGCCAAATGAGGTCGAGGAAGCGACTTTCGCTTTCGATCAAGCATACGTGCGCACAAACATGCTTTGCCAAACAATGGGTACAGAAATCATGGCACAACGTGGTTCTGATAGACAAAAAGCACTTTTGGCTGTCCAATAATGGGCCCGGGAACAAGGTGTGGGTGCTTTTTGATGATGAACCTTCAATCAAGGTATTAGAGCAAAACTGCTTCAAAGTGAGCGTCCTATCTACGGTATTATCCGGCCGGAACTACTGAATGTTGCTACTTTTACTTAACCGTGGGCTGTCCAATTGCGCATTTCATATGATACGATCTCCAATATGGGCGGGTTTTCGGAATCGGAATCGGACCTCGTGGTATTTGCAGACACATTAAATCAATAGCTTTGCGATTATGTAGAGCCCGTGTCGAGTTGGTGGTATCTCCGGTTAACAATGCGGTGGCGCTTGCAACCCAATTGACTTGCCTGCAACTTCAGACTCCCGACGCTCTCACTCGCTCGGGAGATTCTAGGGGCCACATTCAACGGGACATTTCGCGGAGTCTTTGTACCCGGGCCTACATTGGCCTATGAGCGTTTTGCAGACCCCCCCCCCCCCCCCCCCCCCCCCCCCCCCCCAACGGACTATATGAGGTTGATTTCGGGTACGGGTCGCGGGGCTTTGGCTCTCATTTTCGCTTCACATGAGTTTAATTTCAAGGTGCCATCGGATTGTTATACGACATCAGCAACGCACCGGGTGCTTGGCCTCATTGTTGAGTGCGCCTCTCATGTTCGGAAGTGCCCTCGGTGCAATGAGGCTCCCTCAAAGTCTCGTGGGTCTGGATCTTCGTCGATGGTATCGGGCACCTCTATGTCGGGTGAGATCTCCACATATGCTTTTCTTATGGGCCACATCATAGGTTTCCGTGCTCTTGGTACGTCATTCAGCTCCATGATCGGCTTGTCCACGTGCTTGAAGAGTGTATTCTTGAAGCGGGGGCTACTAAGGGGCGGGACTTGCGGTTAGAGGTGTGCCGTATTCGGTCGGGAGCTTCTCGAGATCGTCATGGGTATGTAGTTTGGTCAGACTTCATGGCTCCACACCGTCATCTTGTTGTTAATGTAACGGTTAACAAGTGCTCGGCGCCCACCGGCGGCGGCCCCGGAGGGGGGTGCGCTCGCAGGCCCGTCGGCACCTACCTCTACCTCCACGCGGTGGGTGCTGGTAACCATGTCGCCGTGCTTGGCTTGGTAGGGTAGGGGGCAAAACGAGGTACCGGCAGCTGCGATCCGCGGGATCAATAGCTGTCGGGAAGCCTTGTACGGAAGGTTTTGGAAAGCCGTAATATCCATACACCAACACTAAGATATCCCGCTCCGCCCTTCCGATATGTTTTTCGCGACTGAATAATCATATATACTCTCCCGACAAGGGGGCGGTGACTGTGAAATATCTTTTGGCGAAAGGGGGTCCAACGGACGGATAAGCGGTGGGACGCATATGTTGGAGCGGGCGGCGGGCAGCCGGGAAGGAGCCCCATGGCAAGGCGCTCGCTAGCATTCGTCCAACCCTATGAGTTTCGAGTCTCCCCTGGGGGCGAGGATAGTAGCCACGCAGGACGAAGGAGGGTCGCAGACGGAGGAGCGACAAGGTCTGGCGGCGGAAGTCCACAAGATCCACCGCCGCCAAAAAAACGGTACGGAGGGTTTTTAGATAGATAATTTCCGAGCTCGATATCTTTTGAGGAGCGCCGACTCGATCAGCGGGGTCGACCTACCTCTCCCCTTGTCGGCACCCATTTGTCGATAGGCTGCCTAATACACGGTGCCTATGGTTATTGCTAAGGCACTATGCTTATAGAGGCGTCCCCCTAATAGCGTAAACCATTGGGGGAGGGTACGGGCGGATTTCGCACGATCAGATAGGTGTTGGAAACAAACGGAGACGGACAAGGGACAAGATAAAATCTGGCGCGAGGGCAAGAGCGCCAACAAGACACCGTTTGCAACTATGGACTTCCTCTCTCCCCATCCCCTTGAGAGGTAGGGAAGTCTAGGCTAAGATGCGAGATGCGACGGTAGGGGCAACGATATCTCGGACGGGGGAGCGCGTGGATCGGGACGGGACCGTTGACGACATGTGCGAGGGGGTTCTCGCGTGCCTCCGCCCCCCCCTAGGTTCCGACACGACCGGAGTCACACATGAGTGACGGTAAGGTAGGCCCGTCGCAACGAGCGCCAGCTAATCAGCTAGGCTGTTCAGCGCCCTCGCAACAGCTGGAGTAGGCTACGCATGGTCGAGACTAGCGATAAATTATTTTCATAACTAGTGTATAGCTACTGTTTACTAGCATGAATTGGACGGTATTGCTACTGCCAATGGAGAGATTGGGATTAGTGGATTTAAAAAGGTACTCTAGCAGGCTTGATCGTACGGGCGCCCGAAGACAACAACCGTTAACTCGCGCTGGTCGTTGTAAACAATTTTTAATTTATAATCTAACAAGTGCTCGCATGAACACCAATGTTCCTCGTGTAGGTGCTCGCCTCCCGCTCCCATGCAGTCTTGCATTGGGAGCTTAGCATAGCAAAATCGATGTGGACCTCCGCACCTCCGCTTTGCTTGGCACGCCTTCGATTCAGTCGGCCCATGGCTACTATCCCTTCGCTCTTGAGGATGGTGGCCGGTTGGCGCCTATGGCAACTGAGCTGGTCGATCGCTTGACAGTTTTGGTGGCAATTCGTCGCTTCCATGGCATGGGTGTTGCTGACTCTCGTTCTTTGCGTTCGTGCAGTTATGTCCGTATGCAGCATTTCGTTCGTCGCACTACCTATGTTCCTTTTCAGCGTTTTGGGGGAGATGTGCGGCGAGGATTCATGCAACGTCTTTCTACTGCTCTTCATGGTATTTTGGGTTCCTATTTCCGCCGTGACGCTTTGCATGACGGCAGTGCTGATGCTGTGGCATGCCTTCCACTTCCTCGGGCTTAGGTTTTTTCTTCTTTTCTTTTTTTTACTTGGTGGTCTCTGCTACTTTTTTGTGAGAATATTTTGGATTAAGCGCCGTAGCACCGGGTTATTATGCGCATGTATCGCTACTCTCTGTATGCGCGGGCGTTGAATTGATACGAGTCGCTGCGGGTACCCACATGTGTGTAAGATAAATAGTCATGAAAAATTACGTACACGAGGTGACGAGGGTTCCGTCGTCCGTGGACATCAAATCTAAAAAGGCCCGTCCTATACAGAGCGAAAAACCGCGCTGCGAGCGACATCGTTGACCAGCCGGCGCGACTGCAAGTAGCGGGTGTCCAGATGGGGGCTGCGGTGGGAGCTACTGCTGCGGGGGGCTGCGAGACTCCCGGGTCGACAGCGCGACCGGTCGCGCTCATAGCCAGCCATTGCGTCATACCAATTTCCGCACCGTTATGGCCAACGGGTGTCGACTGGCCAGGAGCAAAGGTCCCTGCCGGGAGAATTGCTTCGAGGACAGCAGCGTGTAGGTTGTTGTCTGTGGCGATGGCAAAAAAACACTTGTTACTCTCTAGTAGCTGTGCAATTCTCACAAGAACAACATCAATGTTGACAACAACCGCTTTGCGAAAGATCGTGTCGAACACAGCAACACTTAAGGGTAACATACCGTTCGGACCATCCGGCCTGCGCCGTTTTGCAGCTTGGGCTAAGCGACCACCAGTGACGCCTGCCATCTGAAAGATGGGTGCCGCGGAGCCGATTCGACAGCCTAGAGAAACATATTGCGGCGATATTTTGATAAACCGCTAATTTGGCACATTCACTTAATACTCTATTAGAGACATATGAATACGCCAGGGTGTAGCCGCACTGAATTTCAATAGATACCTTATGGAACCGCACGCGCGATGCAACGATGGGCGGTAGTCAACCAATACATTGCAGCGATATGTTGTCGACACCCCAATAGACGCTCTCGCGCTCGCAACGAAGCGTCTGGAACAAGATAAGCAGTGCCTAGTCTACCGGCTGCTCAGCAACAATTGCGACAAGTCGCGCCTGATGGAGACATGCGCGGCGGCTGATGCGCATAACGCGACGACTGAGTCAACGCTATTACCCATGCTCTGTACAGCGCATTCCTTATTTCATGGTGTAAACTATTGGATTCTTGTCGATAATATCATACATACTTTCGTACAGTAATTATATGTAGTATCGCGATGCGTACTCAGACAGGCTGGCAGTGCATGTGATGCATGGGTGTCCTTGTCAGAAATTTCAGAAATTGCATTCTTTACAAAATCACGGATGGAAATATATTACCTATTGTTTTGGAGCGGTACGTGAAGGTCAACGCTGGATTTCTTATTCTATCGCTATCTACAGGGAGATATGTACGTTATCGAGCTCGGAATAGCGGCCAACTCACGCTTTGGAGGCCCATATCATCGCGTACGCGTGCCGCGTGGTCACTTTTGTACGTTTCTTGTCATGCTAGTACAGTTTCTAATGTGTCGATTTTGCCGTCCTAGACGACAAAGTGGGCACGGCGGCACGAACACGCGTGGTCGCCTATGATGTTGACCTGATCTAGCAGCGCAACTACCGCTAGCGACTAGCTAGTATGCCATGATGGCTTGGAAGCACGCGATGGCGAAAGAATCCTACCATTATCGCTAGCATTTTAGTAGCGCCACTGTTTGCCTCTAACCATATATACCCGCACCTTCTCTTGCTTCGCGCGCACCGGTCAATTCAACGACGGGAGCGCGCCATCCCACCGCACTTACACGCTCTACTACATGAGTTTCAACAAGCGACTACATAATTATTAGGCACCAACGATCTACCCATGCATCCCCTAGAAGCACACATTGCGCAATTTTTAAATTATTTTCAGCTAACCTAGGCAAGATTCCCAAAGATCGCGTCGGGAGTGTGCGCCGGCCGGTGGCCCGCACGGTAGCGGCGGGCGCCGCCGCGTGGGCAACCGATCACTTCCGTCCGACCCCAAATCGGCGACCGACGGGTGAAAGAGGGGAAGCTAGTTACATTCTAAAGATATTTTGCGGTAATTTTCAGGGAATCATGGTGGTTGTGGCGGTGAGGCATGGGTTTGGGTGACGAAGGTTTCACTAGATCCCGGGCCACAGGGACCACGCGGGTACGCAAAGACCACGCGTGCTTGTCACACGGCCTCTGCGTGCCCGTGACAGCTCGTTTCGTGTCACGCAAGGCATGCGTGGTCGCGTGGCGTACTTCTACGTGCAAATTTTAACATCACGAACAAAAAACGTACAGGACCACGCGGCACGCGTGCCTTTTCGCTCTGTATAGGACGGGGGTAAGAGTTTGTAACATTATTCCTTCGTCGGTAGCCATCTCCGCACCGAGGGAATAATGTTACACGTAGTCAACTAGTGCCTTGGGAGACTGGGTGCTTCACGTACCGCTTTTTGGTACGTATACCACGAGCATCGGGCATTTTCAGCGCGTCCATAGTATTGAATTCCGACAAATCCAGATTCAAAAGTCAAATTCCCACAACATATGTTTTATGGTACGCCGTTCTTCCCATCGGACTCATTTTCGAAATAAAATCTGAATTTGGAGGGTTGTGTCCAAAATGGCGGCGATTCTACCACCATGCACCCATCGCACGAAAAGCTCTCGCCAAATGCCCGTCGAATAGAGGGCAGGAGACCTATACACATGTTCTGGTCTGACACAAGGCGCTAATAACATTTTTTAAAGATAGGTGTGGTGTGGGGGGCGGTCGTGTCTTAGTTACCGGCGGTGGGAGGTATTTCGTGCGGCGTCGAGGTCGTATCACGTCCGCATGGATTGCTTCCCGCTGCCACCAAGCCCTTTCCCCGGCACTCCTAACCCTCCCCAGCCACTCTCGTCTAGAAATTTCCCGAGGAATGTTTAGCATACGCATTGGGGATCATGCATTGGCTTTTGTTTCTAATTTTGTGCGCGGCGAGTCGGGCAGCCACCCCGACTTCAATAGCGCAATATGAATATATTCAGCTCTTTTAACAAGTTAGACCGCATTACTTTTGCGCCCTACCGCGCCGGCGCGACCAACCCGACGCCCCCTCGCCTCTCTCAGACCACTTACACTCGGAAAATACCGACCTCCACTTACACCTGCTGTTTCGGGACCATCATCACATAAATTATTCCTCCATGTTTTTTATGTTGTTAGGCAACATCACGTCGGCAACGCAAAGCAAAAACTACCGAACATAGCATGCCCCTTGCTCCCCGCCGCCATCTCGCCCTAGTCTCCGCAACCCCGCTCCTCCCGGTCCGCCAATAGCTTTAAGCCCCTGATACATTTATTGACTATGGGTAATGCGAATACTCATTACCGGCGGGTCCCTAAGTAAGCACTGCAGCCCATTACTTATTCGCGATTACAAGACCGTGTCCGCTTAAGGGTAGAAGAGTAAGCACATTTAAAGGACAAATTTTCAAAGCTTTCCCACGTGAATATGATGTTTATGGGATAAAGCATTACATATAAAACTAGACATTTGATTTCACACATACAACATCCCCCTACCTATAATTTACATTTGTTTGAACACCCCTAATATGTATTTATCTCTACGGCCCGGATATAGATATATTGTAGTTAAGTCCGTTTAGATTCTATATTATTCAGTTTTGAGTAAACAAAATGGCGAAAACTGAGGGGGTAATATGTATTTGCATTTCAACTCTACATGTGTACTTAACTAGTATATGATCCGTATTTAGGATTTAGGGCATGGGTTAAAGGTAATCTTGTACCCTACATCCAATACCAAATGTGAGGAGAAGTTTGAGAGTCTCGACATGGAAGCACCCCTGTGTAGTAGGGCTAAACTAAGTGAACAACAAGATACAATAATATAACCGGTAGCGGCTGAGCAACATCTTAGCACTTTTGGCATGTGCACGGAGGGGTGGCTAGGGGCACCATATGGTTGGGGTTCAGTGATAGCGAATGTATCATGGTCATAGATCCGCCAAAATGTGCCCCTCCCCTCCCCACTGTATGTTTGGAAATGGCACATTACACCCTTATGCATACATCCATGCATTGCTTAAGTACAATTTTTTGTGGGATTGACCTGTTTAAACTTGCAAGTACAGTTCAATTACTAGGCGATCCATGCTTCATGTAATTTACTCATGGTCCAAAGAAATGCCCCGCACCCTCCGTTTTATGGTTGCATATAGCATATCGCACCCTTATTATGCACACAATCATGCTTTGCTTTCCCAACTTTTTTGTGGTATTGACCTTTCATTTCTATTCATTAGGCCAATATTGTTTTAGTGCTAGACGATCCATACAAATCAAGTTGAGGGGGAGGATGAACGTGACGAGGGGGTGGGCACCTAAAACATCTGTTTTTTCTTCGGCTGTTAACAACTGATTTAATCGGAACAGCAACAGCATCTTTTGTGCCACCATCCGCGAAAGCAACAAACGATTACAAGCAGGAGTATATAGGAATGTGGACAGGGAAAATAAAAAAATCAATCCGAAACAGCAGCCTATATTAAACAAATAAAAGTGTTATTATTATTCATATAGTTTTTTGCTTCCCGCAATATATACGTATACTCTCAGGCAGTACATGTACCCGCAGCCGAGAGTGCCGCGGGGCATCCACAGCACCACCGCACCATATAATGATAACAAAACCAAGCCGGACGAAAGGCCGCCGTGCCGCGCTGCAGTGACTGCCACGTTCCACAGCTTCACCCACGGCAGGCAGGAGTCATGGCTCAAATGGGTGACAGTGACGAGGGTCAGGGCGCCCTCGAGCTGGCTGCGCAGGAGCTAGGCGTCGACCTGGTGTGTCGCCGACCCTCCTCCCTCGCCTCCGACCCACTCGACACCCCGCGCCCACATGTCATCCCCTCCTCTCCTCTCTCCGCGACCTTCCTCGTCAACTACTAGCAGCACCACGAGAGTATGGGGAGGCTTGCGTTTGTCACAGCGATATCATTACGAAAGTGATGGCTTGGGATATTTTTGGCAAACTCGCGGCGGTGTAGTGGGGATGTGGAACGGTATTTCGCGGCCGAGGCGTTGCGATTTGCCGGCCACGCCGTGCCTCCCGCAGTCAGGCTGCTGAAATGGCGAGAGTGGCGAGTGTTTCTCTGTATGTGTATGGGCTCGTGTTTGCGAGGGGGCGCATCAGCCGCACCTCGCTGCGTGTCTGTCGTCGCAAGAAAATGGGGGCGGGGGCGGGTCGGCGGGAAGTTATAGTAGAGTGTGGTGTGGTGTGGTGTGGGGGAAGGGGAGAGGGAAAGAAAGGTGGGCGCTGAGTGTGTGGGGGTTGTGCCTTGTGGCAGGCGGGGGAGGACGCAGACCTGCTCGACATCGCGCAGGAACTGGCTGGGTCTGAGTCATTACCTCCCGGATGGAAAGTTTACAAGGACAAAGGCACTGCGCGCCGCTTCTACAACAACCAGGCACGCGCTCACACCCCCTCCCCTCCCCTTCCTTTCACATCCCTCTCATTCATGTGGTTGACTGTTGCGTTGGGATGAGGTGGAAGGTGAGTTGGCTTGTAGTGACTGTGATGGGGGGGAATTGGGGGCTTGGTGTGTGCGCAGGAGACGGGGGAGAGTGTGTGGGAGCATCCGTTGATGGGGTAC